>UESW01004700.1:200966-247747 GCA_900491605.1 Calamus simplicifolius
AAATTTTTTAATTACATTTATTTTTCTCAAAAAACATTGCGACGTAATACATGCGTCGCAATATTAAAAATTATTTTCTCTGAAAAAATTATTTTTATTTTCTAGGAAACTGCATCGCTAATGCATCGCAATATTTTTTTAATAATTATAACTGATAAAAATTATATTTTCTGAAAATAATTGTGACGCATATATTGCGTCGCAATGTTTTTTATTTTTTAATACATTTATTTTCTTAAAAACATTGCGACGCAATAAATGTGTCGCAATATTAAAAATTATTTTCTCCAAAAAAATTATTTTTATTTTATAAGAAACTGCATTGCAAACGCATCGCAATATTTTTTAAATATTTATAACTATAAAATTATATTTTCTAAAAATAATTGCGATGCATATATTGCATCACAATGTTTTTTTTAATTTTTTTATTACATTTATTTTTCTTAAAAATATTGCACATAATAAATGCGTCAGAATATTAAAAATTATTTTCTCAGGAAAAATTATTTTTATTTTCTAAGAAATTACGTCGCAATATTTTTTAAATATTTATAACTCATAAAATTTATATTTTTTGAAAATAATTGCGACGCAAATAATGTGTCGCAATGTTTTTTTAAGATTTTTTAATTACATTTATTTTTCTAAAAAAATATTGCGACGCAAAAATGCATCGCAATATTAAAAATTGTGTTCTCCGAAAAAATTATTTTTTAGGAAACTGCATCGCTATTGCGTCGCAATATTTTTTTAATTAGTATAACTCATAAAAATTATATTTTTAAAAATAATTGCGACGCACATATTGCGTCGCAATGTTTTGTTAAATGTTTTAATTACTATTATTTTTCTTAAAAACATTGCGACGTAATAAATGCGTCGCAATATTAAAAATTATTTTACCTGAAAAAATTATTTTTATTTTCTAGGAAATTGCATCGACCGATCGGACCGATCTCCAATGATCCGACGGTTGCGATCGATCCAAGCCCTGATCTATCTCGATCGGCGATGAACGATCTCGGACCATTGCGATCGATCCGATCGGCGATGATCCGACGGTTGCGATCGATCCAAGCAATGATCCCGATTGACCACGACCGATCCCGGACCGTTGCGATCGGTCCGAGATCGCTGACGATCCGACGGTTGCGATCGATCCAAGCCCTGATCGATCCCGATCGGCAATGAACGATCTCAGACCGTCGCGATTGATCCGATCGGCAACGATCCGATGGTTGCGATCGATCCAAGCCGTGATCCCGATCGGCCACGACTGATCTCGGACCATTGCAATGGTCTGAGATCGCTGACGATCTGATGGTTGCGATCGATCCAAGCCGTGATCCCGATCGGCCACGACCGATCTTGGATCGTGGCAATCAGTCCGATCGCCGATGATCCAATGGTTGCGATCGATCCAAGCCATGATCCCGATCGGCCATGACCGATCTCGGACCGTGGCGATCGGCGACGATCCGATGGTTATGATCGATCCAAGCCCTGATCCCGATCGGCCACGACCGATCTCGGACCGTGGCGATCGGTCCAATCACCGACGATCCGACGATTGCGATCGATCCAAGTGATGATCCCGATCGGCCATGACCGATCTCGGACCGTGGCGATCCGTCCAATCGGCGATGATCCGATGGTTGCGATCGATCCAAGCTGTGATCCCGATCGTCCATGACCGATCTTGGACCGTGGCGATCGGACCAATCGGTGACGATCCAACGGTTGCCATCGATCCAAGCCGTGATCCCAATCTTCCACGACGATCTCGGACCGTGGCGATCGGACCGATCAGCGACGATCCGACGGTTGCCATCGATCCAAGCCATGATTCCTATCGGCCACGATCGATCCCGGACCTTTACGATCGGTCTGAGATCGCCGACGATCCGACGGTTGCGATCGATCCAAGCCTGATCTATCCCGATCGGCACGACCGATCTCGGACCGCGGCGAACGGTCCGATCGGCGACGATCCGACGGTTGTGATCGATCCAAGCCCTAATCCCGATCGGCCATGACCGATCCCGGACCATGGCGATCGGTCCAAGATTGCCGACGATCCGACGGTTGTGATCGATCCAAGCCTTGATCGATCCCGGTCAGTAATGAACGATCTCGGACCGTCGTGATCGATCTGATCTCCAATGATCCGATGGTTGCGATCGATCCAAGCCGTGATCCCGATCGGCCATGATCGATCCCAGACCGTTGCAATCAGTTCTAGATCGCCGACGATCCGACGGTTGCGATCGATCCAAGCCGTGATCCCGATCAGCCATGACCGATCTCGGACCGTGGTGATCGGTGATGATCCGATGGTTGCGATCGATCCAAGCCCTGATCCCGATCGGCCACGACCGATCTCGAACCGTGGCAATCGGTCCGATCACCGACAATCCGACGGTTGCGATCGATCCAAGCCGTGATCCCAATCGGCCACGATCGATCTGGACCGTGGTGATCGGTCCAATCAGTGACGATCGATGGTTGCGATCGATCCAAGCCATGATCACGATCATCCACGACCGATCTCGGACCGTGGCAATCGGACCGATCGGCGACGATCTGATGATTGCCATCGATCCAAGCTGTGATCCCGATCTTTCATGACCGATCTCGAACCGTGGCGATCGGACCGATCGGCGACGATCCGACGGTTTCCATCGATCCAAGCCATGATCCCGATCGGCCACGACCGATCCCGGACCTTTGCGATCGGTCCGAGATCGCCGACGATCCAACGGTTGCGATCGATCCAAGCCCTGATCTATCCCGATCAGCCACGACCGATCTCGGACCGCGGCGATTGGTCCGATTAGTGACGATCCGACGGTTGTGATGGATCCAAGCCCTGATCTCGATCGGCCATGACCGATCCCGGACCGTGGCGATCAGTCCGAGATCGCTAACGATCCGACGGTTGCAATCGATCCAAGCCCTGATTGATCCCGGTCGGCGATGAACGATCTTGGACCGTCGCGATCAATCCGATCGGCAATGATCTGATGGTTGCGATTGATCCAAGCCATGATCCCGATCGGCCATGACCGATCCCGGACCATTGCAATTGGTCTAAGATCGTCGATGATCCGACGGTTGCGATCGATCCAAGTCCTGATCCCGATCGGCGACGACCGATCTCGGACCATGGCGATCGGTCTGATCACCGACGATCCGATGGTTGCGATTGATTCAAGCCCTGATTCCGAACGGCCATGACCGATCTCGAACCGTGGCGATCGGTCCGATCGCCGATGATCCGATGGTTGCGATCGATCCAAGCCGTGATCCCGATCGGCTACGACCGATCTCGGACCATGGCGATCACTCCAATCGGTGACGATCCGACGGTTGCGATAGATCCAAGCCATGATCCCGATCATCCACGACCGATCTTGGACCATGGTGATCGGACTGATCGGCAACAATCTAACGGTTGCCATCGATCCAAGCTGTGATCCCGATCTTCCACGATCGATCTCGGACCGCGGCGATCGGACTGATCGGCGACGATCCGATGGTTGCCATCGATCCAAGCCATGATCCCGATCGGCCAGGACCGATCCCGAACCTTTGTGATCGGTCTGAGATCGCCGACGATCTGATGGTTGCGATCGATCCAAGCCCTAATCTATCCCGATCGGCCACGACCGATCTCGGACCGCGGCAATCGGTCCGATCGGCGACGATCCAATGGTTGCGATCGATCCAAGCCGCGATCCTGATCGGCCACGACCAATCTCGGACCATGGCGATCGGTCTGATCGCCGACGATCCAATGGTTGCGATCGATATCCAAGCTCTGATCCATCCCGATCGGCCACGATCGATCTCGGACCGTTACGATCGGTTCGATCGGTGACGATCCGACGGTTGTGATCGATCGAAGCCATGATCGATCCCGGTTGGCGACGATCGATCTTGGACCATCGCAATCGATCGATCGGCGACGACTTGACGGTTGAGATCGATCGAAGCCATGATCGATCCCGGTTGGTGATGACCTGGATCGGACCGTCGCGATCGATCCGTTCGGCATCGCAATATTTTTATTTCATAATTCTTTTAATATTTTTATAAAATTTATTTTTTAAAAAAACATTGCGATGCAATACTTGCATCGCTAAATAAAAAATTATTTTTATTAATTTACTATTTATTGCGTCGCTATTGTGTTGCTATTTAACATAATTAATTTTTTAAAAAACATTGTGACGTAAAGGCTTGCATCGTAATTTTTTAATTTGATAATTATATTATATAAAAATTAATTTTATTTAAAATAATTGCGACGCAACAAGTGCGTCGCAATTTTAAAACATAATTTTCCTAATTTTTAGGTTTATTGCATCACTAATGCATCGCTATTTAACATAATTAATTTTTTTAAAAATATTGCGACGCACTGAGTTGCGTCTCAATATTTTTTTCTCATAATTATATTTTATAAAAAATATTTTATTTAAATTATTTGCAATGCAATTGTTGCGTCGCTAAATTAGAAATAATATTTCTAATTTTCTAGTTTATTGCGTCGCTAATGCATCACTATTTAACATATTTATATTTTATAAAAATTAATTTTATTTAAAATAATTGTGATGCAATTAATGCATTGCTAAATTAAAAATAATTTTTCTAATTTTTTGGTTTATTGCGTCGCTAATGAGTCACTATTTCACATAATTAATTTTTTTAAAAACATTGCGACGCACTGAGTTGCATCGTAATATTTTTTCTCATATTTTATTTTATAAAAATTAATTTTATTTAAATTATTTGTGATGAATTATTGCATCGCTAAATTAAAAATAATTTTTCTAATTTTTTGGTTTATTGCATCGCTAATGCGTCGCTATTTAACATATTTATTTTTTAAAAAAACATTGCAACGCACTGAGTTGCGTCGCAATATTTTTTTTCCATATTTATATTTAATAAAATTTAATTTAAAAATATTGCGATGCATTATTGTATCACTAAATAAAAAAATTAATTCTTTTTTATTTTCTGATTTATTGAGTGGCTAATGCGCCGTTAATTGCGTCGCAATGTTTTGTTGTCACGGAAGCGTCGCAAAGTGGTCGCAATTTAGCGACGTAATGATGCGTCGCTAAATTTGCATCGCTATTTCAATATTTTCTTGTAGTGGGGCCCGTTTCGTTACAAGAAAGCAAGACGGACAAGGTCCACACCAACTTGGGCCATCACAGTCCAAAAAGGGATCCAATTGGTTACAAGATATTTGAAAATACAATCATCAGGCGTTATCTATTTCAGGAATATCGCGATTAAATTTCACGATCAGGTAATCACATCTCGGGGGTTTGAAATTCAAACACCTCGCACAACTCCGATCTCGCGAGCAGTTACCGAAATCTGGGGGATTACATGATCTATGTGACGTGACGCCCATGATTGATAACTGCCAATGTGCACGAAACCCATGATAGATAGCTGCACATTGGCAGTTATCTATATGAGAAACGTTCTCCGATTGAGAAACTGCTCTTTCATGATTATATATATTGAAAAGGATAAGGGCTGTGCGGCAATAAGTGAGATCAAGAAAGAAGGATCAAATCTAATAACAAAGGATAGTTCGGATTGTGACAAAGGGTAACACCACAACTTATCATTCAGATTATTCATGGAATCGTCAAGGTAAGTAAATCGAATCCATAGATTTACTATTGTATGAATCGATAGGATGAAACGAAAAAAATCAGATAGAATAGTTATATGCTTAAAAAATAGTTATTATTAAAAATTAAGGATAAAAAATAAAGTAATAACCGGATAGGATACAAAAAAAAAAAGTCTACTCTAATGAGACAAGTAATCTTTTCTTGCATGAAATTAGTTATTTTATGGAACAAATTTTATCTTATTTTCATGAAAAAATAAAAAAAATAAAAAAACTCTATCCTTCTTCTAATCCATTCTGAGAAGAAAAAAACTCGGACATAAAAAAAAAACTCCCACAGCACCCTAAGGCTAAATATATCATTTAAAAATATAAATTTATTTTAATTGATGCAATTTAATATTTTTAAAAAGATTAATACCTAAACTAAGTCACTTATTCATTCAAAAGATAATTTCAATCATGATACAATTCCAACTGACATGGCTATACACATGGCACCAACTACCCTACTTTAGTATAATTTAAAAAAAATATCTCATTTTAGAAAATACTTTTTTAAAATATATTATTTTAAAAAAATCCAAGATAACAGTGCATTAAGTTTTACATTTCAAAGAAAAACATGATAAAATAGGAGAAAAATTATTCGTCTTCCAATAAGATTCGGGGCCTCTTTCTAATAGGGGATTGGTTTGAGTTTTCTCCAATTACACCCAATTAAGCATAGCACATGCATTCAAATTTGACATTGTTTACAATTAGCAAATTGGAACTAAATACATGTTCAAAAGTTTTATGGGACATATCCAACCAATCTTGACATTGTTCAATTCAACAATTACTCTAGTTAAAAAAAGTTTGAACCCAATTGATCAACCAAAATTTTTCTATATGAAGTCTACTAAACAGATAGCCTGACCCAACCATCTTAATTATTCAAACACGAGCGTTCTCTGACTTTGATTGTTTTCAAATCTAGTCTACCTAAATCTAAATTGGCCAATCAAGTACTCAACCAAACAAAAGTCAACACAACAATTAATTTAAAGCAAAATAATTATTTAAAGCAGCTCTACAACAGTGCTCTGGTCCTCATCAATATTCTGGTATGATTGATTTGGCCAGCTTTCCCGTTTACATTAGTTTCCGTTTTCTTTTATTTTTTTTTCTTTCCGGTCCTGTATCTCTTGTGATATTAAGTGCCTTCGACCAGGGGAAACAAAACCTTGGAGGAGCAAAAGAATTAATCAACAAGAATGGTTAGGTGAGCTATTTTTCTTAGTTAACAAACTCACTATGTTTGGAGATTCTAGTTAGCATATTTGTGAAATTATCATTTTATATCTTTAGTTATTAAATATTGAAAATAAGCCACCAAAACTATTTAAATTGATTATGATACATTGGTCAATATTCTGAGTGCTTGTTATCAAGCATTTCTTTTTAATTGGAGAAATAAATATCTTGGTTACCATTGCTCCAAAATGCTATAGTACCAGGGATCCAAGAAGTTTGACAAATCAAACCTATAAAAAATTAAACTTGATCAATATACAAACTCACTAGAAAGACTTTTCATTGCAAACTTGAAATAGAGAACAAGGTACACGAATTTAAAAGATGAAAGGTTTTTCAACCACCTTCTAAAGTGTTATAAGATTTATAAGTGTATTAGACAATCAGACATAAGTCTTGATGAGTAGATAATACACAAGATATTAATTCTTAATACATCAAAACCAAGTTTATTTTTGCACATGCAATTTTGTTTGTCAACTGATTCTCTTCATTCTCTTTCTTTCTTAGCCATTGGTTACCAACTGCAATGCTGCATCTATAACACTGGAGAAACTCGCTTTGCTCTGGTTAAGCCCAACGGTACCAGAGAAAATACTGTAGTTTTCAAACTCCGATATTGTTTCTTCGACATGCTCTAGCACCTTGTCCATCTCAAAACTACTTAATAAAGTGATATACTTTTTGTTGGCTTTCATCATCCAAATTGCATGCTCGATCACAAACCTCCTTATTCTTGGAACAATAATATTTGCATACTCTTGTTCTTTCAAAATATTCACCAGCTTCTCCACAAGATCAATGTCCTTAATATCAGCCTTTTCAAGTTCCTCAATATAGTTCTCAAACTTATGAATTCACAATCTGTGTCATGAGCCCAATTGATACTTCTAGTAATTTTCCTCTTCCAGTCATGACTGCTTTTAGTACCTATAGAAAATAAAGCAAAACAATTATTTGAACTTGGGAATGTTAGTAACAATATGGAGAGAAGAAAAATATAAAGTTTGTCTAATGTACATAGATCAA
Organism: Calamus simplicifolius; assembly: GCA_900491605.1. Classification (NCBI taxonomy): domain Eukaryota; kingdom Viridiplantae; phylum Streptophyta; class Magnoliopsida; order Arecales; family Arecaceae; genus Calamus; species Calamus simplicifolius. The sequence goes on from UESW01004700.1 coordinate 208,963, forward strand.
ACTATCATGTGGAAATTGCTATGTATGGATCTGTTGGCAATTGATCCTTTTTCTTGGGAAGTTGTCTTATTAAATATCTTTTTTATTTCCAATGAGCCTGTATGTTCTATTTGTCTCTTAGAACTAATTAAGTCATCTTGGAATATGAAACATATGTATTCTCTCTTTATCTTTAGAAGACTATGCAGAGAGAACTCAGATGATATGTGAGAAATACAAGTTTATGTGTTGAGATTGCTTCTTTCATATTTGTGCATCTTATGTCCTGTTTTTTACTTATTTTCCTGAACTCACCGTTGGTATCAGAGCACATTATTTTTCTTACGGGACTGTGGAAAAGTTACAACAGGGGGGTTTATGTTTCATGGCTTCTTTAAATAGTTTCTCTCTTCCCTCTGTTCCGTTTTTCTTTGGTGAGAACTATGATTTATGGGCAATCAAAATGAAGGCTTTCTTGGTGGCAAATGATTTATGGGAAATTGTTGAAAATGGGTACGAAGCTCCGGTTGAAAATGCCCAAATATCCGTTGAAGAACAAAAACTGTTAAAGGAGGATTTTTCTAAAAATGCCAAAGCTCTCTTCTTCTTGCAATCTGCAATGTCAGATAAAATTTTTCCAACTATAATGAATGCTTCTACAGCCAAGGAAGCCTGATTTTCTCTCAAAGAAGAAATTCAAGGCACGGAGAAGGTAAGACTCATTAAACTTAAAATTTGAGAAAAGAATTTGAAAATATGAAGATGTCTAGTTCTGAATATGCCAATAATTATTCTTCAAGAATTGTAGAAGTTACTAATCAGATGAAATTGTATGGTGATGATATTAAAGACCAGCGTATTGTTGAGAAAATGTTAATTACTCTGCCTGCTAGATTTGATTCTGTTGTTTCTGCAATAGAGCAATCTAAAGATATTACTAAGCTGTCTGTGACTAAATTAGTTGGTGCTTTGCAAGCACATGAGGAAAGAATTAGCAGAAGAAATGAAAATTCATCTGAAGGAGCATTTCAATCAAAGCATAAATTTAAATATTCTAGCTCTAAAGGGGGTAAGAAAGTAACAGATAAAAATTCTGGTGAAAACAAAGGTGCTATAAGTGATAAAGATGCAGATAAAAAGAAAAAATTTCCTTTATGCACTATCTATAAGAGGAACAATCATTTAGATAGAGATTGTTGGTATAAAGACAAGCCTCAAATGCACTGTAGATGCTGTAAAAAAATTTGGCCATGTTGAAAAATTCTGCAGGTTGAAACAAGGGCAAAGTTCTCAGCAGTTCAAACCTAGGCAGCAGACTAATATTTCTGAATCTAAGGTAGAAGACAGTCACCTATTTGCAGCAGTATTATCTTCTCAAACTGACAGTAAGGAAGCATGGTTTATTGACAGTGGATGCACTAATCACATGACTAACAATCCTAAATTATTCAAGAAGCTAGATGATTCGGTAAATGTCTCGGTGAGAATGGGCAACGGAACTAGTGTCAAATCTTATGGTATGGGAACTATTGCTGTTTCTACAAGAAAGGCACTAAATTCATTAATGATGTTTTGCTTGTGCCTGAACTTGATCAGAATTTATTGAGTGTATCTCAAATGATTTTGCATGGCTATTGTGTTGTATTTGAAGATAATTACTGTGTCATTTATGATTCTTCAAAAAAAGAAATTGCTAAAGTTGTATGAAAGACAAAAGTTTTTCTTTTACATGGAAGAATTCTTTTGATGTTTTGAAAGTTAAGATTAAAGGCACTTGGTTATGGCATAAGCGATATTGTCACTTTCATCTAAATGCTTTGAAGTTTCTTCATGATCATGAGATGGTGAAGAATTTTCCTCCCATTCATGTCTGTGATGATGTTTGTGAATCCTATCAATGTGGAAAATTACAGAGGCAATCATTTCCCATTGGTAAGGCATGGAGGGCCAAAGAAAAATTAGAATTGATGCATACTGATATCTGTGGTTCCATGAGGACATCTTCTCTCAGCCAAAATACATATTTTATTCTCTTCATTGATGATTTTACTAGAATGACATGGGTCTATTTTCTCAGACAAAAATCTGATGTGTTTACTGTGTTCAAAAAATTAAAAAGTCTTGTGGAGACTCAAAGTAGCGGCAAAATTAAAACTCTCATATCTGACAGAGAAAAGAATACACTTCATCTGAATTTGAGCAATTCTGTGAAAATGAAGGGGTTCATCATCAACTCACTGTTGGTTATACTCCTGAACAAAATGGGGTTTCTGAAAGAAAGAATATAATAGTGATGGAGATGGCCAAAATATGTTATTTGAAAAGAATATGCCTATGAAATTCTGGGCAGAAGCTGTTAACATGGCTGTATATTTGTTGAATAAGTTGTCTACAAGATCTGTCGAGGGTATGACTCCATTGGATGCTTGGAGCAATCACAAACCATCTGTCAAACATTTAAGGGTGTTTGGTTCCTTATGTTATATTCATGCACCATCTGAAAAAAGGCATAAATTGGAGGAAAAAGCAGAGAAAGGAATTTTTATTGGTTATAGTACTCAATCAAAAGGGTATAGAATTTTTAATTTGAAAACTCAAAAGATTGTTATCAGTCGTGATGTAAAATTTGATGAATATGTTGTATGGAATTGGGATGAGTCCCAAGTAGATCTAAAATCTGATTCTACTATTTCATATCAATATTTTCAGCCTCAACCTCAGGATAAAGATGATGGAGAAACAAGCAATTCAGATTTTGATGATGCAGTTCCATATTCTAGTTCATCTAGTACTGATTTTTCTTCACCACAAGGCCAATCTTCTTCTTCCGAATCACCAATCAGAAAATCTAAATCAATTCAAGAACTTTATGAAAGATGCAGTTTAGCTGTACTTAAACCAGAAAATTTTTATGAAGCTTCACAGCATGAAGAGTGGATTTTTGCAATGAAAAATGAAATTAAAATGATTGAAAAGAATGACACCTGGGATTTGGTTAAAAAACCATCTCATGCAAAGATAATTGGTGTAAAATGGGTCTTTAAGACCAAATTAAAATTTTATGGCTCTATTAACAAGCATAAGGCCAGATTAGTGGCCAAGGGATATGTTCAAGAATCTGGTGTTGATTACACTGATACTTTTGCTCCTGTTGCCAGGCATGACACCATAAGAATTCTCATTGCTTTAGCAGCTCAAAGAGGTGGACCATTTATCAAATGGATATTAAATCTGCTTTTTTGAATGACATATTGGAGGAGGAGATTTATGTTGACCAGTTTGATGGTTTCATTATGAAAGACAAAGAAGATCATGTTTATAAGCTGAAAAAGGCCTTGTATGGTCTGAAACAAGCTCCTAGAGCTTGGTACAACTGGATTGATTTTTACTTCATTGAGCAAGGATTCAGGAGGAGTATGAGTGAGCCAACTCTTTATGTGAAAATTTATGATAATTCTGATGTGATTATTGTCTCCTTATATGTAGATGATTTGTTGGTGACAGGCAGCAATGTGAAATTAGTTGATGTTTTTAAAAGGCAAATGAGAAGTATGTTTGAAATGACTGATCTTGGCATGATGAGTTATTTCTTAGGAATGGAAGTTCATCAAACAAAAAATGGAATCTTTATTTCCCAAAAGAAGTATGCTGAAGAAATTCTCAAAAAATTTAAACTGCAGCATTACAAATCTGTAGCAACACCTCTTCCTATTAATGTAAAGTTATCCAAAGATGATGGTTATGATAAAGTAGATGAAAGAAGATATAGAAGCTTGATTGGTAGTTTGTTGTATTTAACGGCAACTAGACCTGATTTGATGTTTGCAGCAAGTTAACTTTCCAGATTTATGAATGTTCCAAGTCAAGCACATTATGGAGTTGCCAAAAGGGTACTGAGCTAAAAGGGTGCTGAGATACATTAGAGGCACTAATGATTATGGAATTTGGTTTCAAGCCAAAGAATGTGGTGATTTAGTTGGGTATGTTGATAGTGATTGGGCAGATTCTGCAGATGATATGAAAAGCACAACTGGCTATGTTTTCCACTTTGGATCTGGTGTTTTTTCATAGAATTCTAGAAAACAAAGTGTTGTTGCTCAATCTACTGCTGAAGTAGAATTTATTGCAGCCTCTAGTTGTGTAAATCAATCTATATGGTTACGAAAAATTTTGAAAGACTTAGGTCAAGATCAAGAAGATGCAACTATGATTAATTGTGATAACAAGTCTACTATCTCAATGGTGAAGAATCCTATAATCATGGCAGGACCAAGCATATGAAGATCAAATTCTGTTTCATCCGAGATGCTGAAAAGATAAAGAAGTTGATTTTGTTTACTGCTCTACCGAGAACAATGTAGCAGATTTGTTTACAAAACCCCTTTCAAAAGCAAGATTTGAATTCTTGAGATCACTGCTGGGAATGTCAAGTAAAAGCATCAAGGAGGAGAATGTTGGCAATTGATCCTTTTTCTTGGGAAGTTGTCTTATTAAATATCTTTTTTATTTCCAATGAGCCTGTATGTTCTATTTGTCTCTTAGAATTAATTAAGTCATCTTGGAATATGAAACGCATGTATTTCTCTCTTATCTTTAGAAGACTATGCAGAGAGAACTCAGATGATATGTGAGAAATACAAGTTTATGTGCTGAGATTGCTTCTTTCATATTTGTGCATCTTATGTCCTGTTTTCTACTTATTTCCTGAACTCACAGGATCAACAACACTATCGATAGTATTACAACATGATGTTATAATTGAGCTGGATGCAACTAGGAGAGAAATGATATCAGGTCTAGCTTATGTGGCTCCGTTCTACGCCATCATAAACCTGTCCTGGCCCATTTTGCCAACCTATAATAAATAAAATTAAATGAAAATAAAGTAATATGTAATGGGTAAGATAAAACCCTTTACTTTAGTGTTTTATCATAACATACAACATGATGTTATATTCAAAATTTGTATCGATCAATTTTATTAATGCATTTGAGAAAAATAACTTGAACATTTGATACCGAAATTATAAAAATTATTCCACTATAATAAATCATGAAATCCCCAATGATTAAAAAATGTTTTAAAAAAGGAAAAAAATGGCTGAGTAAGTCTCTTTAAATCAATCATCCATAGATTTGGAGGAACCTTTAATTTCCACAATATTAAAATCCTATCTTTTCATGTTAGTATATTTTTCAGCACATCATAATTCAATATCATGCTAAAGAAAATATACCATACATGAGCCACAATCTTTAAAATAATTTTCATGGATGTATACAAAAAAATTGATTTAGATATATATGAAATATGTGAAAATAATATTTATAATATCAAACCATGTATAATTAATCTTCATAATTCTAATATCAAATATACAAGCTACTTTTGCAAATGCATAAATAAAATTAAAAATCATAAATTTTTGAATAAAATATATTGTATTTAATGATAAAACATTAGAGGTAGGTATACCTTCAATCTTATCTTTCAGTTGAAACTACTTACAATAACAACAAATGACTAATCCCATAATTCTAATGCTCCAGTACGGTCAACAATCTTGATCACAAGAGTGGATAACATCAACTTTCAACTTGAGGGAAAAAGACTTAAATGATGCAGGTTCAAATCTAATAGTAAAGGTAGCTTATGGGCTAAATATAGTAAGAGGTGGAAAGATCGGATGATAGTGATGTTGGCCAGGTAAAAATATCCAACAGTCCCAATTCAATAAGGTCAAGTTACAATTGACCAAATAAAGGAAGTAAAGACTATTATAAATAATGATAGTACATTAGTGATTATCAAAAGTAGAGGTCTAGTAATACCCATGAAAAAGTTTTTGTACATTGAGTATAGTGCAAATCATGCGCACTGCGCTCGGCAATTGATGCATAGGGTGCGCACGCCATATCAAAGGCAGAAACATTTTTTCTTCTTTGCTATGCATGTGAGCATGCATCGCACACCAATAGCCAAACATAGTGCAGCTCCTGCACTTCACTAGTGCAATAAGACTTTTTTAATACCCCATTAAGGTCAAAGCCGATGCCAGTACAAGAGGTGGCTACAAACATCATCTAGGCCTACAGCTGTTATACTAAAAGAAATAGAAGTTAAAGAAATTGGCACATTGAGGGAAACATGAGATAAGGGAACTAGTATGCTAATGGGAACAAGAAAAACAAAACCTCATAGGAACAAGAGAAATAAGAAACCTATGATGGTGTTCACTTGATATTAGGTTAGACAGAAGAAAAGTTGCTTTAATATCTAGGATTCATGGGCAATACAAATAAAAGTAAGATGGAAATTTCAATTTTTAGGAGAGAGAAATAAAGAGAGAGAGGAAGAAAGTGAAGAGAGAGGAGAGAGAAGAAAGAATATGAAAAAAGTAGGGAAAGAGAAGAAGAAGAATATAAAGAGGACTTGGCTTCTTGCCGAAGTGGCCATACCAATCTATCTTCGGCCGATCAAATTTTCAACGTAAGGAAGAATTTGGCTTCGCCTTTTATTATCTCATCCTTTGCAGTTCAATCAAATTATTTAATATTTTTAAAATAAAGTTATCTTGAAATATATATTGTCAGTTTTGTACGTTTCTGATGACCTGGTGACGGCTAAACAAATTAAAAGACTGAAGCGAGAAGCTGATAAAAAATTAACTAGAAACCTACGATCATGTTTTCTTTTTTTTTTTTTTTACTGGAGAGAGAGACGCTTACAATAGTCATGGCAGCAGTGATCCCCTTGAGCCGATCAAAACATTCAGCTCCACCGTAGGCGCACAAGTTGTGAAGGATCCTTGAAGCATTTATCTGACGAACGGATTATCTAGCTCGCCTATCAGCAAGCTCAATACCTCCCCGTCTTTCAAGATCCTACTGCAGTTCTTCTTGTTCTCCAACGCCAGCACCGCCAATGCTTTCCCTGCTTCGACACTCAACTCTATCCGTTCCTCTGTCAATCCACGTTCCAAGAAGAAAGCCAGCAGAAGCTTAATAATCCCTCCCCTGCTGCCAATCTTCTCCCTTGAACCCTCGTCCATTGCGAGGCCACTTAGAATCTCGATCCCCAGCTTATGCAGCTTCGCGTTGTTCTCTGCATGCATCAAAATCTCCCTGATGTTGCCAACTGTAAAAACTATCTCCGAGATCTCTCGCCGCAGCAGTTTTCCTGTGCTACCAGTCGTCAGCACAAGCTGCTTCATTACTTCCAATGACCTCTCAACTGTTTCAATTTGAGTATGTGAGGCGTGCTTGTTCCTTAGCAGGCTCTCACCGACCCAGGTGAAGTCGATGATCTTCAGAAGGAGGCCTCTGGCACTGCCAATCTTCTTGCAATTATCGTAATCACGAGCAAGATTCATAATAATAGTGAGACCAAGCAGATTGAAGGCTGGGAAATCATAGTTTCCTCCATCAATAATTTCAGTTTTCGGAGAAATCTCTTCGGGTCTGGTAGCAGATATCTTTCTGGTATGCAACAAGGACGTTATGGATTCAATAGCACCAGGAATCGCTGCCACTCGGAGAGCGTTATGCTTCTTCCCGGTGAGCTTCGCCACGATCTCTGCCGCGCAAATCCTGATGTCTTGCTCAGCGTGGTCCTCCCAGCTCAGCATCTCGACGAGCCTCTCTATCACTGAAGCAGAATTTCCAATCTTCCGTAGCGTCTCGGCTGAGGACTGCTCGCTTGTTGCTAAGCTCACCAGTATCCAAGCCCCGATAAGCTGCTCATCACTGGAATTGGAAACCAAGAGCGAAGAACCGTAGGAGATGAGGTCCATCGTCAGCCCATCGAAAATGCTTCCGTTGATGCATTTCGAGTATGTATCGTAGAAAAATCGCCTGATCGACACGATCCCGGTCGGTCCCAGCTGACATTTTTCGCTTACATCTTCAAGAAAATTGCACCAAGAGATCTTCCAGGACAAGTAGGCCTTCTCCACGAGGAAGGTGAAGGCCTCGGCCAGCACAAGTCCGTAGAATATATTCAGCGATGCCTTCTGGTGATCCCAGCTCTCGTCATAATCCTGGCCGATGAGGCGCATCGACGAAAGCACCACGCAGGCGATGGCCGAGAACAGCTGGAGCCAATAGAGCATCTTGCTGATGTTTCTTGACGCAAACAACCAGTCGGTATAAGGGAGTAGGGGGACATCCGGAGACCACCAGGTCCTTAGCATCAAAGATTGAGCTATTTGTTTCTGGTATTCTCTCACCTTCTCACTGTTTCTGTCATCACTCAGTTGCCGGCCGTCATTGCTTTCTAACCGCGCGATCAACGATGGCCGTAGACAAACTCTGAGGACCCGGAGGATGAAATGAGACTTGGACTTGAGTGCGCTGAAGCTCCGCCGCCCGGTCTCCGCGAGGGAGCTCGTCGCCTGGTGCTGCCACTCAAGCTCGTGACTCCGGCTGAAAATTCTGGTGCTTTCGCTGAGGAGGATTATGGTTACAAACCAGAAGTCAGTCCTCACCAGAGTAGTGGAGTCCCCACTTAGGAGGATGACAGTGGCCCAGATGAATGCCAGCTTGCCGAGGCTGCTGGCCGCTTTCTCTAGGACGGCGAGGCGGAGGGCGAAGAGGGTGAGCTTCTTCTCCGGTGCCCCAGCCGTGTCGCCTGTGCGCCGACAACTGGGTGGCTTCGGGGTGAACTGCTCTCTCTGAGGTTCGAAAAAGGTGGACTGGTGGACACCGAGACTGCTGCTGCCTCTCTTTGGAGTCGCGTCGATCCTGACATGGATTTGCTGGCTGTTGTTCGGCATTGAAATGCTAGCAGTTTCGCAGCAGGAGCAGAAACGCTTGGAAATGGATGAATGCTGGTCTTCTGTAGTTATAGTTGGCCAGTATTCGTTGGAAGATGTATAGGCCAGTATTTCATAATATCAAAAAAAGGTAGAAAATTTTTTTTTTTCTGATGTGGCTGATCCAGCGCGTCGTTAGAATAAATGGTAATAGTAGCTAACGGAGGTCGTCCCCTAATTCCGGAACCTCCTCCTTATCCGACATAGTGTTGGTTTCACCAAGCGTTGACTCCGTCTCCACGGGGTCATTCAACCCTTAGCTCTGCCGAACATCCGGTAAGACCCCGAACATCTCAACCCCGAGACCCCCACCGGTCTCGAGGTGCACAAGCATCATCTCACCCCGAGACCCCCTTCGGTCTCGGAGTGAGGTCACTACATCTCAACCCCGAGACCCCCTCCGGTCTCGGGGTGCACAAGCGCATCTCAACCCCGAGACTCCCCTCCGGTCTCGGGATGCACAAGCATCTCACCCCCGAGACCCCTCCGGTCTGGGGTGAGGTCACTGCATCTCAACCCCGAGACCCCTGCGGTCTCGGGGTGCACAAGCTGCATTTCAACCCCGAGACCCCCTCCAGTCTCGAGGTGCACAAACGTCATCTCACCCCCGAGACCCCTCTGGTCTTGGGGTGAGGTCACTGTATCTCGACCCGAGACCTCCTCCGGTCTCGGGATGCACAAGCATTATCTCACCCCCGAGACCCCCTCCGGTCTCGGGTGCACAAGCATCATCTCACCCCCGAGACCCCCTCCGGTCTCGAGGTGAGGTCATTGCATCTCAACCCCGAGACCCCCCTCCGATCTCGGGGTGCACAAACGCCATCTCACCCCCGAGACCCCCTCCGGTCTCGGGGTGAGGCCACTGCATCTTGACCCCGAGACCCCCCTCCGGTCTTGGGGTGCATAAACGTCATCTCACCCCCGAGACCCCCTCTGGTCTTAGGGTGCGGGGGCAACGTTCAGTACGTGAACCGGCCTTCGAACCAAACGACAACTTCGGGCCACCTGGCGCACCCACGTGACCCGCCGTGCACCCGTGGCTGCTTGCGGCCATACCTCGTAACGGCGTATGGTGCATTGCATGTGTCACTGTGCATGACCATGCCTAGTTACGAAGTACGATTCACTACCACTTGCAACTATGCGCGGTCATGTCAAGCAACGGCACGTACCAAATGCAATCGTGGCTGCTAGACACCTGTAAAGCCATATGACAGGTAATGCAGGATGCCTCCCGCGCACGGTGACGGTACGACAGCAATCTTTCGGAACAGAAAGATGGGACATTCGAACAGGTATAAAAGCACGTGCCCGCGCTGTGAGTAGGATCCTTGAACTCTGGTTTCTGGTTTTCTTCCTACTAGCTAAAACCCTAACTGTTTTAGCTCCCTTCTGCTGAGCAGTTCTCGTCTGATCCCAAGTGACTAACTTGAGCGTCGGAGGGTCCCCACCGGAGCATCCGGTTTCTGGGAACTTTTCTTGCAGGGATCCAAAGAGAAGGACGTCCGTTTTCCTCGACGCTTGAAGAAGGTGACTTGGCGTCATCATTTTCTATTGCTGAATTTCTGCAGCTCGAACAACTTTAAGGCATATTTCTGCCGGACTGCTAAGTAACAGGTTGACACTGGTTCTAGGAAATTTGCCGATCCTTAATTCTTTTTGAAGGTGATTAGAGGCTTGTTCAATAATTATTAGAGCATGGACGGCCAGCCAGCTAGGAAATCTTAAGTTTGCCATGCAACCATTCTTCAACTAGATCATATTAATTTATTCCATGTGTGCAGCATGTGAATCAAAGGAGTTTCGGATTTTGTTTATTCTTCTTGCCAGGTTCAAATGGCTGCAACCAGATCAGCCGGGGAAAGGAATAAAATATAAAGAGGCTCATGGTAGAACTTGGATCAACATCTCGCAAGCTCAATGTTGGGTCTGATTGCTTAAGTTGCAGGCCTATTTGGTGCCAACAATTTTATCCTGGACTTAAACCAATGGGTTGTGATATTGATCGAGATAAACTTGATTTTGGGAATAGCGTGCTCCTTTCACAACAAATGAGCAGCTCATCAAGCCGTTTCAGCCAGGCAATAAATTGCCGACCTTGGCCAACCTAGCGACAGCTACTTCTCCCCTACCAACATCAAGTGGGCAAGTGTTAGAAATCATGAAAAACTCTTTGTACCACCTTCGATGCAGGATGCCCTCCATCAGACAGTAATTCATCCGTGCATGAGCTGACATCTGCGATGCATGATCCGGTGAATCATCATGTCCAGTGCAGGCATACTGCACCGAAGCCAGACTTTTCTTAAAAATCAGACATGAAATGGACTACAAAGAAATAGCACCAGGTAATATCTTCTGGACGGGAACAATAGTCCGTGAAGAAATCAATGGAGAAAAAGAATACCTACCCAAACTCTTAACAACCATTCTGTTCACATATCTATTCTTGGACGAGATCGAAGTTATCGTTGACCCGATACAAGACAAGTCTCCTGACCCGATACAAGACAAGTCTCCTTGACTTCGGTTTTCCTATATATGGGATCGATGCATCCAAATCCATCATCTTCCCTCCTTCCTGTGCAGTGTCCATTTTCTAAGAGATGGAACGTAGATGATGCGCCATGTGTTTTCATTTACCTTTCTTTCTTTGTCAACACTATCTCAGCCTTTACATAAGCACCAAATAATGGTAGAAAAAGAAAGAGATAAGAGATAAAAAGAGAATCAAAGGGCATGCACATAACCTGTCCGTCACCTAAATTCCATCCTTTTTCGAAATATTTTTGTAGTATATGTTGACACATAAGTTTTGGAAAGGGCTCCAAAGGAGTCAATCATGATGACAAGTACAAATGAGAAATTATCAACTTTTAAATTTCACTAATCAAGGTGCCTATATATCATTTCAAAATAAGGGAGCTGCTATATACAGCACAAAAATTACTCTCTATGCTTTAAAATTACTCTCTATACCACCAGGTCCTTAGCATCAAGGATTGAGCTATTGTTTCTGGTATTCCCTCACCTCCTCACTGTTTCTGTCATCACTCAGCTGCCGGCCGTCATTGCTTTCTAACCGCGCGATCAACGATGGCCGTAGACAAACTCTGAGGACCCGGAGGATGAAATGAGACTTGGACGTGAGTGCGCTGAAGCTCCGCCGCCCGGTCTCCGCGAGGGAGCACGTCGCCTGGTGCTGCCACTCGAGCTCGTGACTCCGGCTGAAAATACACCATACTTGAGCCACAATCTTTAAAATAATTTTCATGAATGTATACAATAAATTTTGATTTAGATATATACGAAATATGTGCAAATAATATTTATAATATCAAACCATGTATAATAGTCTTCATAATTCTAATATCAAATATTTAAGCTGTTGGAATATTAAACTTGTTTTAATGCACTCTTAAAAGACCAAAGACTTCATGGAAGAAAGGAAGAGTCACTCTTAAAAAGACCAAAGGCTTCATGGGAGAAAGAAAAAGTCATTTTGAAAAGATAAGATGGTTCAGAAATTTAAAATTGACCCTTAGTATTTTGTAATTGACTCTTAATGTCTTTTAATTTTTCTATGCATGTATTAAATAGTGGTATATGAAAGGACATCTAGATGTTTATAAATATGGGTGGTGTTTGCCCATGAAATGTAGAAGAAGAAGAAGATGATGAAAAATAGAGAGAGACCCAAAAGATGTATTCCCTCTAACATCTCTATAATAAGAGTGTTGTTTTTCTTATTGAAAGTATTCTCCACTTCCATCAATCTGGTATCAAAGATCCTTGTGTGCCCACCTTGTTTCCAACAAGTGGTATCAGAGCCTGGTTGATCCCCAACTATATCAGAGCCTTTTTTATTTTTTTGAGAGGACCAATCTTGAGGGAGATGGCCAACGATGGTGTGCATATTCAAGTTCCCAAGCTTACTAAGGAGAACTATGAGAATTGGTGTATCCAAATGAAGTCCTTATTTGGCTCACAAAATCTATGGAAAATTGTTCAAGATGGCTACACCGAGCCTACAGCAGAGCAAGAAAGAGGGTACAATCAAGCACAAAAAGATACTTTAAGGGGCTTAAGGAGAAGAGACAAAAAAGCTTTGTTCCAATTATATCAAGCTTTAGATGAGGTGACATTTGAGAGAATTGTTGAAGCAACCTCTGCAAATCAAGCTTGGGATACTATTTCTACTATCTTTAAAGTAGAAGAAAAGGTGAAGCGAATCCGGCTTCAACAATTGCGGGAAGAATTTGAAGTCACCACCATGAAGGAAACGGAAAACATCTTTGACTACTTCTCTCATATAATGATTATTGTAAACCAATTGAAAATAAATGGAGAGAAGGTAGAAGATGTTCGAGTGGTGGAGAAGGTACTTCGATCTTTGACACCGAGGTTTGAGCATATTGTTGTCACCATTGAAGAAGCTAATGATGTTGATACACTCTCTATCAATGCATTGATGGGCAAACTTCAAATTCATGAACAAAATATACAAAAGAAAAATGAAGCACATAATATGGAGCAAATACTTCAATCCAAGGTGAAGGCAAATGACCAAAAAGAGAAAGATCAAGGGCTTCAATTGGCCTATAGTAACAAAAGAGATGATGGTAACAACTATCATGATGACCATGGTGGCAGAAGGAACTAGCGTGGTCGTGGTCGAAGCCATGTCTGTGGTCAAAGAGGCTATAATGATGGAGGAGGAAAATGCTCAAATTTCAATAATGAAAGAGGTGGTAGAAGAGGTGGACGTGGACGAGGTAGAAGATCAATTATTTTATTGCTATTACTACTCATTATATTGATAATGATTGGCAACCAAATAAACAAATTCTTGCTTTTCGTGCTTTTGATTTTTTGCATTTAGGACAACAAATTTCAAATGCTATTTATCAAACTGCATGCTCATATAATATTAATAATAAAATAATATCTATTACTTTTGATAATGCATCTAATAATAATTCTGCTATTGCATTATTAAATGACTCTTTGCATCTCATTTTAAATGGATAATTATTTCATATTAGATGTGCATGTAATATATTTAATATTTCTGTTCAATCTGGCATGAACATAATTCAAGAGATTATTTCAAAAATTAAAAATGCATTTTCTTTTATTCATGCTTCAAGTTAAGACTTCAAGAATTTAAATAATTATGTGTAAATCATGGTAAATATTTTAAAAAAATTTAAACTTGATGTAATTACTCGTTGTTTAGGATTTACATTGACTATTAGCATCAAGGTAAAATTTTAGAAGATTTTTTGTTACTTTTTATGATGCTATAAATGTTCTTTCAAGTATTTATTATCCAACTTCTTATTCATTTTTACAAAAAGCATATGTAATTAGTGAAAATTTTAAATAATATAGATATCATGAAGTTTTAATGCCTATTATATATAATATGAAAACTAAATGGAATGAATATTGAAATAGGATATGTTCTTTGCATAACTTAGCTGTTTTTTTTGATCCTAGAGTTAAATTAAATCGCGTAAATTTTTTAATTGATCAATATTGTGAAATATGAATCAAAATCCTGAACCTACAAAAGATGAGGTAACACAACTTCTTAATGATATTTATGCTTTATATAATGATAAAATCTGTGGATCTAAAATACCTGCTCAAAGCTCTGTTTCTTCTTCTAGATCTCATTCGTCATCTATTTTTCATTCATTAGAAGAAATGCACATGCTTCATCATCTTCATCTTCTTCATCTTTAAGTAATTATTTAGAATTTTATTTTCAAAACAATCTTCATTCTACATATGATGAAGATCAAGTAGAGAGTCTAAATGTATTAGCTTGGTGGAAGAGTATTAGAAATCAATATCCTGTTATGTCAGCCATTGCATGGGATATTTTAGCTGTGCCGATGTCCACAGCAGCATTGGAATCCGCTTTCTATGCAGATCGATATGTTCTAGATAAAAAGAGAAGTAGGATGACTGGTGAGACAGTTGAGATGCTTCTCTGCTTCAAAGATTGGTTGGATGCTGAGACAAGGCTTCAAGATAAAGGTGGACATGACTTAACCAGCAAAGATGATGATGACACAAATACTACTGATGAGTGAGTCATCTCTATTTTTATAATTATATATTTTTATTTTTTAATTATTAAAGTGAGTCATCTTTATTTTTTTCTCCTTTCTTATTGTATTATGGAGGTCAGGCTTAGCCCACCTCCCTTTATGTACCATTTTGATTTTAAATTAATAAACTGGTAGGGTTCTATGTCAAACCATCCAGCATTAAGGTGGCTTCATATCAATAAATTTCTTTGTTCCAAATAATTTTTTAATTTATTTAATTTTTTAAAAAAATTAGGCCCTGATGGGCCCTGGCATGATTTAGGCCATATGGGTCGTGCCGTGCCGGCCCAGCAGGCTAGCATGATGGGCTGGCCTAGGCCCGTCATGGGCCGTGTCATGCCGGGCTCAAAAAATTCTTTTTTTCCATGGGCGGCACGGTCCGTTGCCCATCATTATCCATACTATAATCATCCTGATTACAGCCAAGTTTTTTACAAGCTCACAATTCAAACTTATTGTTTTACAATGAGATCACAATGAACCCAGCAGGTTTTCATAGGTTCATCAACACAAAACCTACCACAAGATTTTTAGCTTGAACAAGGCTAAACTGCCTCCCTTGATTCAATCCCCTGATTGAATCAATCAACAAAAAATAGTAAATAGTTACAATAGAAGTAAAGCTTCTCAAATGAGCAAATATACAATATAAACAAGATAGAATTAGAAGAGCTTGATATAGAAGATTTCTGAAGTTGTCTTTTCTTCTTTTCTTCTTTTTCTCTTTCCCTCTAAATTGATCTTCCTTAAGTTGGGATTGAAGCTTTGGAAGAATCATTGAGGTAGAGGTTCTTGAAGAAATATGGCTCTTTTCTTCTCCTTTTAATTTGATAGAAATCCTTCAAAGTTGGCTTTTGAATGCTTTGGATTTCTCTAAACTCAGTTTCGAACAAAAGATTTTAGATTTAAACTTTGCCTTTTTGATTTTCCACTTCTATATCTTTCCTTTAAAAAAAAAAAGGTCGGATGGCTCCCCTTTTATAATCTTTTCTAAATCCACTTTTTGATGAAAACTAGCTGTTAAAAGTACTTGAGAAGGTGTTTAGCATGAAAGAGAAAAGAGCCCTTGAAATTTGTTGGAGAAAAGACAAGCTCTGGAGTCATCTCTGACACTTCTAAAACCCGTCTCTGATAGATTACAGTCGACTCCAATAAGACCTACAGTCGACTCTAACTCGGGATGTTCAAAAAGGAAACTTTTGCTTGTTCCAGAGTTAGCTCTGGCTTTTCGAGGGGTTGACACTTCTCATGCAGGAGTCAGCTCTAGAGAATGTGGAAGTCGGCTCTAATGAAGCCCCAAAAAATTATTCTCTGTATAACCATTAAAGTCAGCTCTAATTCTCTACAAGAGTCGGCTCTAATTGGATGCAGAATTTAGACTCTCTGTCTTTCGATTGGAGTAGGCTCTAATCTCTGCAGGAGTAGGCTCTAATCCATGCCAAAAGTATGAAACTATTTTGATACACTCTGGAGTCAGCTCTAATACTTCTAGAGTCAGCTCTAATTACTGAAACTTGACACTTGACACAAGACATGGATTCAAACTCAATTTTTCTTGAATTTTGATTAATTAAATATTTTAAATTCCTAAAACACTTAATCAAAATCATTAGTAACATAAGAAATATACTCGTGTTTTTGTTATTCATCAAAATCAATAATTGGGTTAATAATCTTTTCCTTTTGATGATGACAAAAATGCTAAGTATATGCATATAAAATTAAAATTTTAAACTTTAGCTTAAATACCTTTTCAATCAGAGTGATAGTAAACATAATTTCAACATGATTAACTTGAACAATAACTTTATTCTAAATATTTAGCTCAACTATTCAAAATTTTATCCAATGATTTATACAATTCAAATTAATCAATTTCAACTATAAATTCAAGTCATTCAAATTAGATAAGCTTCCACTAAGTAATTGCTCCCCCTATATATGTGCATGCATTATAAAATCAATATACCTATACAACTCTTTCCTTTTTTGTCATCAACAAAAAATTAAGGAAGCATAGGGTAGTCTTTGCTCGGTATGAAATATAATTCAACCAAATTAGAATCAAATATCACATAATTCAATCATTTTCACAAAGATCAAAGAGAATTCATTAAGCTATACAAACTTCATACATTTTCGTTGATTACATAAAGTCAAGTACAAGTCTAGTGAAATGCAAACTTAGTATAAAGCAAATACAAAACAACATCATATCATAACTAAAAATTCTAAGTACAAGCTAGGATTCTTATAAGATTCTAACTATAGATTTCTAAACATAAACTAAGATAAGTTAAAGGTCAAGAGCACAAAATTTGCAAGCTCAAAAGATCAATTTATGGCCTGAAACAATCATCTAGATAGTGGTACATCAGATTTCATAAAGTAATTTCAATATATAATTTTAAAATAATTGATGAGGACCATTGTGTTTATACTAAAAAGATGAATGATAAATTTGCAATTCTATCTCTTTATGTTGATGATATTTTGATAGCTAGAAATGACAATGAGTATGTCATGACCATTAAAAGATGGTTGTCCATGAATTTTGACATGAAAGACATGAGTGAAGCAAATTACATACTGGGAGTAAAAATTAAAAAAGATCGTTAAAAGAAACTTTTGGCTCTGTCACAACAGAATTATTTTCAAAAGATTCTAGAACATTTTAATATGAGTAGTTGCAAACACATGGATACTCCTATATCAAAGGGCGAAGCTTTGAGTCAAAACATGTATCCTAAGAATCCATAAGAGCAAAATCAAATGTCTACTGTACCATATACAAGTGTTGTTGGGAGCTTAATATATGTTATAATGTGCACCGCCCGGATATATGTTTTGTTGTTGGACTAATTAGTCGATATCAATCGAATCCTGGTCCAGAATATTGAAAAGTTGTTAAAAGAATTTTAAGATATTTAAAAGAAACTATGGATTACTGCCTATAGTATCAAGGATCGAATTTGCGTCTTGTTGGATATTTAGATGCTGATTGGGAAGGAGACCTCGATCAATGAAAATCTACATATGGTTATGCCTCTTTACTTAATAAAGGTGTCATATCTTGGTGTAGTAAGAAGCAAACATGCATAGCGCTATCAACTATGGAAGCTGAATTTATTACATGTTCAGCTGCTGTACAGGAAGTTGTTTGGTTAAGAAGATTTTTTGATAATTTGAAAGTTCAAAGTGATAGTGTTGCACCGATCACTATTTATTGTGATAATCAAGCAACGATTGCTTTCACTAAAGACTCCAAATATCATAGCAGAACCAAACACATTGATACCAGATACAACTACATTAGAGACATCATTAGTAAAAGAGAAGTTATTGAACAATATATCTCTACGCATCGAATGATGGCGGATCCCTTGACAAAGCCAATTCTAAGAGATGTTTTTATGGCACCTATAGATTCTCTTGGATTGCATAGAATATAAATTGTATTGTTGAGCACATATATTGTACTGTTTTTATGATAAATGCAAATGAATGTTATGTTCTTTATTAAGATATTTATGTATACACATTATATTTTTTGTTAGAAGCTCAACAAAGTGATATCGCACAGGTTCAAAGATTGGCTTACTCACACAAGCAATCACCTCTAGCGCTTGGATAGCGAGTAGAGATGAGACGTAATGTTAGGTATGTCGCCTCATAGAGAGTATGAGATGAGATTGTAATATATATATATATATATATATATATATATGACAATCGATTTGAATAGCCCATTTTCAAATAACCTGTGAAAGCCATATATGAATGCTTAGTGATTGCCTGCTAAATGAAAGCACTTAGAGAATTCAAGTTAGGCGCTTGAAAGCGACTGAACTAAGATCTGTATAGTGTTTTATTAGACATCGAAAAAGAAAAAAATTACAAACATTGTAATACATGATTCATACCATGTGTGCTAATTTGACCAATAAGGTAGTGGGAGAATAGATCCTTGCTTCTCCACTGTGTGAGACCGGTGAGGTTAAACTAAAACTTCACAATAATACCCTTATACTTTTTGTTGTTATTTGGCGTTTGTATTTAGTGTATTGCTATCTTAGCATGTTACCTATGATTATGTATGATTCGATCTATGGAACATGTCTAGATAAGCGACTAAATATGAATTATAAAATTTTGAGTAGAAAAGGAAGGCTATGTTCGATGTATTCATTCATTGGCCGGCCAATCTTGTCACTTAAGAAAAGTTAGGACTTGATTATGGATATATAATCACATTATTTTAACATGCTCTTTGAGGGATTAGAGATGTTTTGATAAAAAGAACGAGTCTAGGGTATATCGAGTTGAAACTATTAATTATATAAATTTTTTTTAAAGTTGAGCTACTATGACATTCCTAACATATGCATGGTACTAAGCTCCCAAGTGCAGGTATACTCGCTAGGTCGCACTATCCAACAATCAGTATGAAATTGGTGTTTAGATTTCTATTGCATTTTTCTTTCATTCATTTTCTTTTCACAATGACGAGTAGGAGATGTTGATCTATGTGACGTGATGCCCATGATTGATAACTGCCAATGTGTAGTTATCCACGAAGCCCATGATAGATAACTGCACATTGGCAGTTATCTGTATGAGAAACGTTCTCCGATTGAGAAATCGCTCTTTCATGATTATATATATTGAAAAGGATAAGGGCTGTGCGGCAATAAGTGAGATAGAGAAAGAAGGATCAGAATCTAATACCAAAAGGATAGTTCGGATTGTGACAAAGGGTAACACCACAACTTAGCGTTCAGATTATTCGTGGAATCATCAAGGTAAGCAATCCAATCCATAGATTTATTATTGTATGAATCGATAGGATGAAACAAAAAAAAACAGATAGAATAGTTATATGCTTAAAAAATAGTTATTATTAAAAATTAAGGATAAAAAAATAAAGTAATAGCCGGATAGGATACAAAAAAAAAAAGTCTACTCTAATGGGACAAGTAATCTTTTCTTGCATGAAATTAGTTATTTTATGGAACAAATTTTATCTTATTTCCATGAAAAAATAAAAAAATAAAAAACTCTATCCTTCTTCTAATCCATTCTGAGAAAAAAAAAAACTCGGACAAAAAAAAAAAAACTCCCACAGCACCCTAAGGCTAAATATATCATTTAAAAATATAAATTTATTTTAATTGATGCAATTTAAAATTTTTAAAAAGATTAATACCTAAACTAAGTCACTTATTCATTCAAAAGATAATTTCAATCATGATACAATTCCAACTGACATGGCTATACACATGGCACGAACTACCCTACTTTAGTATAATTTAAAAAAATATCTCATTTTAGAAAATACTTTTTAAAAATATATTATTTTAAAAAAATCCTAGATAACAATGCATTAAGTTTTACATTTCAAAGAAAAACATGATAAAATAGGAGAAAAATTATTCGTCTTCCAATAAGATTCGGGGCCTCTTTCTAATAGGGGATTGGTTTGAGTTTTCTCCAATTACACCCAATTAAGCATAGCACATTCAAATTTGACATTGTTTACAATTAGCAAATTGGAACTAAATACATGTTCGAAAGTTTTATGGGACATATCCAACCAATCTTGACATTGTTCAATTCAACAAATTACTCTAGTTAAAAAAAGTTTGAACCCAATTGATCAACCAAAAATTTTCTATATGAAGTCTACTAAACAGATAGCCTGACCCAACCATCTTAATTATTCAAACACGACCGTTCTCTGACTGTGATTGTTTTCAAATCTAGTCTACCTAAATCTAAATTGGCCAATCAAGTACTCAACCAAACAAAAGTCAACACAACAATTAATTTAAAGCAAAATAATTATTTAAAGCCGCTCTACAACAGTGCTCTGGTCCTCATCAATATTCTGGTATGATTGATTTGGCCAGCTTTCCCGTTTACAATACTTTCCGTTTTCTTTTATTTTTTTCTTTCCGGTCCTGTATCTCTTGTGATATTAAGTGCCTTCGACCAGGGGAAACAAAACCTTGGAGGAGCAAAAGAATTAATCAACAAGAATGGTTAGGTGAGCTATTTTTCTAGTTAACAAACTCACTATGTTTGGACATTCTAGTTAGCATATTTGTGAAATTATCATTTTATATCTTTAGTTATTAAAAATTGAAAATAAGCCACCAAAACTATTTAAATTGATTATGATACATTGGTCAATATTCTGAGTGCTCGTTATCAAGCATTTCTTTTTAATTGGGAGAAATAAATATCTTGGTTACCATTGCTCCAAAATGCTATAGTAACAGGGATCCAAGAAGTTTGACAAATCAAACCTATAAAAAATTCAACTTGATCAATATACAAACTCACTAGAAAGACTTTTCATTGCAAACTTGAAATAGAAAACAAGGTACACGAATTAAAAGATGAAAGGTTTTTCAACCACCTTCTAAAGTGTTATAAGATTTATAAGTGTATTAGACAATCAGACATAAGCCTTGATGAGTAGATAATACACAAGATATTAATTCTTAATACATCAAAACCAAGTTTATTTTTGCACATGCAATTTTGTTTGTCAACTGATTCTCTTCATTCTCTTTCTTTCTTAGCCATTGGTTACCAACTGCAATGCTGCATATATAACACTGGAGAAACTCGCTTTGCTATGGTTAAGCCCAACGGTACCAGAGAAAATACTGTAGTTTTCAAACTCCGATATTGTTTCTTCGACATGCTCTAGCACCTAAAGAGTGGATCGTCCTCTTTCTAACCTTGGAGCATAGCACGCATTCGACCAGCCCCAAGTCGTGTGGAGATGCGGAAGCGAGATGATATCCCTGCTGAAATTTCTGCAGCAGAATTTTGGATCTTGATCTTGGTAATCTTCCCAGATTGATTAGCAACTAGGATTTTCCTTGGTTTCTTGCCCAAGATTGTAAGAGAGGGTCGTGGCCTCTCTTCTTCCTCACGTGAACCTTCAGATCTGATCCAGAAATCAAGAGACGCTGCCCAAGAAGAAGGTGCTGCTAGGGTTTCTTCCTTCTCCTTCTTTGAGAGAGGCGGCTCCAAGAAGATGGCTAGGGCAGAGATGGCAGCAATAAAACCCTAGAAACCTAGGGCATCTATATGTGAGAAAGAGAGAGGAGGAAGAGAAGGGATAGCTTATTCTAGGAGAAAAGGGTTTCTTTTTCATTCATCTATAATCATCATCGTTACATGACTATATATAACCCGTCCCCATGACGGCCACCAAAATAAAACCAGCACCACACATGAACCGGTGCCTTATTATATGGATAATAAACCCTAAAAAACTCCCTTGGACCAACCCACACCTTGGGCCCAAACCCAGCCCAATGATAGACTAGCCCCTCAAGACCCAACAACCTGGGCCTTAACCCTGTGGAGCCTACAAACCTCCACCCTAGGATTTAAGCTTTGGAGTACCACACCAGGCTCTACAATCTCCACCTTGGTGCTTCAAAGCTGCTGAAAAATCTGCACATTCCCTCAGACCCATCAGTGTCACACATGAGAGAAAGCTATCCCGTGGAAGAGTCTTCGTAAGTGCATCTGCCTGGTTCTTCTTTGTATGAACTTTTACCAGCTCCACTTCACCTTCTTCCACCAATTCTCTGATCCTGTGATACCTCACATCTATATGCTTTGTGCGTGCATGATAGATTGGGTTCTGAGCCAACTGCAGGGCACTCTGACTATCACTGTGTAACAATACTGTACCCTGCTTCACCCCCATTTCCATGATGAGTCTCTTCAACCAAAGAGCCTCCTTGGCAGCCTCTGTAATCCCTATATACTCAGCTTCTGTTGTAGACAAAGCTGTAATAGGTTGAAGGGTTGATCTCCAAGAAATTAATCCACCATACATGCTGAACACATACCCTGTGGTAGACCTTCTTGTATCCAGATCACCTGCAAAATTTGCATCCACAAATCCTTCCAATGGACCTAATGACTTACTTGGGATATTAGATTTCTCCTTAGATCCATCTTGCTGCCCAAAAATTAGACCAAGTCCACGAGTTCCCTGAAGGTACCTCAAAATCCACTTGAGTGCCTTCCAGTGCTCCTTCCCTGGGTTCGCCATGAATCTGCTCACCTGGCTCACTGCATATGCTATGTCAGGCCTGCAACACACCATAGCATACATAATGCTGCCCACGGCACTGGCATATGGAACTCTCTCCATGTACTCTTTCTCTTCATCTGTCTGGGGGTTCTGTAACTTAGAAAGAGACATGTGACTAGCCAAAGGTGTTCCAACTGGTTTGGCCTTATCCATCCCAAACCTCTCCAACACCTTGTGAATATATCCACCCAATGACAAGTGTAGAATTCCCTTGGTCCTATCTCTGTAAATTTCCATCCCAAGTATCTTCCTAGCTGACCCCAAATCCTTCATTTCAAATTCTGTTGATAATGCATATTTCAGTCCATTCACTGCTTCAACACTCCTGCTGGCAATGAGCATATCATCCACATACAGAAGGAGATACAGTGCATCATCCTCATCCACATCTTTCACATAGACACAAGTATCATGTTCACATCTAGAAAATCCAAGGCCCAAAATAAAAGTGTCAAACCTTTTGTACCACTGACGGGGTGACTGCTTCAAACCATAGAGCGATTTCTTTAGTAGACACACTTTTTCTTCCAATCCAGATTCCTTGAAACCCTCTGGTTGCTTCATGTATATCCTCTCCTCTAGACTCCCATGTAAGAAAGCCGTCTTCACGTCCATCTGCTGCAACTCCATACCATGTTGTGCTACGAGAGATAACAACACACGAATTGAAGCATGACGTACCACTGGAGAGAATACCTCTGTGTAGTCCACTCCCTCTCTCTGTGAGAACCCCTTAGCAACAAGCCTTGCTTTGTATCTGACTCCACCTTGCTCTGAAGGTGCCTCCTTCTTTGTGAACACCCATTTTGAACCAATGGCCCGAGCATCTCTAGGTAGATCCACTAGCTGCCATGTCTTGTTCTTTTCCAGGGACTCCATCTCCTCCATCATGGCCTGCATCCATGAGTCTCTTTCTGAACTTTCCATGGCTTCTTGGAAGGTCTCTGGATCTTCATTTGCAGTGATTAGAGCATAGGAAATCATGTCATCAATGCGATACCGAGCAGGTTTGATGATGGTACGCTTTGCCTTGTGTAGTGCCACACCCCTTTGATCATCTCTCAAAGCTGAAGTGTGTGACTCCACCTGCACCTCCTTTTGGATTGATGGCTCTTCTGGCTGATCCTTTACATGTATTGGAACATTCATACCAAACTCCACCTCAAAAGAAGCATGTTTTGAAGTAGAAGTAGAAGGTACATCACCTGTCAGCCAATGCTGTCCACTGCTGTCCTGTTCAGCCTTTTCAGCTCCATCTGCAATCTCTGACCTCTTCAAGATGCTCTTCTCATCAAAAATAATGTCTCTACTGATGATACACTTCTGTGAATCTGAACTCCATAGCAAATAGCCTTTAACTCCCTGTGGATACCCGATGAAGATCAGCCTTTGTGATTTTGGGTCCAGCTTGCTCCTTTCAGTTGCCTCCACATGTGCATAGGCTGGGCAACCAAAAATCCTTAGGTGTCCAAGCTCCACCTTCTTCCCACTCCAGATCTCCTCTGGAATGCCTCCATCAAGTTTTCTATTAGGGGACCTGTTAACAAGAAAACCAGAGAACATAATTGCATCACCCCAAAAGACCTTGGGCAGTGATGCCTGCAGCCTCAAACTCCTAGCCTTCTCTGTCAATGTACGATTCATCCTCTCTGCCACACCATTCTGCTGGGGAGTCATCCTCACTGTGTAATGGCGTTGGATCCCATTTTCCTCACAGTAGCTTCTGAATTCATTGCTTGTATACTCCCCTCCATTGTCAGATCTCAAACACTTCACTGGTTTTCCTGTCTCCTTTTCAACACCAACTCTCCAAGCTTTAAACCGGGCAAATACCTCTGATTTTTCTCTTATCAGATATACCCATACCTTCCTGGAGTAGTCATCAATGAAGGTAAAAAATACTTAGCCCCACCTCTGGCTGACACAGGGGCCGGTCCCCATACATCTGAGTGAACTAGTTCCAGAATACCTTCACTCTGCTTGGAACTGCTGGCAAATCTCACCCTATGTTGTTTGCCATAAATACAGGGCTCACAGATGTCATTGTCCTCCTTCTTAAGTGCTGGAATCAGACCTCTTTTGCTGAGTTCTATAAGCCCTTTATCACTCATGTGTCCCATTCGATAGTGCCACAGTTTATAGACCAACTGTTCTCCTGTGCCGCTGCTAGCACCTCTGCACCATCTATGGCCACTGAGCCTTCCATCTGATAGAGATTATTTTCCAACCTTCTCCCTTTCATCACCACTAATGCACCCTTGGTTATCCTCAAACATCCACTCCCCGGCTGGCTTCCAAAAGCATACCCATGCTTCTCCAGGTAGCCCAAAGAAATTAGATTCTTCTTCAACTCCGGGACATGTTTGACATTGGTAAAGTCCTTATAACCCCATCATACATCCTCACCCTTATGCTTCCAACTCCAGCAACCTTACAAGGATGATTATCACCAAGGCATACACTCCCTCCATCAGATTCTTCATAAGTTGCAAACCACTCCCTATGCGAAGTATAATGGTGAGAACATGCTGAGTCAAGTGTCCAACAACTATCACACTTCTTGGTCCCATCTGAAACTACCAGTACATCATCTTCACTGTCTTCAGATGAATTTGCACCACCATTGCTGGCTGAACCTCCCTTGGAAATGCCCTTCCCCTTCTCATTCTTCAGAAGTGGGCAATTTCTCTTCAGGTGACCAATCTGATGACACTTGTAACACTTCCATGCTTTCTGCTTGCCCCGAGACTTAGATCTGCCTTTGGACTTGCCTCTAACCTTTTCCCAGGGTCTTCCTTGCCTCTCATTCACAGCAAGTACCTCTGTGTTAGAGTTTCCCATGCGAATCTTTTCTCTTTGCTGGTTTGATCTCAGCACCCCCACAACCTCTTCATAATTCAGGGTCTCCTTCCCATACACCAAGGTTGTAATCAGACCATCATAGGAACTGGGTAGCGAACACAACAAGATGAGGGTCTTGTCTTCTTCATCAATCTTCACATCAAGGCTCATCACCTCTGAGCACACTTGATTGAATTTCTGAATATGGGCCACAAGATCTCCTCAGGCATTCTCAAGCTGTACAACTGTTTCTTCAACCACAACTTGTTTGTCATGCTCTTTCCCATGTAAGTGTTCTCTAAAGTTTCCCAGAGCCCCCTTGCCGTGGTCTGCGTGCAAATCTCCGGCAAGACTTGATCAGCCAAGCACATCCTGATTGTGCTAAATGCAATCTCCTCTAACTCCTCCCAATCCTCACGACTTACATTATCCGGTCTTTGTTTCACCAAGACCTTATAAATCCTTTGCTGTACCAATAAATCCTTCACCCTTTGCTGCCATAGGGTGAAGTTTCCCTTGCCATCATACTTTTCAAAATCGAATTTAAAGCTACTAGATGCCATATCCAACCAAGAAACAATGCACACAACAAAAACAGAAAATTAAACTTGCTGCAGAAATTTCTGGTTTGATATCTTACCAAGAAACGCCCAAGATCCAATCTTTTCTCCACCAAATCACCGAGGCTCTGATACCAAATGAAGAGTGGATCGTCCTCTTTCTAACCTTGGAGCATAGCACGCATTCGACCAGCCCCAAGTCGTGTGGAGATGCGGAAGCGAGATGATATCCCTGCTGAAATTTCTGCAGCAGAATTTTGGATCTTGATCTTGGTAATCTTCCCAGATTGATTAGCAACTAGGATTTTCCTTGGTTTCTTGCGCCCCAAGATTGTAAGAGAGGGTCGTGGCCTCTCTTCTTCCTCACGTGAACCTTCAGATCTGATCCAGAAAATCAAGAGACGCTGCCCAAGAAGAAGGTGCTGCTAGGGTTTCTTCCTTCTCCTTCTTTGAGAGAGGCGGCTCCAAGAAGATGGCTAGGGCAGAGATGGCAGCAATAAAACCCTAGAAACCTAGGGCATCTATATGTGAGAAGAGAGGAGGAGGAAGAGAAGGGATAGCTTATTCTAGGGAGAAAAGGGTTTCTTTTTCATTCATCTATAATCATCATCGTTACATGACTATATATAACCCGTCCCCATGACGGCCACCAAAATAAAACCAGCACCACACATGAACCGGTGCCTTATTATATGGATAATAAACCCTAAAAAACTTCCTTGGACCAACCACACCTTGGGCCCAAACCCAGCCCAATGATAGACTAGCCCCCTCAAGACCCAACAACCTGGGCCTTAACCCTGTGGAGCCTACAAACCTCTACCCTAGGATTTAAGCTTTGGAGTACCACATCAGGCACACATATCTATTCTTGGACGAGATCGAAGTTATCGTTGACCCGATACAAGACAAGTCTCCTGACCCGATACAAGACAAGTCTCCTTGACTTCGGTTTTTCTATATATGGGATCGATGCATCCAAATCCATCATCTTCCCTCCTTCCTGTGCAGTGTCCATTTTCTAAGAGATGGAACGTAGATGATGCGCCATGTGTTTTCATTTACCTTTCTTTCTTTGTCAACACTATCTCAGCCTTTACATAAGCACCAAATAATGGTAGAAAAAGAAAGAGATAAGAGATAAAAAGAGAATCAAAGGGCATGCACATAACCTGTCCGTCACCTAAATTCCATCCTTTTCGAAATATTTTTGTAGTATATGTTGACACATAAGTTTTGGAAAGGGCTCCAAAGGAGTCAATCATGATGACAAGTACAAATGAGAAATTATCAACTTTTAAATTTCACTAATCAAGGTGCCTATATATCATTTCAAAATAAGGGAGCTGCTATATACAGCACAAAAATTACTCTCTATACTTTAAAATTACTCTCTACCACCAGGTCCTTAGCATCAAGGATTGAGCTATTTGTTTCTGGTATTCCCTCACCTTCTCACTGTTTCTGTCATCACTCAGTTGCCGGCCGTCATTGCTTCTAACCGCGCGATCAACGATGGCCGTAGACAAACTCTAAGGACCCGGAGGATGAAATGAGACTTGGACGTGAGTGCGCTGAAGCTCCGCCGCCCGGTCTCCGCGAGGGAGCACGTCGCCTGGTGCTGCCACTCGAGCTCGTGACTCCGGCTGAAAATACACCATACTTGAGCCACAATCTTTAAAATAATTTTCATGAATGTATACAATAAATTTTGATTTAGATATATACGAAATATGTGCAAATAATATTTATAATATCAAACCATGTATAATAATCTTCATAATTCTAATATCAAATATTTAAGCTGTTGGAATATTAAACTTGTTTTAATGCACTCTTGAAAGACCAAAGACTTCATGGGAGAAAGGAAGAGTACTCTTGAAAAGACCAAAGGCTTTATGGGAGAAAGAAAAAGTCATTTTGAAAAGATAAGATGGTTCAGAAATTAAAATTGACTCTTAGTATTTTGTAATTGACTCTTAATGTCTTTTAGTTTTTCTATGCATGTATTAAATAGTGGTATATGAAAGGACATCTAGATGTTTATAAATATGGGTGGTGTTTGCCCATGAAATGTAGAAGAAGAAGATGATGATGAAAAATAGAGAGAGACCCAAAAGATGTATTCCCTCTAATATCTCTATAATAAGAGTGTTGTTTTTCTTATTGAAAGTATTCTCCACTTCCATCAATCTGGTATCAAAGATCCTTGTGTGCCCACCTTGTTTCCAACAAGTGGTATCAGAGCCTGGTTGATCCCCAACTATATCAGAGCCTTTTTTTTTTTTGAGAGGACCAATCTTGAGGGAGATGGCCAATGATGGTGTGCATATTCAAGTTCCCAAGCTTACTAAGGAGAACTATGGGAATTGGTGTATCCAAATGAAGTCCTTATTTGGCTCACAAGATCTATGGAAAATTGTTCAAGATGGCTACACCGAGCCTACAACAGAGCAAGAAAGAGGGTACAATCAAGCACAAAAAGATAATTTAAGGGACTTAAGGAGAAGAGACAAAAAAGCTTTGTTCCAATTATATCAAGCTTTAGATGAGGTGACATTTGAGAGAATTGTTGAAGCAACCTCTGCAAATCAAGCTTGGGATACTCTTTCTACTATCTTTAAAGTAGAAGAAAAGGTGAAGCGAATCCGGCTTCAAAATTGCGGGGAGAATTTGAAATCACCACCATGAAGGAAACGGAAAACATCTTTGACTACTTCTCTCATATATTGGTTATTGTAAACCAATTGAAAAGAAATGGAGAGAAGGTAGAAGATGTTCGAGTGGTGGAGAAGGTACTTCGATCTTTGACACCGAGGTTTGAGCATATTGTTGTCGCCATTGAAGAAGCTAATGATGTTGATACACTCTCCATCAATGCATTGATGGGCAAACTTCAAATTCATGAATAAAATATACAAAAGAAAATGAAGCACATAATATGGAGCAAATACTTTAATCCAAGGTGAAGACAAAAGGCCAAAAAGAGAAAGATCAAGGGCTTCAATTGGCCTATAGTAACAAAAGAGATGACGGCAACAACTATCGTGATGACCATGGTGGCAGAAGAAACTAGCATGGTCGTGGTCAAAGCCATGGCCGTGGTCAAAGAGGCTATAATGATGGAGGAGGCAAAAGCTCAAATTTCAACAATGAAAGAGGTGGTAGAAGAGGTGGACGTGTACGAGGTAGAAGATCAATTATTTTATTGCTATTACTGCTCATTATATTGATAATGATTGGCAACTAAATAAACAAATTCTTGCTTTTCGTGCTTTTGATTTTTCGCATTTAGGACAATAAATTTCAAATGCTATTTATCAAACTGCATGCTCATATAATATTAATAATAAAATAATATCTATTACTTTTGATAATGCATCTAATAATAATTCTGCTATTGCATTATTAAATGACTCTTTGCATCTCATTTTAAATGGATAATTATTTCATATTAGATGTGCATGTAATATATTTAATATTTCTGTTCAATCTGGCATGGACATAATTCAAAAGATTATTTCAAAAATAAAAAATGCATTTTCTTTTATTCATGCTTCAAGGTTAAGACTTCAAGAATTTAAATAATTATGTGTAAATCATGGTAAATATTTTAAAAAAATTTTAACTTGATGTAATTACTGGTTGTTTAGGATTTACATTGACGATTGGCATCAAGGTAAAATTTTAGAAGATTTTTATGTTACTTTTTATGATGCTATAAATGTTCTTTCAAGTATTTATTATCCAACTTCTTATTGAAATAGGATATGTTCTTTGTATAACTTAGCTGTTGTTTTTGATCCTAGAGTTAAATTAAATCGCGTAAATTTTTTAATTGATCAATATTATGAAAATATGAATCAAAATCCTGAACCTACAAAGATGAGGTAACACGACTTCTTAATGATATTATGCTTTATATAATGATAAAATCCGTGGATCTAGAATACATGCTCAAAGCTCTGCTTCTTCTTCTAGATCTCATTCGTCATCTATTTTTCATTCATTAGAAGAGATGCACATGCTTCATCATCTTCATCTTTAAGTAATTATTTAGAATTTTATTTTTGAAACAATCTTCATTCTACATATGATGAAGATCAAGTAGAGAGTCTAAATGTATTAGCTTGGTGGAAGAGTATTTGTTGAGAAATTATTGAAACATAATTGCCCCAACTTTATTGATTTTGATGATTTCCAAAAGCCATGAGTACCTTAAAGAAAACATTGTGTTTACTTATCAAAAACCTTGAGCTTATTCAAATTAAAATGAATGAACTTTCAATGGTTATATCAAATGAGTTTTGAACCGTTAGAAAAGAAGTTTCAAGTTGTATGCTCAAAAGGATTTCAAAAAGGAATTTTTAATACATTATAATTCAATCGATGAATTCTTGAAACATGTCTTGAATCCATGATAAACGTCATATTTAATGTATTCAAGTCAAATTTATATTTTAAATTTAATTGGGATAAGTTTTAAAGTCAATCAGAACATTTTTCTGATTTTTGTATCGGTCCCAAGCCGACTCATGGGTTTCCGAGTCGACTCCCCAAATTGCCTGAGTTTCTCGAGTCGACCCTTGGCTTTTCAAGAGTCGACCCCTGAATTCTTGCGAGCCGACTCCTGTCTGTGCGAGCCGACTCCGCTCAAACAACAGAACCCATGTTTTTTTAGCACTTCTCGAGTCGACTCCCCATTTTCCTCGAGTCGACTCCCGACTTTCGCGAGCCGACACTTCTGTTTTCGCGAGTCAACCCTTCATTGCTTAAAATGTTTCTATTTTTGGTAATCGACCTCGAGCCGACTCCCTCAAAGCTCGAGTCGACTCCGCAAATTCTGGGCGCGATTTTTAACGATGACACATCAGCCCCAACGGTAAGATTTTTGAATAACGGCTATTTTTCCCTGTCTCTAACGGATATATTTTTGCAGATTCTATAAATAGAGGAGTTCTTTTCAAATCAAAAAACCTAGAGAAAATCAAAAAGAGAGAAAAGAATATTATTTGAAAAGAGGGAAAAACAGAGCTTATTGAAAAATCATTTAGCTCAAAGAAGAGTGTTTCAAAAGGAGTGAAATCCAAGTGAAAGATTCGTCTACTCCTTCTCATCATTCCACAAAAGTCAGAAGAAAATCCAAGTGCGTTTCAAAAATCAATCGGTGGATTTTCAAAAGAGGAAAAAGTTTCATCTCAACTCCAAAGTCTTCAACGGTCAAGAATCTAGCTGAGGCGTGATTCAACACTTCTAGAGGAGTTGAAGAGAAGAAGGGAGAAAGCCCAAGCATCTACCATCGGCAATATTATCAGGCTTTTCTAACCTTTTATTTTGTACTTCTTTGTATATTTGCTCAAGGGGAGCATTTTATTGTTCAAACACTATCATTATTATTTGTTTGCTGATTCAATCAGTGGATTGAATTAGTGGAGGTTGGTATACCTCGTTGCAAGCCGGAGTGCTTGTGTGGGTTAGTTGTAAGCCCAAAGAACAACGTGTAGGGTTTTGTGCTGGTAAGCCCGAGTTAAAACCAGCTGGGTTCGTTGTGCACCCGGTAAAACAACAAGTTTGAGTTGTGAGCTTGGAAAACAACTCGGCTGTAATCTAGAGAGATTATAGTGTGGACCCAAGTGAATCTTGGGAGTGGACGTAGGTGCTGGTTGCACCGAACCACTATAAAATTGTCTTGTGTTTGCCGTGCATTATTTTCTCTATCTCTATCTCTCTTTATTAATTGCTTGTTCATTGCTTATTAGTTAATCTCACTTGCACATCTTGCTAACTAATCAATTAAAGTAAAAAGTCTTAAATTTTTAAGAACCCAATTCACCCCCCCCTCTTGGGTTGCCATCTGGGCCAACAATTGGTATCAGAGCAAGTGCTCATTTAGAATTTGATCTCACGATCAAGAGCTAAAGATCCATATGGCAACACAAATTGGTTCAAGTTTTGCTGAAGGTCATTCTACGAATAGACCTCCACTTTTTAATGGCTCAAACTATTCTTATTGGAAAGCTAGAATGAGGATATTCATTCAAGCTTCTGATTATGAGCTTTGGGGTGTTATAATTAATGGACCTAGTACACCCACACACCTTATTGATGGCACTATTGTTCCTAAACCCGAAAGGGATTGGAATGATAATGATAGGAGAATGGCACAACTTAAATGCTAAGCCATTAATATTTTATATTGTTCCTTAGACTCAAATGAATTCAACCGAATCTCAACTTGTAATTCCGCAAAAGAAATTTGGGATAGGTTGGAAATTACTCATGAAGGAACAAACCAAGTAAAGAATCAAAAATAAATATTTTGGTTCATAAATATGAATTATTTACTATGGAACAAACTGAAACCATCACATGCATGTTCACTAGATTCACTGATATTGTGAATGGTTGAAAAGTCTTGGAAAATTTATACTAATGCTGATCTTGTTCGCAAAATTCTTAGGTCATTACCAAGATCGTGGGAAGCAAAAGTCACTGCAATCCAAGAAGCCAAAGACCTCAATGCACTACCTTGGAGGAGCTTCTAGGATCCTTATGACCCACGAGTTGACAATGAAGCAGCATGTTGAGGAGGAAACAAAAAGAAGAAAACCATTGCCCTCAAGCTGCAGAAATGGAAGAGAGCAGCAGTGAAAGATGATGAAGATGATGATGAAACTGCTCTCTTGGCCAAGAAATTCAGAAGGTTTATGAGAAAAAGGCCTTCCAAAAAAAAAATTTGGAGCAAGATTTGAAGGAGAAAAGGATAAGAAAAGGACAAGGAGAAAGAAAAAGAAAAGAGCCCTTAGTATGTTATGAGTGTAAAAAGCCAGGGCATTTAATATGACTGTCCTTTGCTGAAAAAGGCCTACAAGAAAAAGAAGAAGCATACATGGCAACATGGTCTGATGAATCTTCCTTCGAAGAAGAAGACAAAAGGAAGTTGCCAATATTTGCTTCATGGCCAACGACGACGACAACGACAATGAGGTAAGTTCGAAAACTCAAATGATGATTTACATTTGATGAAATGTTTGAGCTTTCAATGAACTTATGATTGATTTTAAATTTGAAAGAAAATATAAGTTTTTGAAAATGAAAATTAGTTTAGCTAAAAGAAAAATGAATTAACTTTAGAAGTTAAGAATTAACTAATGAAAAGAAGAACTTAGGAAAGAAAGAGATAATCTTAATCAAGAAAAAGATTTATTAAAATCTGAAACTAAAAACTCAACTAAAGATTTAAAAGATCAAATAGAAACTTTAGCTTTAGATAAAGAACAACAAGCTAAAGAAATGACTCTCTTAAGAAAGATGTTAAAAATATAAAGACATTGTTGAGAAATTCACTTTAAGCTCAACTAAACTTAACATGATTCTAGATAGTCAAAAAGCTGTTTTTGACAAAGCTGGTTTAGGATATAACACATTAAGGAAACAAAATCTTAAAGAATATTTTTGTAAAAGCCAACCAAAGTAATATAACTTGTTTTAAATGTAATGAAAAAGGACATAAATCCTTTGAATGCAAAACTTAAAATAACAACAAGTTAAATATTAAAGCTAAGAAAATATGGGTTCCGAAAGGAACAATTTTTTTGCTACTAACCATGAAGGACCCAAGAAAGCTTGGGTACCTAAACATAAAGTTTAAATTATGTTGCAGGAATGTCTTGTAGCCAAAAGATCAAAGAAAAAGTGGTACCTTGATAGTGGCTGCTCAAGACATAGACGGGTGACAAAGATGAATTCATCACCCTGGAAGAAAAGAAAGGTGGAGTTGTGACGTTTGGCGATAACGGTAAAGGTCAAATTATGGGCCTTGGTAAAGTTCGCATAACTCCATCTATAGTTATTGATAATGTACTTTATGTTGATGGTTTGAAGCATAATCTAATTAGTATAAGCCAATTATGTGATAAAAACTTTAATGTTTCATTTAAATCTTCTTATGCACTGTAACTAATTCTATTGATGATAGCATTGTTTTACTGGTTATAGACATGGCAATGTTTACTTAGTTGACTTAGAAAAATTATCTTTGAGTGATCATTGCTTAATTGCTGACAATGCTAACATAAATGAAATTAGTTGGTTGTGGCATCGTAGATTAGGTCATGCAAGCACACACCTTATTTCAAAACTAATTAAAATGGATTTAGTTAAAGGATTACCTAAACTAGATTTTGAAAATAAAAAATATGTGATGCATGTCAATTTGGAAAACAAACTAGAAGTTCTTTTAAATCTAAAAACATTGTTTCAACTTCTAGGGCACTAGAGCTACTTCACATGGACCTTTTGGACCAACTAGAACCACAAGTCTAGGAGGAAAGAAATATGGTCTAGTGATTGTAGATGATTATTCTAGATATACTTGGGTAATGTTTTTAGCTCACAAAGATGAGACTTTCTCGATATTCCTGAAATTCTTCAAGAAAGTCACAAATGAGAAAAACACTACTATAGTATCTCTAAGAAGTGATCATGGAACAGAATTTGAAAATCACTTATTTGAAAATTTCTGCACTGAAAATGGAATTAATCATAATTTTTCAGCCCCTAGGACTCCACAACAAAATGGTGTAGTTGAAAGAAAAATAGGACTCTAGAAGACATGGCCCGTACCATGCTATGTGAAAGCAACTTACCAAAGTATTTTTGGGCGGAAGCTATTAACACAGCATGTTACATCTTAAATAGAGCTTTAATAAGACCAATATTAAAGAAAACACCTTATGAATTATGGAATGAAAGAAAACCAAATATAAAATACTTTCATGCATTTGGATGTAAATGTTTCATTCATAATAATGGTAAAAACAACTTAGGAAAATTTGATGCTAAATCTGATGAAGGAATTTTTCTAGGTTATTCAACAACTAGTAAAGCATATAGAATCTTTAACAAGAAAACCTTAGTAGTTGAAGAATCCATTCATGTAGTTTTTGATGAATCTTTAGCAACTGGATCTGAAAAGATTGATGATGAGGAAGATACAAACATAATTGAAAAAGATCTTGAAAAACTTAATATTGAAGTATCTTCTGATCATGAACAAGAGCTAAAGATGATGATTCACATAAGGACGATGATGTCAATATTGATCATAATGATGTAGATCTTCCAAGAGACTGGAGATATGCTCATAGTCATCCTAAGGAATTGATTATAGGTGATCCATCTCAAGGAATAAGAACTAGATCATACATGAGAAATATTAGTAATCATCTTGCATTTGTATCACAAATTGAACCTAAAACTATAGAAGAAGCTGAAAAAGATAATAATTGGATGTTAGCAATGCAAGAAGAATTAAATCAATTTACAAGAAATAATGTATGGACTTTAGTTGAAAGACCTAAAAATCATTCAGTAATAGGATCAAAATGGGTTTTTAGAAATAAACTAGATGAAAATGGCATAGTAATTAGAAACAAAGCTAGATTGGTTGCTAAAGGATATAATCAAGAAGAAGGTATTGATTTTGATGAAACCTTTGCACCTGTAGCTAGATTAGAAGCCATTAGACTATTACTTGCATTTGCATGTCATATGAATTTAACTTATTTCAAATGGATGTAAAAAGCATTTTTAAATGGATTTATAAATGAAGAAGTTTATGTAGAACAACCACCAGGTTTTGAAGATCACGAATTTTCAAATCACGTTTTTAAATTGCACAAAGCTTTATATGGTTTGAAACAAGCACCTAGAGCTTGGTATGATAGGTTAAGTAAATTCTTAATTGAAAATGATTTTACAAGAGGAAATGTTGATAAAACTTTGTTTTTGAAAAGAAAAGTAAAGATTTACTTGTAGTACAAATATACGTTGATGACATTATTTTTGGTGCTACTAACGATCTCTATGTCAAGAATTTGCAAAGTTGATGCAGGGAGAATTCGAGATGAGCATGATGGGAGAACTCAACTTCTTCCTTGGACTCCAGATCAAACAAAGCAAAGAGGGAATCTTTATCAACCAAACAAATACACAAGAGAACTACTCAAAAAGTTTGGTATGGAATCAATGAAACCCCTCGGAACACCAATGAGTCCTTCATGCAAGCTGGACAAAGATGAAGAAGGTAAAAGGTTGATCAAAAGTATTATCGAGGTATAATCGGATCCCTTCTTTATTTAACAGCAAGTAGACCAGATATATGTTTCTGTATGTTTATGTGCTAGATTTCAATCTGAACCTAAAGAATCACATTTAATAGCTGTTAAAAGAATACTAAGATATCTAAATGGAACAAAAATGTAGGTTTATGGTATTCTAGAGACTCCACATTAAACCTAATTGCATATTCAGATTCTGATTATGCTGGATGTAAGTTAGATAGAAAAAGCACAAGTGGTGCATGCCAATTCTTAGGAAGTAACTTAATCTCATGGTTTAGCAAAAAGCAAAATTCAGTTGCATTATCAACTACTGAAGCTGAATATGTAGCAGCTGGAAGTTGCTGTGCGCAAATCCTATGGATTAAGCGACAACTTGAAGACTATGGTATCACACTTGATAAAACACCCATAAGATGTGATAACACAAGTGCAATCAATTTAACTAAAAATCCAATTCAACATTCAAGAACAAAACACATAGAAATTAGATATCATTTTATAAGAGAACATGTAGCTAATAATGAAATTTGTCTTGATTATGTAACACTGAAGAACAATTAGCTGACATATTACAAAACCTTTAAGTGAAGAAAGATTTTGTTATCTTAGAGGAGAGTTAGGAATTTGTAATCCTTTTGAATAAATTTTGAAACCCTAAGGAAATTATCTAGATTCTTTCAAATTCTCAAAATCTTAAGGAAATTTTATCTAGAACTCATATCAATTTGATCTCAAATCCATGATTTTTAATCATACTCAAAGATCAAATTCCGGACATTCATTTCTGAAATTCAATCTTTTTTCTCTGAAATGGTCTCGGAGCCGACTCGAGAGTATCGGAGTCGACTCGAGTTTCTGCTGAAACTCAGGAGTCGACCCCTCTCTGAGCGAGTCGACTCGAGATCGTGTCGTGCTCTGTGACTAGTCGCGAGCCGACTCCACACTTTGCGCGAGTCGACTCGACGTGGTCCCAGTCGATTTATTTAGGGCACGAGTCGACCCGACGGACATTTCATTCTTCCAAATCTTCCAAATCCTCTCCAAAACTTTCCCAAACCTCCAAACCTCAATAACCTCTGATTAACAATCCTTCAAGATCAATGGCACCCAAAACCCGTGGAGCTAGCTCGAGTGGCGCCGGGTGAAGAGGAAAAAGGACCGTCCGACGACCCGTCCGCGAGCCGTCTCCGGATTCTTCTTCTACACCTTCGGCTAGTGATCCTCCTGCTCCAGCTCCAGCTCTACCCCTCAGGTAGATCTTCTAGCCAGTAGGATTGTACCAAGGAAGGAAAGTGGATTTCGAATTATTTGAGAATGAAGGATTCATCATTGGTAGACAGTTATCGAGATGGGATTTGAGAAATTTGTTCATTGGATTGTCCAACCTATCCTGCTTTGGTTAAAGAATTTTACAAGAATTTGTCTAGAGGAGATGATGGCTTAGTGAGCAAGGTTAGAGGCATTGGTTTAACATTACATCCTCATTCTTTCTAGATTATTGAAGTTACCCTTGTCTGGACCTTACATTTGCCCCTGAAGATAGATCTCCAGCTCTCACTAGGCTATTGAACCGAAATTTTGAAGGATTTGAAGAAGTCTTTGCTAGTCAACTGCCTTTGGAATTAAGACTTCTCCACAACATTTGCAGCAGGATTTTATTTCCCAAGACAGGCAGGTTTGACTATGTTTCTGACGAGATATTTTTGTGGATGCAGTTGTTCTGGGAAACCCATCAATCTGCCTAGGATGATGATTTGGTATATTGCAGACTGTGCGGGAAAAAGAAATCGAGCTTACCCTATGGCATGGTTTTGACTAAATTATTTCTTAGCCAAGGGATTGTGTTCAGTGATTGTGAGCCAAAGAAAGAGTTAAGACATACAGATTATTATACTTTGGCTACTATTCATCGCATGGGGTTTGTTAAGAAAAATGGAAGTTGGGAGAGAAAGACTGTTACTGAGGATAGAGACTTAGATGCAGAGGCACCCAGACCTTCCTTGAGACATTCATCTCTGGAGCCTCCTCAGTGTTCATCTATTCCAGAGTCTGTTCCTGCTCCTGCTTCGGATCCTACCCCTGCTCCTACTGTTGCTCCTGCACAGTCTTCCACAGTTTCATCTGGTAGTTTTTCTGATACACAGTTAGATCAACTTCGATCTTTATTCAAGTCTGAGTTAAGTGATCAAGAAAAGAGATTGAAAGAAGAATTTAATGA
>UESW01004700.1:250871-336501 GCA_900491605.1 Calamus simplicifolius
ACAAATAAGTGATTTTCAAATTCAGTTCCATGATCACTTCTTAGAGACACTATGGTAGTGTTTTTCTCATTTGTTACTTTTTGAAGAATTTCAGGAATATCGAGAAGTCTCATCTTTGTGAGCTAAAAACATTACCCAAGTGAATCTAGAGTAATCATCTACTATCACAAGACCATATTTCTTTCCTCTTAGACTTGTGATTCTAGTTGGTCCAAAAAGGTCCATCTGAAGTAGCTCTAATGGCCTAGAAGTTGAAACAACATTTTTAGATTTAAAAGAACTTCTCGTTGTTTTTCAAACTGACATGCATCACATATTTTGTTATTTTCAAAATCTATTTTAGGTAGTCCTTTTACTAAATACATTCTAATTAGTTTTGAAATCAGGTGTGTGCTTGCGTGACCTAATCTTCGATGCCACAACCAACCAATCTCATTCATATTAGCATTATTAGCAACTAAGCAATGATTATTAGTAGACAAATTGTCTAAGTCAATCAAGTATACATTGCCATTTCTATTTCCAATAAAAACAATGCTATTATCAATGGGATTAGCAACTGTGTATAGAAGATTCAAATGATACTTTAAAACCTTTGTCACATAATTGACTAATGCTAATTAAATTATGTTTCAAACCATCAACATATAAGACATTTTCAATATATGTGGAGGGAGTTATTTGAATGTTACCAAGCCCCAAGATTTGGCCTTTGCCATTATCCCCAAATGTAACTACTCCTCCTCTTTTGCTTTCGAGGGTGATGAATTGATCTTTGTCACCCGTCATGTGCCTTGAGCAGCCGCTATCAAGATACCACTTTCGCTTTGATCTTTTGGCCGCAAGACACTCCTGCAAAGATGATCAAGTCTATGTTTAGGTACCCAAGCTTCTTGGGTCCTTCATGGTTAGTAGCAATAAAAACTGTTCCTTT
Organism: Calamus simplicifolius; assembly: GCA_900491605.1. Taxonomy (NCBI): domain Eukaryota; kingdom Viridiplantae; phylum Streptophyta; class Magnoliopsida; order Arecales; family Arecaceae; genus Calamus; species Calamus simplicifolius. Next base: position 251,806 of record UESW01004700.1, read on the forward strand.
TGGAACCCATATTTTCTTTTCTTTAATATTTAAGTTTTTATTAGGTTTTAGAATTTTACATTCATAAGATTTATGTCCTTTTTGATTACATTTAAAGCATGTAAAATTACTTTGGCCAGCACGCACAAAAATATTTTTCAGTGATTTTGTTTTCTAAAAGTGTTATACCCTAATCCGGCTTTGTCAAAAACTGCTTTTTGACTATTTAATAATATTTCAATTTAGTTGAGCTTAAGGTAAACTTATCAACTACGTTCTTATATTTTTTTCAACCTCTTCCTTAGTTTATCATTTTCATTGGAAATTAATTTTTTTCTTTTACCAAAATTTCATTTTCAGATTTAAGTTTCTTAACTTCATTATTAAGATCTTTCTTTTCTTTAATGAAAGTTAAATTTTCATTTTTCAAAAGCTTGTATTTCTTTTTCAAAATCTTGAAATCGCCGATAAGTTCATTAAAAGCATCAAATAATTCATCAATGCAAACTCATCGCAAGGGTTATCGGAACTTACCTCATCGTTGTCGTCCGCCATAAAACTTACATTTGCGACTTTCTTTTGTTCTTCTTCTTCGGAAGAAGATTCTTCGCTATCACTCCAAGTCGCCACATAAGCCTTCTTTTTCTTTTTGTAGGCTTTCTTTAATTTAGGACATTCATTCCTAAAGTGCCCGGTTTATTACACTCATAGCAAGTCAAGGGGTCTTTCTCTTTTTCTTTGTCCTTGTCCTTGTTCTTATCCTTTTCTCCTTCCCACTTTGCTCCAAATTTCTTCTTGTAGAAGGGTTTCTTTCTCCTCATGAATCTTTTAAACTTTTTAGCTAAGAGAGCAGTCTCTTTATCATCATCATCATCATCATCGCTGCTGCTCTCTTCTTCTTTTGCAGCTTTGAGGGCAATCACTTTCTTCTTCTTTATGTCCTCCTCTACGTGCTGCTTCATTGTCAACTCATGGGTCATAAGTGATCCTAGAAGCTCCTCTAAGGGCAGAGTGTTGAGGTCCTTTGCTTCTTGGATTGCTGTCATTTGGCTTCCCATGATCTTGGTAGTGACCTAAGAATTTTTCGAACAAGTTCTGAGTTAGTATATATCTTACCAAGACTTTTTAAACCATTTACAATATCTGTAAATCTAGTATACATGCATGCAATGGTTTCAGATTGTTCCATGCTAAATAACTCATATTATGAACAAGAATATTAATTTTAGATTCTTTTACTTGGTTGGTACCCTCATGGGTAACCTCTAATCTATCCCAAATCTCCTTTGCGGAATTACATGTGGAGATTCTATTAAATTCATTTGCATCTAAAGAGCAATATAAAACATTCATGGCTTTAGCGTTAAGCTGTGCCATCTTCCTATCATTGTCATTCCAGTCCCTTTCGGGCTTAGGAACAATAGTGCCATCAATAACATGTGTGGGTGTACTAGGTCCATTAATTATAACACCCCATAGTTCATAGTCAGAAGCTTGAATGAATATCCTCATTCTAGCTTTCCAATATGAATAATTTGAACCATTAAACAGTGGAGGTCTATTCGTAGAATGACCTTCAGCAAATGATCCAACTTGAGCTGCCATTTGGATCTTTAGCTCTTGATCGTGTGATCAAAATCTAATGAGCACTAGCTCTGATACCAATTGTTGGCCCAGATGACAACCCAAGAGGGGGGGGGGGGGGTGAATTGGGTTTTTTTAAAAAATTTAAACCTTTTGAAATATTTGTTTGCTTAGTGTAAGTGAAAGTGAATGCAGATACAAAAACAAAATACAATCAATAAGATAGAGATAGAGATAAAGGAGACACGGCAAACACAAAGATTTTATAGTGGTTCGGTGTATCCAACACCTACGTCCACTCCCAAGATTCACTTGGGTCCACACTATAATCTTCCTTGATTACAGCCGAGTTGTTTTACAAGCTCACAACTCAAACTTGTTGTTTTCCCGGGATCACAACGAACCCAGCCGGTTTTCCGGGCTCACCAGCACAAAAACCTAACACAAGCTATACCAAGCTTGTACCGAGGTAAGACTACCTCCACTAGTTCAATCCCCCAGATTGAACTAGACACAAACAAAAGAAATATTTTTTTTAAGTACACAGCTCCTCAATGAGCAAATAATCAAGTAAATGAACAAGGTTTAGAAAAGCCTGATTTGTAGTTGGTTGGCTTTTGAGCTTTTCTTCTTTTCTTCTTTTCTCTTCTCCTTGCTAGATTAAATCAAGCCTCAGCTCCGATTCTTCACAGTTGAAGCAGTTGAGAAGGATTGAAAAGCAAGAAACTGATCCTCTTTCTTCAATTTGGGAAATCCACCAAAACTTTGATTTGAATGCCTTGGATTCCTCTTGAGCTTTTTGGAGTGGAGTGGATTTGAGCTAGAAGGTTTTTTCTCTTGAGATTCAGGCTCTCTCTTTTTCGGATTTTGAATTGGGATTTCTCTATTTCCGTTTTTCTTCTTTGTTTTTCCGTTCTTTTTTTTTGAATGATAGTCTTCCCTTTTTATAGATTTCTTTCAAACCTTTTTGGAAGAAAACTATCCATTGGAGTGTACCTTGCAACAAAATATATCCGTTAGAAATAAAGTAAAATAGAAATATTACCGTTAGAGCTGATCTGGCAATTTGATTTTTCATTCTAGGTGGGTTGGAGTCGACTCTAACTTTTCTGGAGTCGGCTCTAACTCGAAACACTTTAATCCGTTAATTCTGGAGTCGTCTCTGACTTTTCTGGGGTCGACAAGAAACTTTTTTGGAGTCAACTCTAACAGACCCGGAGTCGACTCTAAGTCGGGGCCAGAAAAATCAACGTTCTGTCTTTTCTATTGGAGTTGGCTCTAATAGTCTCAGAGTTGACTCTAACTTCCGTGCCAGATACTGGAGTCGGCTCTATGATTCTCGGAGTCGACTCTAATGTCTGCAATCTTACCTAGACATTAGATTCGATCCAGAACAAGATTTAACTCCTGATTTTGATCATTCAATCGACTTATAATCTGAAAAACTTAATCAAAATCATTAGAGCCTTCAATTGTTATACTCAAATAGTTTTGTTAATCATCAAAATCATCAATTGGGTCAACAAAAGACCGCCTTCATAACCGACCGAGGTACTTACTGTTACCGTGTTATGCCTTTTGGTCTTAAAAATGCAGGAGCCACCTACCAAAGGCTGGTCAACAAAGTATTCAAGGAGCAAATCGGCCGGAACATGGAGGTGTATGTCGACAACATGCTGGTCAAAAGCAAAGAAGCATCACAGCACGTTGAGGACCTCTCGGAGAGCTTCGCGATACTCCGCAAGTATCAGATGAAGCTTAATCCGTCTAACTGTGCCTTTGGCGTAAACTCTAGGAAATTCCTTGGCTTCATGGTCTCCCAGCGGGGTATTGAAGCTAACCCCCAGAAGATCAAGCTCTGCAGCAGATGGCACCCCCGGCGTCTATTAAAGAAGTCCAGCGCCTAACCGGAAGGATAGCGGCTCTCAACCGCTTCATGGCGCGCTCTGCCGAAAGATGCCTCCCCTTCTTCAAAACTCTTCGGTCGGCTAAGAACTTCTAGTGGACCCCCGAGTGTCAAAAATCATTCGAAGATCTCAAGAAGTACCTCAGCTCCTCCCCATAGTCCAAATCCTGGCGAGACACTATTCCTGTATCTGGCTGTTTCGGAAGGTATCATTTGCTCGGTGCTGGTCAGAGAAAAAAACAAGGTCCAGAAGCCAATTTATTATGTCAGCAAGCTACTCCGTGACGCGGAGACGAGGTATAGCCGGATTGAGAAGATGGTGTTGGCCTTGATCACCTCAGTTCGGAAGTTGCGGCCATACTTCCAGGCGCATTCTGTGATAGTCCTGACTAACCAACCCATCAAGGCGGTGGTCCACCCGGAGACATCAGGGAGAATGACTAAGTGGGCTGTCGAGCAGAGTGAGCATGACATCCGTTTTCAGCCTCGCTCGGCCATCAAAGCTCAGGTGCTAGCCGATTTCCTCCTCGAGTGTACCATCCCAGAGGACAGCTCCACCCCCGACTCCCCCGAGAAACCAAAATCTGGCCCGATGGCTCCTCCATGTCGACGGGTCATCCAATGCCCATCGCTCCGGTATGGGCTTGGTTCTCACCAGTCCGGAGGGGGCGACTTTTGAATATGGCGTCCGCTTCTCCTTCCCGGCCTCTAACAACGAAGCTGAATATGAAGCCCTACTGGCCGGTCTCCAGATCGCCCGCAGCCTTAAGGTGGAGAAACTGAATGCCTTCACCGACTCCCAGCTAGTGGCGGGTCACGTACGAGGGGAGTTGAGGCCCGGGAACCAAATATGATCTGATATCTCCAAGAGGTTCGGAGCCTACTCTCCTATTTCCCCGAATTTGAGATTATTCAGATTCCTATATCTGAAAATGCCCGTGCCGACCTGCTGTCTCGGTTGGCAACGGCGGAATCTATGGATGCTGAGCAAAAATTCCACCTGGAGATCTTAGAGAGACCCAGTATCATGGAAGTCGACCGAGTAATGCAGTTGAGGCCGAGCCATCATGGTTCGACCCCGTTCTGAGGTACCTCAAAGAAGGGTCACTTCCATCCGATCGAGAGAAGCCAGAAGGCTAAAGCTGCAGGCCACCCATTATGTGTTGATCGACGATCAGCTCTACAAACGGTCCTTCTCCATGCCATTGCTCAGGTGCCTTCACCCGTCTGAAGCAGATTATGTCCTCCGCGAAGTGCATGAGGGGATTTGCGGTAACCATCTAGGAAGCCGATCCCTATGTCACAAGGTGCTGCGTCAAGGCTACTATTGGCCGACCATGTAGAAGGATGCAGACGACCTTGTCCGAACTTGTGACCCATGCCAAAGGTACTCAAGCATTCAGAGGCTCCCCTCCGCCAGCCTGGTCCCCATATCCTCCGCTTGGCCCTTTGCCAAGTGGGGGATGGACATTCTTGGCCCATTCCCGCTCGCCACGAGGCAACAGAAGTTCTTGTTCGTTGCCATAGATTACTTCACCAAATGGGTCGAGGCGGAGGCAGTTGCACAAATAACCGAGGCTTGGGCCAGGGATTTCGTATGGAAGTCCATCATCTGCGCTTCGGCCTCCCGCACACTATCATCACTGACAATGGCAGGCAATTCGATAACCCGAAGTTTTGCCAGTTCTGTGAGGAGCACGGGATCCACTACCACCTTACCTCGGTCGGGCATCCGCAGGCCAATGGAGCAGCCGAAGTAACCAACCGGACCTTGCTTCAAGGGATCAAAGCTCGGCTCTCCAGGGCCTAAGGCAGGTGGGCAGACGAATTGCACCATGTCCTGTGGGCCTACCGCACCATCCCGAGAGTACCCACAGGCGAAACCCCATTCCGAATGGCCTTCGGCACAGAGGTCGTCATCCCATGGAGAGAGGGCTCCCTTCTCTGCGGGTGGAAAGCTACTCGGAGGAGGCCAGCGATGAGCAACTCCGCACCAACCTTGACCTGATAAAGGAGATTAGAGAGAAAGCTCAGATCATAGTGGCTGCCTATTAGCAAAGGGTGGCCCGCTACCACCCTCTAGAGTCAAAGGAAAAGCTTTCTCGCCTGACGACCTAGTTCTCCGGAAAGCATCTGTCTCCAAACCGCTGGAGCAAGGAAAGCTGGCACCAAACTGGGAAGGCCCTTACCAAGTAGCGGAGATCGTCGGACCGAGGACCTACAAGCTGCAAGATCTGAGCGGAAGATTCATCCCTCGGACGTGGAATTCGGACAATCTCCGCAAGTGCTACCAGTAGGGTACGCCCTCTACAGGCTCGCTTCCATAAATTTTTGTCGGCACAATGTTTCATAATTCATGACATAAATCACCACAAGTTATATCACCAAAAATGTGAAAAGAAACAGATGCTGCTTACTAATCCTCGGCACGGCCGAGTTACCTGTTCAAGCAGGAAAATCTCCAAACCTCGGCTGGGCCGAGCAACAATTCTTCGAACCTCGGCTGGGCCGAGCAACAATTCTTCGAACCTCGGCTGGGCCAAGCAATAATTCTTCGAACCTCGGCAGGGCCGAGCAATAATTCTCCGAACCTCGGCTGGGCCGAGCAACAATTCTCTGAACCTTGGTACGGCCGAGCAACTATTCTCCGAACCTCGGCAGGGCCGAGCAACAGTCTCCGAATCTCGGCTGGGCTTAGCGATGAATTCTAAAGCCCCGGCTAAAGCCGTAGTACATAAAGCCCCGGTAAAAACTGAAGCACGCAAAACCCAATTAAAGCCAAAAGACTTCCGAATAGTCCCTAGAACTTCGGCCGGTTTGAAAAAATGCACGCTGAGCAAAACCACTGACAAACACAAAGTATGCACCTTCAGGCCTTGGCAGGCCCTACACAGCCACCCACGAGCCCCAGACAAAACCAGGAATTCCCTCTGCTGCTAAATCCCCGAATCTTACCAACCAAATGCCTATCTCGCTCCACAGACGAGATCACGACTCAGTGCGTAAACCTATGGGACCACCCAGGCCCTCCAACAGTTCAAACAGAAATGAGTGATTTTTCTTTGAGCTAAACGACGATCTCAGAGAACAAGAAGTTGTCAAAAAAGACCTTTTTATTTATTGAAAAGGTAAATACAAAAAGAAAGAAAATGGCCCTCGCAGGGGCCTAACGTCTCCCACCAGGCGCTGCCGGGTCTTCCAAACGCCAGGACAGCTCGGCAACTCGTTGGTGGAGGGACGCTATCTCCTCCTTCTGCTGGTCCCGACCTAGTGTAGGGCTTCAGCCTCCCTCACAGAAATGGTGAGGTACTCCTCGACTGCCTTCTCGAGCTGCTCATGGCTTGCGAAGGCTGATGCCAAGGACATACCATCAACCAGCACGGCGGTGCGGCCCCCCTGAGAGCCCCTATGACCGCCGTTGGACGATTGCTCCCCACCTTGAGAGGCCATATCGGAAGTTGTTTAGAGGCTAACCGAAAGGATGGTAAACAATGGCATCCAGCTCATCCGTATTTGTACCCCTCATGGGGTATCTCGATCCATCGATCATAAATACCGACCCATAAGATTCGCCACGTGTCGTCACTCTGACGGGCGCCCACAGGACGCGAGGGGTCGTGCCCCTTCCCGAGGAAAATCGGTAAACATCGACGAACTGCTCGGGAACTCCCCTCCTTCTCTAGAAACAGGGTTCCTCCCGATCTGCCGAGCCCTCGCACAGTAAATGCCCTCGATACTCCTCCAAACTGCCTTAAATCGGCCGCCCCTTGGAAAATATGAAAAAGAAAGAGCGCCGGCACCTGACGATGATTCACTCCCCTCGGTAGTAGCCAAATCATAAATGATGGGCGTACCCATGTGCCGCCCGTTCCGCCTTGACACTCCTCACCGAGTCTCACAGGAACCAAGTATCATGACTCACGGTGGCGACTAAGTCATCTCTCCAAGCTCTAAATCTCCGAACCTTGGCTGGGCTGAACCACAAATCTCCGAACCTCGGCTGGGGCCGAGTAATCATTCTCCGAACCTCGGCAGGGCTGAGCCATAATTTTTTGAGCTTGGCAGGGCCGAGTCATAGATCTCCGAACCTCAGCGGGGCTGAGTAATAAACCTCTGAACTTCGGCTAAAGTTAAGGAATATGTTCCACCGCCGAACAATCTCCAAGTTTCCATCTGAATTTGGGCAGCTTACGAGTCTTGACTAGGTCGGATAGCGCGGGATCCTCATCCAAGAACGAACGAGATATCCTTACGCCTCATTTCATTGCCAACAACAATAACTCTTGGCGCAAAAGATACAGAAATTAAGAGAAAGAACAAAACTTTCTTTATTTCATTGCCATCGAAACCATTACAACCGCCTGAGAGGCATTACAAGTGCATTGAAATGCATGAAATAAAAATGGGTACATAACTCGGGCAAACTGCTCCAAAGCAGCTCCGGGCGACTGTGATGCTCCGGCATCCGGTCCAACAAATTAGACAAACCACGAACCAGTCAGCCCGAGCCGATAATGGGCGAACGACATGGCCCAACCATTGCGATCAGCTTCGGTAAATAATGATATCTCGGCATCCCAACCGAGATATCATGGAAATCGGAAAGGGTGGATGGGAATTACCCCAAACCACCCAACCGAAGGGCCCTCCGACGAGTAGGAAGGAAGCTCGCAGACCCTGGCACCAGAGCGCTCCCCAAATCGGGTATGTACCGCTCCATCTTGCCCAAACTCAAAGGCAAGGTACCCGCAGGCGACACACCATCACCCCCTCCCCACGTGGCGAAAGATTCCCCGGGCGGGCAAGCCCAAGAATCCAAACCAGGGGAGGAGGAGAAATTCACGCGAGCCATGGGGAGCCCGCGTACACTTCCTTCCATACTTCCCCAAGGGGGAACCACAAAGGTCACACAGGAAGTATATGTGCAATCTCCATGCGATCTCTGCGGACCTCCTGTGCGCTCTCCATACGATCTCCGGAGCTTCTTTCTTGAGGGCAAGCCACCCCCGACGGCTCCTTCGTCACCCCAACTGTTCGGAGGACGACGACGACTCGCAGGAGAAAAGCTCGGTCCTCCCGCTCTAAGCCCCAAATAAACAGGCATTGTATGTGCCTCCACAGTTTATAGAAAAGAAAACTTTGGGATAGCCCAACATGAGCCTCTCCCCCTTTTTTATAGGCGGAGAAGAGCCGGGAACAGCTACAAGAGCAGAAAGCCTCGAGATTCGAAATGCCAAACCCGCGCCACCGCGTGGCCTCCCGGAATAAAAAATAGTGTCCCACGATGAGCGCCAGGCGTGTCGCCCCAGCCATGATGCACGCCAAAAGATTACCTCTGACCCCGATCACAAGCTTTAAATGCAGAAGATCGTCCGCCGACTTGCGATTCTGGCGGACCTCGGGGATTGTCCTATGAAAACGACATCCTCCAATGGCGAATAAGCACTTACGCCGCACGCCAAAGCAGCCCACGTCGGGAAAAATCAACACAGCACGGGTTCATCGGAAAGTCCTGAGTGACCTTTTGCTGGCCGCAGAGCCGTACCACCCACTTCGGTGAAACAAAAATTGGCCTGCCTTGAAAAGACAAAACGCTGACAGGGTAATAAATGAATGCAAAGGCCAAACCCACTCTTTGCCAGAAAGAATAAAGGGGTGACAGCGAAGGTTCAACAAACCCCCCTCTCTTTCGTCGAAGGCACGACCACAGTCAGGCTACTGGCAATAAATCCCCTCGGCCCTAGCCGAGCCATTTTTGCCCCTCGGCCCTAGCCAAGCCACTTTGCCCCTCGGCCCTTGCCGAGCCACTTTGTCACTCGGCCCTAGCCGAGCTACTCCGTCCCTCGGCCTTAGCCGAGCTATTTCGTTCTTCGGACCTAGTTGAACCACTATGTCACTCGGCTTAATCCGATTTAAATCATCTCTCAACCTCCCTTCAAACCAAGCCATGTTGACGTTCGATTCTGTCGTCGGGGTTATCCCTATGCCTTGGCCTCGACCAGGATGTTCCTTCAAAATTCGAGCCAGAAATCAACCAAGTGGCACTCGTAGTTAGGACTAAAATTAAAGACAAGAAAACTACAACCAAGAAGGACAAATGAATGACAAGCAGCTGATCCATTTATCAGTCTTCAGTCAAACTACAAAGCAAGAGAAAGAAAAAGTACATACGACCCCCAAGGGTCACGACTTGGGGTCAGACCCAGCACTTCCTGCGGCAGGATCAGCAGGGGCATTGCTTGGCCCCCCTTCTCGAAGGTGTCATGTCGGGATACCTCGGTAGCCGCATCGACTCCCAGAATAGCTTCGAGGTCGACATCATATATTTCTTTATACTCGTCCTCCTCGACCCCCGGGGTGCATGCTTCAGGATAAGCCTGGGCAACCTTAGCCTGCGCCTCATCTTCGCCAAGCTAAATGCATCGGCACAGGCCGCCCTACGTTCGTCGGCAAATTCGGTAGATTTCTTGTACTCCTCCACGCCGAAGAGGCCCGCGCATTTGCCTCGGCTAATTGCTTCTCCAATTCGGAGATCCTTCGGTGCCTCGAGGCCGCCTCCTCTCCGAATGCTACCAACCGCCCCTGAAACTCCTGGCTCACCCTGTTCAACTGCAGACAAAAAGCCAAGTAAAGCGGAAGCCGAAGACCAAAATGGGTAAAACAAATGGTGCCCTACCTGCTCGTCCCGCTGGGCTAGCTCGCCCTCCAGCGCGTGGACCCTATTGAGAGCCCTAGACTTGGCCGATTGGTTTTGACGAAGGCTCTCTTCTCTCGTCCACCCGGGACTGAGCATCCCCGGTCTCTTGATGAGCGTAGTCGAGCTCGTCAGAAAGTCGAGCAGCTCATTCATTCGACCACTTTAGCGATCCTTTGTATCGGCGAGCTCTTTATTTAGGCGGTGAGGTGGTCCTGCTGCCGCCGGCACTTATGCTCTTCCTCCTCGAGCTTTTGCTCCAGCTGACTTTATCTTCGGCATGGCTGGCTTTCAGCTGGTCCCACCTCTTATCAAAGAACAGTTGCATGGATTTGACCTTGCTCTCGTGCTCCCCTGGCCTGAGAAAGTTCCAGACTAGCCTTCTCGGATTGCTCACGAAGCCTTGGAGCTCACCAATCTGTATGGCGAGTTGAGAGGCTCTTTCCCTCTCAACTGCAAGAATCCTGTGAGCCTCCCCGAGCTCCTATGGAGTTCACCAACCTGTACGGTGAGTTGAGGGGCTCTTTCCCTCTCAACTGCAAGAATCCTGTGAGCCTCCCCAAGCTCCCTCTGGAGGACCACCAGGGCTGAGACAGTTTATCAGTAGAATCCACCCTCTCCTTGAGGTGATCGGCCTCCTGGGGGCCCGAGCCCAAGCTCCAACAGCCAGATGCAAGCGCTATTTCAGTGCCCTCATGATCAGAGCATTCTGCAAAAAAGGATTACGCACATAAAAGATATAGTCGAACTAACTGACTAAAGACCCAACTTCAGTGCGACAACCTACCCGAGACGCGTAGTCTGTGGTGATCCTCGTGAGAGCAGATCGTCAATCTCGGGGAGAAGAAAAGCCTCACTCGGTGCCCTGGTGTGACTGAAGGCTATCTCAATAAGGTCCTCCGAATGACTCCCTCCTGTCGAGGAACTCTCCTCCCCTTGGAACGCGGACCGCATCAGAGCGGAGAACTTGGCGCTCACTTCCGGGTCGCGTGAGTGGATGTCCGCGCTCAGGGAGCCAGCCAGGGCACCCGACCCATGAAGCCCTAGGTAGCCCGGCTTCCTCCACTAGAGCCATCGCTTGAGAAGCCTCGGGCATTTCGACTCCAGCAAGGGAGCTCCGGCCGAGCATCCCCTTCACTGACGGCTCCCCTCCTTCTCCTTCTTCCTCCTCTCTTCTTCTGCCCCTCAAAAATTCCCCTACCCACAATAGACTCTTCGAGAATTTCGACTTCCTCGGGAGCCTCTTGTGCCTCGACGGAAGGTCCTTCACCGGAAGGCACCCCGCGAGTTTCGATCGCTGGTTCGGTAGGTTTGGCCATCTCCTCGTCGCCGGCTGGCTCTTCCACCAGCGGCCCAGGCTGAACCTCAGTGGCCGTAACCGCTTCTCCCGCCTTGATTGAAGCGGAGGTTGCTCCCACCTCCGCCTGTAACCTCTCCGAGCCACTGGCCTCCAATGAGGGAGGCCGAACCACCCCACCCATGGGGGCCCCCAGGCCAACCGGCGTTTCTCCCTCGCCATCGTCAGACAAAACAACAACGGGAGGGGAGTAAATCTCAAGCCTCCTCTGAAACCCCGCAACATCCCGGTCTTCGCCCTCGGACAGACCATCTCTGGCACCGAAAGATCGTGCACCGCCGAAACTTCGATACTTCTGGCCCGCGGTGATGAGGAGCACCGATCATCACCGGCTCCCTCGATCCCCCTAGAGCGGGAGCCGGAAGGGCAAGACCTCTTCTCGGACCAATGCTTGCTGCTAGAGCTAGATCTCCTGCGGTGCTTTCCCAGCTCCTCCCTCATCTGGTCTGCGAGCGCCGATCTTTTGGCTATAGGGGCAATATGATTCGCCCGTTAGTTCGCATAGAAATCAAAGATGGAGCCATGCTAAACTATTGACCACGGAGTGATACTCACCGCGAGGATCGACAGGGCTCAATCCGGCCGCGAAGAGAGCATCCTCCGATAGGAGAACGCTGGCTGGACCCGACTGCCGCACAGCACGATCAAATCCCTTTTCTCCGACTCGATTAACTCCGAGTGCGCTTCTGGATCCTTCACGTACTGCCCCACATCCGAGAGAAATCCAAACCAATATTCTCCTCAACTATGAAGAATCGTGACTTTCACTCCTTTATCGACGACGGGTTATCCGATATCATCTTGAAGGATCTCCGGGGGCCGATGTAAGGCCATTCTGAGGCCCTCTTGGAAACCAGAATGAAACACACCCTGAATATCGAAAGGGTCGCGGTCACTCTGAGGTGTTTGCACAACGAGATAAACCCGATGAGGTTGCGTCAACTGTTGGGAGCCACCATGATGAAGCATATGTTGTAGAACTTCATCACCTCCCGCACCAACGATGAAGAGGGAATCAAAGACCTGCCCTCAAACTTTCCTCATAGCAGAACGCCCCATCCCCTAATCCGGATGTCACCCTATCCTCAGCCATCGGAAGCAACAAGACAACATCCTGGGGGATCTTGTACAGGCGGCGTATCCATTTCAAATCCGCTAAGATCACCTCCGAAGCCTGATCACTTGGGCTCACCATATCTTCAATCGCAAGAGATGCTGAGCAAGATTGCCATAAAAACGAAAAGACGAAGTTCTCTAAGGGAATGCGAAAAGGGCACTATAAATAGGGATAGCGCCGCCACAACTCCATTTTTCCAAGTGAAACCGCCTCAGGGTGAGGGTGAGGCATCTTAACCTAGGCGTCCAGAACCGCCACTACGGGCGCCGTGAAAATCGAGATTTCCCATGCGGAGCTTCCCCAGCCGTTACGTTCGCCCTAAGGAATGACGGATCCACCTTAAAAAGGCAAAGTGGCCCCACTGCATTAATTAGGGCATCATTGCGTGGGCTGTCAATTAGATGTCCCCTCATTCATAGTGCGCCACCCAAGTCTATACTCCCTACGCCCGAACCTACGCTTCAAACTAGGGAGTGGGGGGCATGTATTGAGGGATAAAATTGCCATTGCATTGATAACCGTGCGAAGGGGCTAAGATCAGCCCCATCCTCCCACCCGCTACGTTACACCTATGAAGAATGAGCCAACTAATGTGGTCCAGCAGGCCGAGCAACTATGGCTCGGTTCTACCGAGCCACCCATAGCTCGGCTCTTACCGAGCTTCCCATAGCTCGGCTCTCACCGAGCCTCCTATAGCTCGGCTCTTCCCGAGCTACCTATAGCTCGACTCTCACCGAGCTCCTTATAGCTCGGCTCTCCTCGAGCTTTTCATAGCTCAGCTCTCCCCGAGCCTCCTGTAGCTCGGCTCTTCCTGAGCTCCCTATAGCTCGGCTCTCCCCGAGCTTCCCATAGCTCGGCTCTCCCCGAGCCTCCTGTAGCTTAGCTCTCCCCGAGCTCCCTCTAGCTCGGCTCTCCCCGAGCTTCTTATAGCTTGGCTCTCCTCGAGCTTCCCATAGCTTGGCTCTCCCCGAGCCTCCTGTAGCTCGGCTCTTCCCGAGCTCCCTATAGCTCGGCTCTCCCTAAGCTTCCTATAGCTCGGCTCTCCCCGAGCCTCCTGTAGCTCGGCTCTTCCCGAGCTACCCATAGCTCAGCTCTCACCGAGCTCCCTATAGCTCGGCTCTTCCCGAGCTCCCTATAGCTCGGCTCTCCCTGAGCCTCCTGTAGCTCGGCTCTCACCGAGCTCCCTATAGCTCGGCTCTCCGCTCGGCTCTCCCTGAGCTTCCCATAGCTCGGCTCTCCCCGAGCTTCCATAGCTCGGCCTCCCTGAGCTTCCCATAGCTCGGCCTCCCCCGAGCTTCCCATAGCTCGGCCTCCCCTAGCTTCCATAGCTGAGCCTTCCCCGAGTTTCCATAGCTCGAATCCCCTGAGCAATCCATGACTCGATACTCACCATCGTGGAACCCGACGCGGGAAAGCCTAGGCCTATCGTAACAGAATCCCAAACAAATAATCATATTGAGGAGTGGTCTAGGATCTAGAATAATGGCCTAGGACCTACGCACTCATCAGATCTCAAGCCATCAGGGGGCCCTTCCAACCGTCGATCCTTTAGCAAACAGGATACGGATCCCACCAGCTTCATAACAGCTTGATTCGAATCCCAATAACCTTCGAACCTTCCAGAAGGTGCTCAAGATCCATGTGATTGCCTGTAAATGCAACATTCCTAGATTCTCTCAGGTATGCGCTCACAGCTCCTGGCTCACTCTCTCACTCTCACTCTCTCTCCTTTGCTGCTCATCGGTGCTCCCCTAGAGCTCCCGATTGGCCACCCCTGGAAGGACTCCCCAGAGAGATCCTTCTTTCTATTTCTGTTGATCGCCAATCCCCACTGACTTGAGCATCGGAGGGTCTTCCGCAGAGGGCCACCCCCAACGCCTCTCGCGTGAGGACTTCTGTGCAGGTCCGTCCAGGAGGAAGCCCAGATCAGGAGACCGATCGCGTCCGAGTCGGAGGACAGATCTCGGCGGCAACAAATATAATAAAAGATATATATGGTGGAATGGTTTAATAATATAAAAATTACTGGTGATAAGAATAATGAATTTTTAGTTACAGTATATTTACATCAAAAATCTACTCTTAGTCTTTACTTTTCTGCATTTGTTATGGATAAGATTAATAATATATCCAAGATGACATTCTATATTGCACATTATTTATAGATAATATAGTATTAGTGGATAAAATTAAGACTGAGATTTATCATAAGTTAAAATTATGAAAAAATACATTAGAGTCTAAAAGTTTACGTTAAGATAGGATACAGATAATATATTTTAGTATAATTACAAATAAAAATAAAAATAGAATATATATATTGAGGATCATAAAGTTTTTAAAAGTAATGATTTTTATATCTAGGATCAATTATTTATAAAAAGGAAGAAATTAAGGATAATGTTATCCATAAAATTAAAATAAATTGGATAAAATAGAGAAGTGCAAATAGAATATTTTATATGATCATAGAATTTTTAATAAGTTGAAAGAGAAATTTTATAAGATAATCACAAGATTATGATAAGAAATAGTTTGAAAATTATATACACAAGATGAATATGGCTGAAATAAGAATATTAAAATTGATGTATAGTAGTACAAAAAAAGGTAAATAAGGAATTGAATTATTTGTAAGAAGGTGGAAGTACGTCATATAAATTGAAAGAAAGATATTTATACGATTTGGATATTTATAATGAAAATTTGAAAATACACAGTATGAATAAGTAATTTGATATGTATAGAAAAAAAATGAGATAAAGATAAATTAAAAATTATATGAGAGAAAATAACAAAAATTTAATAATTTTTCTTCTTACAAACGTGTAATCTAGACCAAGTTGAAAGAGAAAAATAATTTATGTAAACAATCTCAATTAATTTGGAAATAAAGTTGTGTTGTTATTGCTGGACTACTCTCACGTTTGGGACATGAAAAAAATTATTCAAAAACTTATAAATATGTGTTATTTTTGTAATTCATATTTTCTATAGATTAAATAAATAATTATTTTTTATGTATAATTTTATTATAGTTATCGTTACTGTCCAAAACTAGCTCTTACATATCAATTGACCTATGGATGATAGCTTAAATAACAAAGCACCCCTAACTAGCTTATAGACGAGCTCTTATAAGAGAGAAGACCTAGAGCTCATTAGATAAATGTTTTGGGTTGAACTTAGAGTTGGTTTACATAATAGGCATACGGCTACTTTTGTATGTGACCGAAAGAGTCCTCTTTGAATGGGTCTACTTAATGGTGAATGATGACGCCCGATCACTGGTCTTGAACGTCGGAAGAAGGAGGCAGATTGATTAACGGATCCTTGTCTTGCCGGACTACCTGCAAAAGTCCCAGGACCAGAGGGATGCTCTGGTGGGGACCCTTCGATACTCAAGTTAGCAACCGAGGTCACAGCTGAGGAAGAGCTCGAATGAGCTCCTTTTTAGGTGAAAAGAGCCCCTAGGGAGGAGGAATTCCTCTCTGGGTATTGGGATAGCAATCCTCTGAGTTTTTTTGCTCGTACCTGATTATTGAGTGAATTTACCTTTTTATAGGGGGTTGATACTTGCATGACCATAGTGGGATTCCGTGAAAAAGGAATATCCGCGGAATTCTTGGGGGTTGCATGAATCTGGGCTGATTCATGGGTCCTGTCCCATCGGAGAGGGGAAAAACGACGGTTGGTGAGCTACATCCCATCAGCCAGTGGGGCTATCAGGTAGTTAGGTCCAGTCCCATCAACGGCATGGCCAGTGGGTGGTTGGATCTGGTGTTGTCAGGTGGCACGGATCAGAAAGGTGGCGGCTTGAACCGCCAGGACTGTACTGGGGCTGACTTGGAGAAATTGGGGGCGCCTTGACCCTTCTGAGGGCGCCGAGGCTAAGCTGGGCCGGCCAGGGATGGTCGGAGCCAACTATACCAACCAGGAGGTGTTGGGGCAGGGCCAACCAGGAATGGTCGGGGCCGACTCAGCGGGCTCGGAGATGCCGGGGCCGAGCGGAGCCGACCAAGAATGGTCAGGGCCGACTCGGCAGGCTGGGAGATGCCGGGGCCAAGCGGGGCCGATCAGAAATGGTCGGGGCTGACTCGGTAGACTGGAAGATGCCGGGGCCGACCAGGAATGGTCGGGCCGACTCGGCGGTTTCGGAGATGCCGGGGCCGAGCGAGGCCGACGAGGAATGGTCGGGGCCGACTCGATGGGCTCGGAGACGCCGGGGCCAAGCGGGGCCGACCAGTAATGGTTGGGGTTGACTCGGCGGGCTCAGAGATGTCGGGGCCGATCAGGGCCGACTCGGCTGGCTTGGAGACGCCGGGAGTTGCATTAGTGTTTTACCGAAATTGCCCTTATGGCTGTACCAGCCACATCAGATAACCCCCCCCCCCTCCGCCTCTGAGCACTAAGGACCACGTTCCTGCAGTCCTTTGGGCGAAAGGGGCGCAAAAATTTAAAAAATGATTACCTCCTTATTGCGCTTTCAATGACTTGATGAGCTGGCACTTCGTCCCGAGGCAGTGTCGCTTCGAAGATCTCCCGCAATCATGCGGTAGGTGGGGGCTGACGTTGGCATCGGATGCTCCGAAGAGGAAGTTCATTGGGGAATGAAAAAAGGCAAGGGTCATCATTGCTTCTCCGCTTTCTATGCTTCGTGATTGGTCAGGGATCACGCTCCTTAGGACGAATTGAGGCGACATGTCTCGGGCACAGGCGAAATTTCCAGCTGATAGCCCGTGGCGCAATAGAGGTGCACCACGTGGCGGGATCTCAAGCGTCGTTGGTCAGAGATGGAGGGTATAAAAGCATTTCAAGAGCCTAGGGAAACTTTTACGCTGCTATTGCTTTCTTCCACCTTCTTCTTCCCTGAGCTCTTCTGCGACCTGAGTCCTTCTAACTCCCAGGTTAGTTTCATCCTTTACCTCACCCATGGACCGTCGTGCCGTCAGGGAGGGTAAGAGACCTATAAAAGAGTCTTCCCATTCCAGTAGTGAAAATCGGGTCCCTTTAGCTAGCCAAATGCCTCGGCCGGTGGGTAGCATCACCATCCGTGATCGATCGAGTGTGATAGGACCTCCGTCCACCTCATGCTCCCCTATTAGGGCGGTCCCTGTGTCCTCCCGCCGTCCGGCGCTTCCTCCGGTGGTGAGTTCTGATCCAGCAGGTCCAGCGGGGGTGGCCTCAACCATGACCCCTGAGGATGTAGAGGCCGTTAGGGCTAAGTACCTGGTCCCTGATTTCATTGGTCTATCCGTGCCGTGGCCCGAAGATAGGGTGACCTCTAACCTCCCTAGTCGGGTCGCTCTATATAAGTAGTTCTTCCGATGCGAACTGCGCCTTCCTTTCCATCCTTTTTTCCTAAACCTCTTAGATAGGTATAGGTTAGTGCCGGTGCAGTTGACTCCGAATTCGATTCGGATCATCTGTGCCTTCGTTATCCTCTGCTACTTCCAGGAGGCCCGGCCAGGGCTGTCTTTGTTCTGAGCTTTCTATAAGCTATGCCGTTAGGGTGAGAGGGCCTGGTGGGCATTTACCGCTAGGCCGAGTAGAGCCTTCCCTTTAGGTCTCCCGTCCAAAATTAGGGGATGGAAACCTCGATTCCTTTTTGCCCATGTCGAGGGGATAAGGGCTGCTTGGAGGGAGCCAGAAACTAGTTCCAATGATGATTTCACCGTAAGGGATAGGGACAGGAAACTATTCATCCAATTATCTAATTGTCAAATCCCCAACTACAAGGAACTCCTATCCGAGGAGAACCTGGTAGAGGCTAAGTTGGCCCCGGCGGCCGGTGAGCTTGATGCCTGACTTCTTCTGTCTCACCCTAGGATTTGTTGTACGTCATTGCTAATGTTTGTCACCTTTTCACTGCAGCGATGAAGGTCTCCGCCAGCGATTTCGAGGCTGTCTTGAAGCAAAAGAGGCAGGTGGCCGGAGAGACGTCCAGGCCGGCGAAGAGGATTCGAAGAAGGAAGCCGGCCAGGTCGATTGAAGCCCTCACGGCCCCAACGCCTACAGAAGAGCCGGCTGAGAAGAAGCCGGTCAGAGGAGTGGTCCCGAGGTCAGCTGGGGCTGAAGTTGAAGAAGGAGAGATTCCGGCCACCACCGACCAGTGGTGGTTTTAGATGAGGAGGAGGCCCTTGCCGCCGCCGGTGCGCCTGAGGCGGGGCGGGTCACAATCGCCATCGGCCCTCCGGCTGCCGTAGAGCAGGGGATTGAGAATTCTCCCCTAACCGCCGGCGAGGGGGAGCCAGCCGCCAGGGAGCCCCGGGCTGGGGTAGAGACAACCAAGAAGCGGGGAGGTGAGCCGGGGAGCTCATCCCGCCAATCGGCGTGTTGCCCAATCCGTCCCTAGGTTGAAGGTCCGCAAGAGGGACAGACGCGGCTGGTCCCCACAATCGGCTCAATGGCGGACGCTGCACAAGCCGCCCACCTTCTGTCAGGAGTTTGGACCATCAAGTTCGAAGAGGAGATGCGGGGATTAAGCCACTCCGCACTCCTTGATATAGTAATGGTTGCCGTTGTCCAGGTAATTTTTGAGCTTTCCTTTTCTTTTGATGTTTCCATTTCCTATGGTTAATGTGCTCCCTTTGCTACAGATGGCCAACGACGCAATCAACCTTTGCGAGGCGTTGGCCCATTCCTCAAATACAATTGCCAAGGCCATGGCGCGGGCCGATAAATAGAAGAAAGAGAGCATGGCGTAGTCTCAAAGCCTTGCTCGTCTTCACCAAGAGGCCTTGGCCCGGGAGGAGAGTCTGACCGGCCGACTGAGGAAGGTGGAGAGCCGGGCCTCCGCAGCTAAGGCCAAGATGGAGCTGGCTTCTGAAAAGTTGAAGGCCGCCGTGGCATAGAACGAGGAGTTGGCCCAGCGGCTCCAACGCGCCGAGGAGGAAGCCCGGGCTGCCGCAAAGAGGGTAGCTGCCGCGGAGAAGGCGGCGGTGGAGGCGGCCTCGGAGAAGGCCGGAGCAGTGGCCTGTGCTGATGAGGCCAGCGCCCGTGCTGAAGAGGCCGATAGCAGGGCTTGGGAGGCCGAGGTGCGAGCCAAGGAGGCCGAGGCCAAGGCGCAGCGGGCTGAAGCCGAGGTGGAGCAGGCCGTCCCCAACTATAAGGCCTCACCAGAATTCAAGCAGGAAATCATCGAGGCCGGCCTCGATGCTTATGTCCAAGGCTTCGAGATGTGCAAGGTTAAGGTATCTGCGGCCCTCGAGATCAACATCTCTGAGCTTGATGACTTCCGGCCTGGGGAGTCTGACGAGGAGCCAGCAGAGAAGGAGGACGAGAAGAATCCCGGCCCAGGCGAACCTTGAGGATCCACCACCCATTTTTCTTTTTCTTTGATTCATGTAACCGGCCTTAGGCCAAATTTTGTACCTTCCTTCAATTGTTAATGAAGAAAAACTTTTTATCAAAATTTCTTTACTTTCTGCTTCATCTATTCCTTCTTCCTTTGGGAAAAATGTCTTACTGCACAACTAACGATTGAATGGGTCCCATACCTATTGATAAAGGGGGAAGGGCTTTCCTTCTGAAATGTTTTCTCAACTTTAAACGTTGCGCATATTGACAATGTCGTAGCGGAATCATAGTTTTGGACTGGCCAATGCTCAAATGCGTCTCCAGGATGTAAGCCGGCTATGCGGAAGGTCACTTGAGATGCCTTATGTTGTTGTAGACTGTTCAAAGGGGGACTCATCTGCGCATGAATCCTCTGAAGGCTTGGAATGATCCACGGGCGACTTGGTGCTAAGATTAATCTTGAAGGTGCTGGGACTGACCAGAGATGGTCGGGGCTGACTCAGCCAATTTGGAGATGCCGAGGCTGAGTGGGGTTGACCGAGGGAGGCCTACGCTGACTCGGTCAATATTGGAGATGCCTGGGCCGGTCGGGGCCGACCAGGAAAGGTTGGGGCCGAGCCGGCCGGCTCGAGGTCTATGAGGGCCAAACAAGGCCCTTTAGAGCCATCTCGACCTTTGAACCACCTCAGGGGTTTGTGTGCCGTCCGAGTGGTGACTCGACCGGGTACAGTGCTGTTAGGGTCTTAATCGACTCGGAGGCACCGCTGTGCTGGGGCCGAGTGGTGTCCTGTTAGCCGTGATGCCGGCGAGCTTCTTTCGAACCACCTCGAGGGTTTGTGTGCCGCCCGAGTGGCGACTCGACCGGGTATGGAGCTGTTAGGGTCTTAACCGACTCGGGGGCACCGTCGTGCCGGACCGAGTGGTATCCCGTTAGCCGCGATGCCGATGAGCTCCTTTTGAACCACCTCGGGGGTTTGTGTGCCACCCAAGTGGTGACTCGACTGGGTACGGAGCTATTAGGGTCTTAACCGACTCGGGGGCACTGCCGTGCTGGGGCCGAGTGGTGTCCCATTAGCCGTGATGCCGGCGAGCTCCTTTCGAACTACCTCGGGGGTTTGTGTGCCGCCCAAGTGGCGACTCGATTGAGTACGGAGCTTTTAGGGTCTTAATCGACTCGGGAGCACCATCATGCCGGGGCCGAGTGGTGTCCCATTAGCCGCGATGCTGGCGAGCTCCTTTCGAATCACCTCGGGGGTTTATGTGCTGCCCAAGTGGTGACTCGATCGGATACGGGACTATTAGGGTCTTAATCGACTCGGAGGCACCGTCGTGCCGGGGCCGAGTGGTGTCCCGTTAGCCGAGATACCAGCGAGCTCCTTTTAAACCACCTCGGGGGTTTGTGTGCCGCCCAAGTGGCAACTCGACCGGGTACGGAGCTGTTAGGGTCTTAACCGACTCGGGGGCACCGTCGTGCCGAGGTCGAGTGATGTCCAGTTAGCCGTAATGCCAGCGAGCTCCTTTCAAACTACCTCAGGGGTTTATGTTCCGCCCAAGTGATGACTCGACCGGGTACAGGGCTGTTAGGGTCTTAACCGACTCGGGGGCACCGCCGTACCGGGGCCGAATGGTATTCCGTTAGCCGCAATGCCGGCGAGCTCCTTTTGCGAGATCTGATCCTTGGATACAGGGGAGACCAGGCTGTGACGTTGGAAGGGACCCCTTTATTACTCATATTCTAGGGGAATACATCATTGATAATATTGATGGAGGTTATCCGCATTCCAGGTATGCGGAATAGGTCTTCTGTCGAGCTTTTCTAGTTTGTATGCCTCCGGTGAAGTGTCTCGACGACGTGATAAGGACCCTCCCAGTTGGGGGATAGCTTGCCCCCCTCTGTAGGCTTGGATATCTCAGCCTTTCTCAAAACCAAGTCTCCACGGCAAAAGACCTTGGGACGAACTCGGGCATTGTAGTACTTGGCCACTCGCTGATGGAAGGTCGCCATGCGCAGCCTCGCCCGGTCATGTACTTCGTCGATGAAGTCTAGATTAGCTCGTATCAGTGAGGAGTTGTTTTTCTCGTTGAAGGACTCCACGCGCGGACTGGGCAGTCTAATCTCAACGGGAATGATGGCTTTAGATCTGAAGACGAGACTAAAGGGAGTCTCGCCCGTCGGGGCCCTGGGGGTCGTGTGGTAAGCCCATATCACACTGGGGAGTTCCTCCATCCATCGACCCTTGGACCCATCCAGCCGGGTCCTAAGCCCTCTGAGAATGGTGCAGTTCATGACCTAGGCCTCTCCGTTGGTCTAGGGGTGGCCGACATAGGTGAATCAGTGATGAATGCCTAGCTCGTCATAGAAAGTCTTAAATGCTTCATTGTTGAATTGGCGGCCGTTGTCTGTGATGAGGGTATGAGGTAGGCCAAAACAGCATATGATCGACTTCCAAAAGAAGGCTTTAACCTTACTTTCAGTGATCTTAGCCATCGCCTCGACCTCGACCCATTTGGTGAAGTAGTCGATGACAACTAGCAAGAATCTCCGCCGCTCTGAAGCTGAGGGGAATGGCCCGAGGATGTCCATTCGCCATTGAGCGAAAGGCCAGGGGGCTGAGAGCGGGTTTAGCGGGGTGGACGGTTGATGCTGGATGTGCGCGTGGCACTGACAACCATCGCACTTCTGAACTAGTTTGGTCGCATCCTCCTTCATAGTGAGCCAGAAGTATCCCTGACGGAGAGCCTTCTGGGCTAGAGACCTTCCCCCCAGATGATTCCCACAGATGCCTTCGTGGATTTCTCTAAGGATGTTGGGGAGATTGTTGAGAAATTATTGCCCCAATCTAATTGATTTTGATGATTACCAAAAGCCATGAGTATATTAAAAGATGCAATAAGTTTATTTACATGAGCAATGAATTTAATTTTGAACAATCAATGAGTATGTTAAGTATGACTTTAATCAATTTGAAAGTAACTTCAAGCTTCATGTTTAAGCTTTCAAAAAGAAATTTTTATAGTTCATATCTCAATCAATGAGTTTTTGGAACATTTCTTGAATTGATTCCTAATGACAATTTTATTGTATTCAAGTCAAAAAATTGATTTAAAATGAATCTGGAACGAATTTCAAGTCAATCAGAAAATTCTCTGATTTTCGATACGTTCCGGAGCCGACTCTAGAGTTTCTGAGTCGACTCCACTCAGTATACAGAGATATCTGTTTGTTTCAGAGTCGACCCATGTGATTTCTCGAGTCGACCCCCAATTCTGTCGAGCCGACTCCATGACTGTGTGAGTCGACTCCGCTCAGACACCAGAGGATTGTTTTTCTGAGCACTTCGTGAGTCGACCCCTTGCCTTTCATGAGTCGACCCCCTACTGTCAGGAGTCGACACTTTATTTTCGTTGAATCGACCCTTTAACTTTCTGAATATTTCTATTTTTGGTATCGCGTCTTCGAGCTGACTCGCCTAAAGCTGGAGTCGACTCCAACAAATCTGGGCGTGATTTTTTTGAATGCCAACTCAGCGCCAACGGTAAGATTTTTCAATAACGGCTATATTTCTTTGTTTCTAACGGCTATATTTTTGCAGAATCTATAAATAGAGAAGTCATTTTCAAATCATACATACATATAGACAGAGATACAAATCAAGAGAGAAAAAGAAAAATCTTTCAGAAAAAGAGAAAAAATAGAGCATCATTTGAAAAATCCGAGATTCAAAAATAGAGTGAAAGAAAAGGTGTGAAATCAAAGAGACTTCATCTGTGCACAAGTTCATCAATCCAAGAGAAGTCTAGAAGAAAATCCAAGAGCCATTCAAGAGAAAATCAAGAGATTTTCAACATTCAAAGAAAGGAAGAAAAAGCTCAAATCCTTCTCAACTGCTTCAACTGTGAAGAATCGGAGCTGAGGCTTGATTCAATCTAGCAAGGAGAAGAAGAAAAGAAGAAAAGAAGAAAAGCTCAAAAGCCAACCAACTACAAATCAGGCTTTTCTAAACCTTGTTCATTTATTTGTTTATTTGCTCATTGAGGAGCTGTGTACTTGAAAAATAATATTTCTTTTGTTTGTGTCTAGTTCAATCTGGGGGATTAAACTAGTGGAGGTAGTCTTACCTCGGTACAAGCTTGGTATAGCTTGTGTTAGGGTTTTTGTGCTGGTGAGCCCGGAAAATCGGCTGGGTTCGTTGTGATCCCGGGAAAACAACAAGTTTGAGTTGTGAGCTTGTAAAATAACTCGGCTGTAATCAAGGAAGATTATAGTGTGGACCCAAGTGAATCTTGGGAGTGGACGTAGGTGTTGGATACACCGAACCACTATAAAATCTTTGTGTTTGCCGTGTCTACTTTATCTCTATCTCTATCTCTATCTTTATCTTATTGATTGTATTTTGTTTTTGCATCAGCATTCACTTTCACTCACACTAAGCAAACAAATATCTCAAAAGGTTTAAATTTTTTAAAGAACCCAATTCACCCCCCCCTCTTGGGTTGTCATCTGGGCCAACAATTGGTATCAGAGCTAGTGCTCATTAGATTTTGATCACACGATCAAGAGCTAAAGATCCAAATGGCAGCTCAAGTTGGATCATTTGCTGAAGGTTATTCTACGAATAGACCTCCACTGTTTAATGGTTCAAATTATTCATATTGGAAAGCTAGAATGAGGATATTCATTCAAGCTTCTGACTATGAACTATGGGGTGTTATAATTAATGGACCTAGTACACCCACATATGTTATTGATGGCACTATTGTTCCTAAGCCCGAAAGGGACTGGAATGATAATGATAGGAAGATGGCACAGCTTAACGCTAAAGCCATGAATATCTTATATTGCTCTTTAGATGCAAATGAATTTAATAGAATCTCTACATGTAATTCCGCAAAGGATATTTGGGATAGATTAGAGGTTACCCATGAGGGTACCAACCAAGTAAAAGAATCTAAAATTAATATTCTTGTTCATAAATATGAGTTGTTTAGCATGGAACAATCTGAAACCATTGCATGCATGTATACTAGATTTACAGATATTGTAAATGGTTTAAAAAGTCTTGGTAAGATATATACTAACTCAGAACTTGTTCGAAAAATTCTTAGGTCACTACCAAGATCATGGGAAGCCAAAATGACAGCAATCCAAGAAGCAAAGGACCTCAACACTCTATCCTTAGAGGAGCTTCTACGATTACTTATGACCCATGAGTTGACAATGAAGTAGCACATAGAGGAGGACACAAAGAAGAAGAAAGTGATTGCCCTCAAAGCTGCAAAAGAAGAAGAGAGCAGTAGCGATGATGATGATGATGATGAAGAGACTGCTCTCTTAGCTAAAAAGTTTAAAAGATTTATGAGGAGAAAGAAACCCTTCCACAAGAAGAAATTTGGAGCAAAGTGGGAAGGAGAAAAGGATAAGAACAAGGACAAGGACAAAGAAAAAGAGAAAGACCCCTTGACTTGCTATGAGTGTAATAAACCGGGGCACTTTAGGAATGAATGTCCTAAATTAAAGAAAGCCTACAAAAAGAAAAAGAAGGCTTATGTGGCGACTTGGAGTGATAGCGAAGAATCTTCTTCCGAAGAAGAAAACAAAAGGAAGTCGCAAATGTATGTTTTATGGCGGACGACAACGATGAGGTAAGTTTCGATAACCCTTGCGATGAGTTTGCATTTGATGAATTATTTGATGCTTTCAATGAACTTGTAGATGATTTTAAGATTTTAAAAAAGAAATATAAATCTCTGAAAATTGAAAACATAAACTTAATTAAAGAGAAAATGAAGTGATGCTTGCAATTAAAGATTCAAAAGATAAAAGGGAAATATTTCTTAAAGAAAAGAATGATTTTACTCATGAAATTAATACACTAAAATCTAAAAATGAAAATCTGACAAAAGATTTGAAAAAGCAAATGCAAACTCTATCTTTAGAAAATGAACAGCACATTGCAGAAAATGAATCTCTAAAGAAAGAAGTTAAAAATATAAAGATATTGTTGATAAATTCACCTTAAGTTTCACTAAACTAAACATGATTTTAGATAGTCAAAAAGCTGTTTTTGACAAGGCTGGATTAGGATACAATACATTAAGAAAACAAAAATCTTTGAAAAACATTTTTGTACGTGCTAGCCAAAGTAATTCACTTGTTTTAAATGTAATTTAAAAGGGCATAAATCTTTGAATGTAATTTAAAAAACCAAATAAGAATTTAAATTTTAAAGGGAAGAAAATATGGGTTCCGAAAGGAACAATATTTGTTGCTACTAACCATGAAGGACCCAAGAAAGCTTGGGTACCTAAACATAAAGTTTGATTTCATTGCAGGAATGTCTTGTGGCCAAAAGATCAAAGAGAAAGTGGTATCTTGATAGTGGCTGCTCAAGACATATGACGGGTGACAAAGAAGAATTCATCACCCTTGAAGAAAAGAAAGGAGGAGTTGTTACGTTTGGGATAATGGCAAAGGTCAAATTATGGGCCTTGGTAAAATTCGTATAACTCCATCCACATTTTGATAATGTACTTTATGTTGATGGTTTAAAGCATAACTTGAATTAGTATAAGCCAATTGTGTGATAAAGATTTTAAAGTATCATTTGAAACTCTTTATGCACAGTGTCTAATTCCATTGATAATAGCATTGTATTTACTGGTTATAGAATGACAATGTTTACTTGGTTGATCTAGACAAATTATCTATGAGTGATCATTGCTTAATTGCTGATAATGCTAATATGAATGAAATTGGTTGGTTATGGCATCGTAGATTAGGTCATGCAAGCACACACCTAATTTCAAAACTAATTAAAATGGATTTAGTAAAAGGACTACCTAAAATAGATTTTGAAAATAACAAAATATGTGATGCATGTCAATTTGGAAAACAAACAAGAAGTTCTTTCAAATCTAAAAATGTTGTTTCAACTTCTAGGCCATTAGAGCTACTTCACATGGACCTTTTTGGACCAACTAGAACCACAAGTCTAGGAGGAAAGAAATATGGTCTTGTGATAGTAGATGATTACTCTAGATTCACTTGGGTAATGTTTTTAGCTCACAAAGATGAGACTTTCTCGATATTCCTGAAATTCTTCAAGAAAGTCACAAATGAGAAAAACACTACCATAGTGTCTCTAAGAAGTGATCATGGAACTGAATTTGAAAATCACTTATTTGAAAGTTTTTGCAATGAAAATGGTATTAATCATAATTTTTCTGCACCAAGAACCCCTCAACAAAATGGAGTAGTTGAAAGGAAAAATAGACTTTAGAAGACATGGCCCGTACCATGCTATGTGAAAGTAAACTCCCGAAATACTTTTGGGCGGAAGCTATTAACACAGCATGTTACATCCTAAATAG
This sequence comes from Calamus simplicifolius, assembly GCA_900491605.1. NCBI lineage: Eukaryota > Viridiplantae > Streptophyta > Magnoliopsida > Arecales > Arecaceae > Calamus > Calamus simplicifolius. The sequence continues at coordinate 279,113 of UESW01004700.1, forward strand.
AGCATTAATAAGACCTATTTTAAAGAAAACACCTTATGAATTATGGCATGATAGAAAACCCAACATTAAATATTTTCATGCATTTGGTTGTAAATGTTTGTTCATAATAATGGTAAAAATAACTTAGGTAAATTTGATGCTAAATCTGATGAAGGAATATTCTTAGGTTATTCAACAACTAGTAAAGCATATAGAGTATTTAACAAGAAAACCTTAATTGTTGAAGAATCCATTCATGTAGTCTTTGATGAATCTTTAGCATCGTTCCAAAAGTTTGATGATGAGGAAGATACAAACATTTTGAAAAGATCTTAAAAAATTAATATTGATGTATCTTCAGATCATGAACAAGAAGCTAAAGATAATGATTCACCTAAGGATGATGATATAATACTAATCATAATGATATAGATCTTCCAAGAGATTGGAGATACGCTTATAGTCATCCCAAGGAATTGATTATAGGTGATCCATCTCAAGGAATAAGAACTAGATCATCTATGAGAAATATTAGTAATCACTTGCATTTGTATCTCAAATTGAACCTAAAACTATTGAAGAAGCTGAAAAAGATAATAATTGGATGTTAGCAATGCAAGAAGAATTAAATCAATTTACTAGAAATAATGTATGGACATTAGTAGAAAGACCTAAAGATCATTCTGTTATAGGATCAAAATGGGTTTTTAGAAATAAACTAGATGAAAATGGCATAGTAATTAGAAACAAAGCTAGATTAGTTGCAAAAGGATATAATCAAGAAGAAGGTATTGATTTTGATGAAACCTTTGCACCTGTAGCTAGATTAGAAGCCATTAGACTATTACTTGCATTTGCATGTCACATGAACTTTAATTTATTTCAAATGGATGTCAAAAGTGCATTTTTAAATGGATTAATAAATGAAGAAGTATTTGTTGAACAACCACCGGGATTTGAAGATCATGAATTTCAAATCACGTTTTTAAATTGCACAAAGCTTTATATGGTTTGAAACAAGCACCTAGAGCTTGGTATGATAGACTAAGTAAATTTTAATTGAAAATGATTTTACAAGAGGAAATGTTGATAAAACATTATTTTTGAAAAGAAAAAGTAAAGATTTACTTGTAGTTCAAATATATGTTGATGATATTATTTTTGGTGCTACTAACAATCTTCTATGTCAAGAATTTGCTAAGTTATGCAGGGTGAATTTGAAATGAGCATGATGGGAGAACTCAATTTCTTCCTTGGACTCCAAATCAAACAAAGCAAAGAGGGAATCTTTATCAACCAAACAAAGTACACAAGAGAAATTCTAAAGAAGTTTGGTATGGAATCAATCAAACCCCTCGGAACACCAATGAGTCCTTCATGCAAGCTGGACAAAGATGAAGAAGGTAAGAAGGTTGATCAAAAATATTATCGAGGTATAATCGGATCCCTACTTTACTTAACTGCAAGTAGACCAGACATAATGTTTGCTGTTTGCTTATGTGCTAGATTTCAGTCTGAACCTAAAGAATCACATTTAATTGCTGTTAAAAGAATACTAAGATACTTAAGTGGAACAAAAAATGTAGGTTTATGGTATTCTAGAGACTCAACATTAAATCTGATTGCTTATTCTGATTCTGATTATGCTGGATGTAAGTTAGATAGAAAAAGCACAAGTGGTGCATGCCAATTCTTAGGAAGTAACTTAATCTCATGGTTTAGCAAAAAGCAAAATTCAGTTGCATTATCTACTACTGAAGCAGAATATGTTGCAGCTGGAAGTTGCTGTGCTCAAATCCTATGGATTAAGAGACAACTTGAAGACTATGGTATCACACTTGATAAAACACCTATAAGATGTGATAATACAAGTGCAATTAATCTAACTAAAAATCCAATTCAACATTCAAGAACAAAGCATATTGAAATTAGATATCACTTTATAAGAGAACATGTAACTAATGAAAATATGTCTTGATTATGTTAATACTGAAGAACAATTAGCTGATATATTTACAAAACCCTTGAGTGAAGAAAGATTCTGTTATCTTAGAGGAGAATTAGGGATTTGTGATCCATTAGAATGAATTTGAAACCCCTAAGGAAATTTTATCTAAAATTCTTTCAAATCCTTGATCTTTAAGGAAATCTTATCTAGAATTCACATCTATTTGATCTATTAAAATCCAATGATTATTTTATCAATTTTTATGATCAATATCCGGACACATTTCAGATTATCTGAAACTTTATGTTTTTTGCTCTGAAATGGTCTCGGAGCTGACTCGGTCAGTATCGGAGTCGACTCCATGTTTCTACTGAAACTCTAGAGCCGACCCCATCTCTGCACGAGTCGACTCCACTTCGGGATAGATTTCTGTGACTACTCGGAGTCGACCCCATACTTTGCGGGAGCCAACTCGAAGTGGTCCCAGGTCGATTTATCTAGGGCAGAGTCGACTCGTCGCTCATTTCTATCATCTCAAATCCTTCAAATACTCTCTCCAAAATTTTTTCTAACCTACCAAATCCTCAGAAATCCCTGATTAACCCTTCCACTAGTTCAAATGGCTCCTAAAACCCGTGGATCTAGCCTTGGTGCGGCCGGGGTGAAAAGGAAGAAGGCGGTGAAGAAGACTGTGAGGCGTCCCGCTCGTGAACCCTCATCGAGCATGGATTCAACCTCATCCTCTTTGACTCCAAGTGCTTCTCCCACTACGGCCCCATCTCAGGTAGATCGTCTTGCCGATAGAGTGATTACTACCGGGAGGAAGGTCGATTTTGAATTATTTGAGGTAGAAGGTTTTCTTGTGGGAGGCAGTTGATTGAAATGGGATGGAAGAAGATTTATTCTTTAGATTGTCCAACCTACCCAGCCCTAGTTAAAGAATTTTATAAAAATCTATCAAGAGGAGACAATAGACTAGTAAGCATCATTAGAGGAAATAGAATAACTGTGACAGTGGATTTGCTCTCAAGATTGTTGGATCTTCCAGTGTCGGGTACCTCTACTTTTTCATCTGATGATAGAAGCCCAGCTCTATCAAGATTGCTTAACAGGGAGATTATTGGTTTTGAAGAAGTCTTTGCAAATCAACTGTCCTTAGAATTAAGACTTCTCCATAATATTTGTAGTAGGATCCTATTCCCTAAGATTGGGAGATTTGACTATGTTTCTGAGAGAGATATCTTTGTAATGGATGCTATAGTGACTGAAAAACCCATTAATCTTTCGAGCATGATATTATGGTACATTGCTGATTGTGGAAGCAAGAGGAAATCTAGTTTATCCTACGGCATGATTCTAACTAAGATCTTTCAAAGCCAAGGGATAATCATATCCGATAGTGAGCCAATGAGAAATTTAAGACACACCGATTACTATAGTTTGGCCACTATTCATAGAATGGGTTTTGTGAAGAAGGATGGCAGATGGGAAAGGAAAAGTATGTTGGAAGAAAGAGCCGCGGATGTTGAGGCACCTGGACCGTCAGTTAGACATTCATCTCCTGTACCTCCGAGCTCTTCTGTTCCTGCTCCAGCTCCTTCTCCTACTCCGATGGTTGATCAGTCACCTTCTTCGTCTGTCGGTTTTTCAGATCTTCAGTTAATGCAACTTAAAAGTCTTCTTGATGATCAGGCAGATAAATTGAAATCAGAGTTGGACAATAAATTTATGAATCTTAAAGAAACTCTTTATTCATTAGATGATCGGATCACCAAGATTGAATCAACTCTTAGAACTTCAACTGAGTCTTTAAGTGGAGACCTAAAGAATATTTTTGAAGAACTTAAAGACATCTGTGGAGATGGTGAGACCTATGCAAAATGCAATGCTGAACTACAAGACAAAATATTAACTGCTTGTACTTTTGTAGATGAAAGACTGAAGGATTATGTTAAGATTCAAACTGACGGAATGAAGAATATTATAGATCACTTAACAAGGATTGTAATGACTCACTTTTGATGTAATAGATGCTTAGTCTTTGCAATGTAATGAAGTTCATATTATGTTTTACATTTTGATACATTGATGTAATGAAAAGTCTGTTTTGAATGCTCAATGTAATTTGAGTTTGAATGTACTTCTCCTATTATCAATGAATCTCAGATCTTGTTAATACATATCTTGAATGAATGAATGTGATTATGTTTGATGCTTCTCTACCTTTTTGTTGATAACAAAAAAGGGGGAGAGTTTTATAACTATATATACATGGGAGAAATTAAACTAATTGAATGAATGGAATACTTATTTGAGTTTCATAGGGGGAGCTACCTCATTCAGGGGGAGCCTAACTATAAAAAAAATAAATTCTTTAATCAATCATGCATATACTCAATGTTTTTGTCATCATCAAAAAGGGGGAGATTGTTGGGGAGATTGTTGAGAAATTGTTGCCCCAATCTAATTGATTTTGATATTACCAAAAGCCATGAGTATATTAAAAGATGCAATAAGTTTATTTACATGAGCAATGAATTTAATTTTGAACAATCAATGAGTATGTTAAGTAAGTATGACTTTAATCAATTTGAAAGTAACTTCAAGCTCCATGTTTAAGCTTTCAAAAGAAATTTTTACTTCATATCTCAATCAATGAGTTTTTGGAACATTTCTTGAATTGATTCCTAATGACAATTTTATTGTATTCAAGTCAAAAAAATTGATTTAAAATGAATCTGGAACGAATTTCAAGTCAATCAAAAAATTCTCTGATTTTTGATACATTCCGGAGCCGACTCTAGAGTTTCCGAGTCGACTCCACTCAGTATACAGAGATATCTGTTTGTTTCAGAGTCGACCCATGTAATTTCTCGAGTCGACCCTTGATTCTGTCGAGCCGACTCCATGACTATGTGAGTCGACTCCGTTCAGACACCAGAGGATTATTTTTCTGAGCACTTCACGAGTCGACCCCTTGCCTTTCATGAGTCGACCCCCGACTGTCAGGAGTCGACACTTTATTTTCGTTGAGTCGACCCTTTAACTTTCTGAATATTTCTATTTTTGGTATCGCGTCTTCGAGCCGACTCGCCTAAAGCTGGAGTCGACTCCAACAAATCTGGGCATGATTTTTCTGAATGCCAACTCAGCGCCAACGGTAAGATTTTTCAATAACGGCTATATTTCTTTGTTTCTAACGGCTATATTTTTGCAGAATCTATAAATAGAGAAGTCGTTTTCAAATCATACATACATATAGACAGAGATACAAATCAAGAGAGAAAAAGAAAAATCTTTTAAAAAAAGAGGAAAAATAGAGCATCATTTGAAAAATCCGAGATTCAAAAATAGAGTGAAAGAAAAGGCGTGAAATCAAAAGAGACTTCATCTGTGCACAAGTTCATCAATCCAAGAGAAGTCTAGAAGAAAATCCAAGAGTCATTCAAGAGAAATTCAAGAGATTTTCAACATTCAAAGAAAGGAAGAAAAAACTCAAATCCTTCTCAACTGCTTCAACTGTGAAGAATCGGAGTTGAGGCTTGATTCAATCTAGCAAGGAGAAGAAGAAAAGAAGAAAAGAAGAAATGCTCAAAAGCCAACCAACTACAAATCAGGCTTTTCTAAACCTTGTTCATTTATTTATTTATTTGCTCATTGAGGAGCTGTGTACTTGAAAAATAATATTTCTTTTGTTGTGTCTAGTTCAATATGGGGGATTGAACTAGTGGAGGTAGTCTTACCTCGGTACAAGCTTGGTATAGCTTGTGTTAGGATTTTGTGCTGGTGAGCCCGGAAAACCGGCTGGGTTCGTTGTGATCCCGGGAAAATAACAAGTTTGAGTTGTGAGCTTGTAAAACAACTCGGCTGTAATCAAGGAAGATTATAGTGTGGACCCAAGTGAATCTTGGGAGTGGACGTAGGTGTTAGATACACCGAACCACTATAAAATCTTTGTGTTTGCCGTGTCTACTTTATCTCTATCTCTATCTCTATCTTTATCTTATTGATTGTATTTTGTTTTTGCATCAGCATTCACTTTCACTCACACTAAGCAAACAAATATCTTAAAAGGTTTAAATTTTTTAAAGAACCCAATTCACCCCCCCCTCTTGGGTTATCATCTGGGCCAACATAGGATGTAGTCGCGCGTCGGTGGGTCCTATACACTTGAGCAGGGGGTAGGAGAATGACCTTCTGTATAGACGCCCATCCAAGAGGACGAATTTGGAGGCCCTCCACTTGAATAGCCTGGTTTTGTTGCGATCGTCAGGGAGAGTACCATTAGTGAGATAGCGGATGTAGGCATCCATCCATGTGGGCTCTTGGGTGAGCGGGAGGACTTCCTCGCCATCTTCTATGCTGGGCCTTTCTAAGTATTCGATGTAAGCGTCCCTTGCCATGTCGTCGACAGAGGTAGCCGGATGAGAAAGGATGTCGGCCTTGGCGTTCTCACTCCAGGGAATGTAACTGATACTGAAGTAAGCTAAGGGGAGGTCAAGAGCCAAACCTTGCCCAAGTACTGAGTCATAACAGGGTTACGCGCCTCGTACTCTCCGTTGATTTGTCTGAAGATGAGTTGCGAGCCTGTGAAAGTCCTAAGATGCCTTATTCTGAACTACTGGGCTAGCCTTAATCTGGCCAATAGAGCTTCGTACTCAGCTTGATTATTGGTGGCTTCGAATAGAAACCGTAGGGTGCATTCTGTCCTCTCACCGCTCGGCCCGGCGAGAATGAGGCTGGCGCCGCTTCCCTGAGAGTTTGATGCACCGTCCACATGAAGGATCCAAGTTTCTCCATCGTCGCTTGGTTTGGGCTCGCGATATTCCTTGGTAACTTCCTCAGCTACCTCATCCACCCAAGTGCACTCAACCATGAAGTCGGCTAAAACTTGGGACTTCAGAGCCGATCGTGCCTGGAAGAAAAGGTCAAATTCTTCTAGCTTGATGGCCCATTTGGCGAGTCAGCCTGAGGTATCCGGACGGGCCAGGATGGCTCGGAGGGGCTAGTCCGTGAGCACCACGATGGGATAGGCTTGAAAGTATGTGCAGTGATGTTGGGCGGAGACTATTAGGGCAAATATAACTTTCTTTATCTTGGAGTACCTAACTTTTGCGTCATGGAGGACCTTGCTCACATAATAGATGGGTCTCTGGGTCCCATCAGTGTTGAGATGCACCAAGATCGAACTAACAGCCTCTGGAGAAGCGGCAAGGTAGAGGAAAAGGCTTTCCCCATCCCTTGGCTTAGACAGGAGCGGCAGGGAGGACAAAAATGCCTTCAACCCATCGAAGGCTCTCTGGCAGTCGTCTGTTCACTCAAAGCTATTCACCTTCTGCAGGGCCTTGAAGAAGGGTAAACACCTCTCGGCCGATTTGGAGAGGAAGCGACTCAGAGCCGCCACTCTTCCCGTTAGTTGTTGCACTTCCTTCTTGTTGGACGGTGGCCTCATGTCAAGGATGGTACTGATCTTCTCTGGGTTTGCCTCGATCCCCCGCTGGGTCACCATAAAACCCAGGAACTTGCCCGCCGTGACCCCGAAAGCACATTTCTTGGGATTCAGCTTGACTTAGAAACGATGGAGGTTGTTGAAAGTTTCCTCTAAGTCAAAAACGTGATTGGAGTAGCGGGTGCTCTTTGTCAGCATGTCATCCACATAGACCTCCATATTCCGGCCTAGCTGATCTTGGAACACCCTGTTCATCAACCTCTAGTAGGTTGCCCCTGCATTCTTGAGGCCAAAAGGCATCACCTTGTAGCAATAAATGCCTTTCTCCGTCACAAAGGATGTGTGCTCCTCGTCATTGGGGTCCATTCTTATCTGATTATATCTGGAGAAGGCATCCATAAAACTGAGGAGCTCATGCCTGGAGGTGGAATCCACCAGCTGATCTATCCTTGGCAGGGGAAAACTGTTTTTGGACATGCCTTGTTAAGGTCGGTGAAGTCGATACAAATTCTTCAGCTTCCACTTGCCTTTCGCACCATGACTACATTAGCCAGCCAGCTAGGGTAATGTTCCTCCCGGATGTGGCCGGCACTGAGCAGTTTGTTGACTTCCTCATCGATAGCCTTTTGCCAGTCGGGAGCGAAGCTTCTCTTCCTTTGGCGGATTGGACGGTGCCTTGGGTCAATCTTGAGCTTGTGGGTGATCACCTCTGGAGGGATGCCGAGCATGTCAGATGCCGACCAAGCGAAAACGTCTGAGTTAGTCGGCACGAAGGTTAAGAGGCGCTCTCGGTCCTCCGAGGAAAGGAGTCTGCCGACACGCACGGTCTTCGACAGATCATCTCCAAGAGGAAAAGTTAGGAGGTGCTCGGCTAGTTCTCCTCCCTTGCTGGAATCTCTGGGATCAGGCGCTTCTAAAGTTGATTCAGCTTTCAAAGGACTTGACGCTATGTGATAACAAGGCAGGACTGGGCTGGTCTCGCCGCGCATCTCTCCAACTCCTTCACCAGTGGGGAACTGCACCAGTAAACGCCGGGTGAAGATAACTACATCCAAAAGATTGAGGCCCGGACGCCAGAGAATAGCGTTGTACGCCAAGGGGACATGTACAACTAAGAACTTCATAATCACTGTGCTTTGGCGTGGTGGTGCTCTGGCCATCACGGGCAAACATATCTCACCCTCGACTTTTACTAAATCCCCTGTGAACCCGACTAAAGGAGCCACCACAGGTCGAAGGGAGTCAAGAGATAATCCCATCCGAACAAATGCATCATAGGTAAGGATGTCAGCTGAGCTGCCACTATCAACCAATATCCTCTTTACAGGGTGCTTGGCGATCGTCATAGAGATGATGACGCCTTCATTGTTTACATTTTCAACAACAGCAGATTCCCCGCCAGAAATTACATTATTTGGCACCTCCTCCCCCTTCGGGCGTTTGGACGGAGGAGCTGCCCCCCAGGACACCATCTCGACTATCCGCTCCATGGGAGTGTTATCAACGGTGGCTTGAATAGGCGGAGGCCCCATGAGGGTCGGCAACGGCTGCGGCGCCTTTTGGATATACTTGCCGAGGTAGCCTCGCTGGATGAGTTCCTCTATGACCCGCTTCAAACTAAAGCAACTGTCGGTGTCATGGCCGTAATCCCAATGGAATCGGCAATAACGGCTCTTGTCACAGGGAGGACCTTTCTTCATAGGAGAAGGGCGCTGAAGATAAGGCTCGCCCTCAATCTCCATAAGGATGTGAGATTGAGGGGCGAGAAGGGTGTGAGCTTGCTCTCATCAGGAACGGGGCTTCGATGCCTGTTGTCGGATCGGCGAGGCGGGTTGGACCGCCGGTGTCAAGGGGGTCCACTCGGCTCGGGGCGAGCGGGCTTGTGGTCGGAGCTCCTCGAGGATTCTCGGTGGGTGAAGTTAGCTTCATCCACACAATGTACTTCTGAGCCCGGAGGAGAAGGTCAGAGTAGGAACTCGGGGGCTTCTTGTCCAAGGAAAAGGTGAAGCAGGATGGGAGGAGTCCTCGCTTCAGAGCTAGCGTTGCCACCGCATCATTGAGATGGTAAACTTCGAGGGCGGCAGCCTTAAACCGGGACACAAAGTCCCGTAGCGACTCCCCCTCCTTTTGGCGCACAGAGAAGAGGCTGTCTGCCACTCTTGGAATCCGTCGGTAGGCATCGAAATGTGCCAGGAAGGCCCTCTCTAGCTTTCGGAAATAATCGATGCTGTGAGGGGATAGGCACGAGTGCCATGCGCGAGTGGCTTTCCGTAGAGTGGTGGGAAAGGCTTTGCAGAGAAGGGCGTCCGAAGCGCCTTGGACTTGCATCATTGCTTTATAACTCTCCAGATGGTCGAGAGGATTTGTTGTACCATCGTATGGATCTATCTGGAGAAAATGGAATCTGGAGGGGACATGCTCCTTCAATATCTGGCGGGTGTAAGGAGGACGGGTGTCAAACTCCTCTTTCGGTTGATGATTGATTTTCTTGGCAAGCTCATCCAGTCGCCTATTGTACTCGTCCAGGCGCTCCTCTGCCTGGCGGCTAATTGTTGGAGCCCTCCGAGATGGCTCGGAGGAAGAAGAAGAGGAAGAAAAAGAAGGAGAAGGACGCGGGAGCTGGGACTTCCGCTTTGGTTCCTCCTGATGATGCGGCTCGGGAGGAAATTTGCTCGGGCCACAATCGGGGGACCGTGGCCGCTAGGGGGGCTCACAGCGAGGCTTCCTAGGGGAAACCTGCCTCCTAGGGAAAACCTAACGACGACCGACCTCCCGCTGAGGAGGGCCTCCCCTAGCTGACTACTGACTGGCGGGGGGAGCAGTCTGATGCTGGGTGGCCACGGACTGTTGCTGCTGGAGTCCATGGACCATAGCGATGAGAGTTTGGACTTGCTGGGTGAGATTTGCTAGTTGCTCCGCAGTTTGGACAGCTGCATCTGGTGGTGGACGGGTGACGGAAGGATCGATAGCAGGGGTTTGGCCTCCTGCTATCTAAATGGCGGGGAAAGCCCGCTGAACAGCTGATGGAAGCGTCCTGAGCTCGCGTCACCACCATGGCTTGAAGAAGAGGAGAGGGGGGAGCAAAAGTTTGCCAATATGTAACACAGGGAACCCTGAGCCCCTTACCTGGCGCGCCAATTTGATGACACCCGATCACTGGTCCTGAACGTTGGAAGAAGGAGCAGATTGATTAACGGATCCTTGTCTTGCCGGGCTACCTGCAAAAAGTCCTAGGACCGAAAGGATGCTCCGGTAGGGACCCTCTGACGCTCAAGTTAGCAACCGATTTGGATATTTATAATGAAAATTTGAAAATACACAAGTATGAATAAGTAATTTGATATGTATAGAAAAAAATGAGATAAAGATAAATTAAAAATTATATGAGAGAAAATAACAAAAAAGTTTAATAATTTTTCTTCTTACAAACATGTAATCTAGACCAAGTTGAAAGAGAAAAATAATTTATGTAAACAATCTCAATTAATTTGGAAATAAAGTTGTGTTGTTATTGCTGGACTACTCTCACGTTTGGGAAATGAAAAAAATTATTCAAAAACTTATAAATATGTGTTATTTTTGTAATTCATATTTTCTTTAGATTAAATAAATAATTATTTTTTATGTATAAATTATTTTATTATAGTTATCGTTAATGTCCAAACTAGCTCTTACACATCAATTGACCTATGGATGATAGCTTAAATAACAAAGCACCCCTAACTAGCTTATAGACGAGCTCTTATAAGAGAGAAGACCTAGAGCTCATCAGATAAATGTTTTGAGTTGAACTTAGAGTTGGTTTACATAATAGGCATACAGCTACTTTTGTATGTGACCGAAAGAGTCCTCTTTGAATGGGTCTACTTAATGGTGAATGATGACGCCCGATCACTGGTCTTGAACGTCGGAAGAAGAAGGCAGATTGATTAATGGATCCTTGTCTTGCCGGACTACCTGCAAAAAGTCCCAGGACTAGAGGGATGCTCCGGTGGGGACCCTCCAATGCTCAAATTAGCAACCGAGGTCACAGTTGAGGAAGAGCTCGAATGAGCTCCTTTTTAGATGAAAAGAGCCTCTAGGGAGGAGAAATTCCTCTCTGGGTATTGGGATAGCAATCCTCTGAGTTTTTTTGCTCGTACCTGATTATTGAGTGAATTCACCTTTTTATAGGGGGTTGATACTTGCATGACCATGTGGGATTCCGTGAAAAAGGAATGTCCGCGGAGTTCTTGGGGGTTGCATGAATCTGGGCTGGTTGGTGGGTCCTGTCCCATCGGAGAAGGGAAAAACGGCGGTTGGTGGGCTACATCCCATCAGCCAGTGGGGCTATCAGGTAGTTGGATCCAGTCCCATCAGCGGCATGGCCAGTGGGTGGTTGGATCTGGCGTTGTCAGGTAGCACGGATCAGAAAGGTGGCGGCTTGAACCGCCAGGACTGTACTGGGGCTGACTTGGAGAAATTGGGGGCGCCTTGACCCTTCTAAGGGTGCCGAGGCTGAGCTGGGCCGGCCAGGGATGGTCGGGGCCAACTATACCGACTAGGAGGTGCCGGGGCGGGGCCAACCAGGAATGGTCGGGGCCAACTCAGCGGGCTCGGAGACGCCGGGGCCGAGCGGAGCCGACCAGGAATGGTCGGGGCCGACTCGGCGGGCTGGGAGACGCCAGGGCTGAGCAGGGCCGACTCGGTTGGCTGGGAGATGCCGGGGCCGACCAGGAATGGTCGGGGCTGACTCGATGGGCTGGGAGACGCCGGGGCCGAGCGGGGCCGACCAGGAATGGTCGGGGCCGACTCGGCGGGCTCGGAGATGCCGGGGCCGAGCGGGGCCGACGAGGAATGGTCGGGGCCGACTCAGCGGGCTCGGAGACGCCGGGGCCGAGCGGAGCCGACCAGGAATGGTTGGGGCCGACTCGACGAGCTCGGAGATGCCGGGGCCGACCAAGAATGGTCGGGGCCGACTCGGCCGGCTTGGAGACGCCGGGAGATGCGTTAGTGTTTTACCAAAATTGCCCTTATGGCTGTACCAGCCACATCAGTGAACAACTTAAATAAACTCATATATTAGATTGGATGGTATCATTGATGGAAGTCATTCTTAATTGAGTCCTTTCTCTTTGGAAGAACACTCTTATAGCTATATGACCGAGTACTATATATCATCTTATATTCATCCGTTAAGTATAGTCATCATGTCAACTTGCCAGCTTAGACCACATGAATTTTAATTGATAATATGTTATATTCTAAGCTTAAAATATTTTAAAGTTTTGTTGTTCTAAGATGTCTTCAAATATATTATATACGTGATTATTGAACAAAAGCAAGAGATTATTGGAAATAAAACTTAATTGTTGAAGATTATTGAATGGCTGCTTATATGGCTAAATCACCATGATAATATGTAATAGAAATCTAATATTGATATTCCTTTTGAGCTTTGAGTTGTCTCGTCTTTTAATTTATCTGAATGTATTTACATAAAATTGTATGATATATGTGCCTTACTAATATATATATATATAATGTAATAGAAATCTAATATTGATATTCCTTTTGAGCTTTGAGTTGTCTCGTCTTTTAATTTATCTGAATGTATTTACATAAAATTGTATGATATATGTGCCTTACTAATATATATATATATATATATATATATATATATATATATATATATATATATATATATATATATATATATTTAATCCGTCGTCCCTGCACTTGAACAACCTTGTAGTTATGGTTACTAATTAACCGAAGCAACTCAAGTTTGGTTTGTGCTTCGCTCAAAATAAAATTGAATCAAACTTGATTTGGATGCAATTGAGGGAAACTTAAAAATGTGGTTTTTAGACTTGAATTTGATTTCAAACGAGAATGAAAAGCTACATAGGTGAACAAGGTTGGCTTGGAGAGTCGTCGGGCCTCGATGAGTCCCCAATGACAAAATGTACTGTCATGCTTATTAATTAGTGATATGGCTGATCATGCTACGTTAAGGCTAACGGACAAGATAACCGACAGAGACGAAGACTAGATGGGCAAAGCCACTTGGCAGAGACTCTCAAGGCTCCCATCTAATCTAGAGTCGGCCTCCGAGACTAAGACCGATTCTAGAGTCAGCCTCCAGCCTCGACTCCAAAGTTGGCTTTCGAAACCAAGATCGATTGCAGAGTCGGCCTCCAGCCCCGACTCCAGAGTCAGCCCCCGAGAACAAGACCGACTCCAGAGTCGGCTTTCAACCTCGACTCCAGAGTCGGCCTTCGAGACCAAGACCGACTCCAGAGTCGGCCTCAAGCCCCAATTCCAAAGTCAGCCTCCGGCCCCGACTTCAGGATCAGCCTATAGCAGCCCCCACGTGATTCGCCTGATACTTGTAACCACCATGCGGCCCATCTAATACCTGCAACTGCACGTGGCCCCCATGGCCACTGCTAGTTGCGGTGCACGCTCGACAAGACCAAGCCTACCTGCCGACTATGGTGCTACGCTAGAGGAGGGGACGACAAGATACCCCTGACCAGCTCAAAGGTAGTTGCAACCTATCCCTATTGACCTTGCCGCCTATCCCCCGTGAGATGATGAAGTCTCGGATTCAATAACCTTCCAAAAAGGTTGGGTAAGAGGGACTTCCGAACAGGTATAAAAACCCTCACTCATAATAAGAGAGGCGAGTTGAACTTCAAGTTTTTCGGCTAAGTCTTTTAGTCCACTTCTACTTACTGTTTTTCAAGTTACTCACATGAGCGTCAGAGGGTCCCCACCGGAGCAACCGGTCCTCAGGGATTTTCTTGCAGGATTTCCATCTAGGGAGGAGGCATTTGAAGATTCCCAATCCCATCTTCATCGTCTCACGAATCCACATCCTTACCCGATGTTCAAGGAAGGTGATTTGGCGGTAATAGATTGGTACGCCAAGTAGGGGGAGAGACGAGGAGATAGAAAGCTTCAAAACAATCAGCTGCAGACCTCCACTCCCCTTAAAACAAAAATGGTGGCGATACGCGCCCAGAAGGTTTCCACCAGCTATACTGGGGGGCATCGCCAAGGGGCTGAGTAGCCGAAGACCAGTCTCCCTGTCCCTCAGGCCAACCTCCCTTGCTCAGCCATCGCCACCACCTTAGGACGACCGAATTGCCGCCCTTACTTTGTAAGTCTAGTCACTTGAGGCGGCAGTTCAGGAGCTACAACAATAGCCGGCAACCGCACGGCAACACCTAATGCCATCCTCGCTGGGCGTGGGGGCGACTCAACCAGTCAGCAATCCACCCATGGGAGAGCCCCTCAAAGGGAGGCTCACCGCCGTCATGCTTCGCCCAGGAATCATCGCCGAGAGGCCTCCAAGAGGCCTCGATCTCCTATCTGCCATTCTGAAGATTCCCCTAAGTGCCGACATGGAAGGAAGACCGAGCGAGGACATCATCATCGGCGCCACCCCTCTTCGTCCTTAGGATCCTCAAGGGAGGGGTCCTTCGACGGCCAGATCGGTCGTCGGGCCAAGCGACGGCTAGACGAGTACAACTAGCGGCTGGAGGAGCTCAGCTATAGGATCACTAATTAGCTGAAGGTGAACTATGACAGTCACCCCCTGCTGTCTCGTTGTATCATGGAGGAGCCGATTCCAAACCGGTTTCGTCTCCTCCAACAGAACCCCTGTGATGGCACCACTGACCCCCTGGACTATTTAGAGAGCTACAAGGTCCTCATGCAGGTCCAGGGGACGACCAACTCCCTCCTCTGCATCCCCTTCCACCTCGGCCATCCTTTGGAGGGTTGTACGCATTTGGTACTCCCGTGTACCACCTCGCAGCATCAACTCCTTTCGGTAGTTAAAGAGAGCCTTCTTAGCGCACTTCGATGCATGCCGAAAGATCCTGCAGATGGCCGACGGCCTGTTCACGGTCCAATAGAAGAGTGGCGAGTCACTAAGGGATTTTGTGGCTCGGTTCAAGGAAGCCACGCTCGAAGTCTATAACCTCAACCACTCCGTGGCCACTCTGGCCTTGAAGCGAGGGCTCTGCCATTTCTACTTCGCCTACTTCCTCGATAAAAAGCCTCCCAGTTCTTACGCCAAGTTGCTAAGCTGCGCCCAGATGTACATCCGTGTTGACAAAGCAGATTCTTTATAGAGAGAGGCTGATGGAGGGCTCAACAAGAAGCAGGCCCGTCCAGAGCCCAGTGGAGCTCGACCCAGGAAGCCTGAGCCTCCTCGTCAGCTAGACAACTAGCTCCGGGCTCCCATCCCCGAAGGAAAACACTTCACCCCTCTGCTTGCCCCGATATCCCACATCATAATGAAGATAAAGGGCGAGTCCTACCTTAAGTGTCCCATCCTCATGAAGCCAGAAATCCCCCGCAACAAGAACCTCTACTGCCACTTTCATCGGGATCATGGCCATGACACATAGGACTATCGTCGGTTGAAGAAGGCATCGAGGACCTCATCTAGCGGGGCCACCTAGGGAAGTTTGTCTAGAGGGGAAACCCGGCTGTACCAAGCTCGTCGGCACCTCCGCCTACCTAGGTCGGTGTCGACAATACACCAACTGAAAAGACGATGGTCATGATTTCTTGGGGGGCAGGCGGCACTTCTAAGAGGCCATGGGGGGATGAAGGGGTAAATTATATAATTCCCTTCTCTAAATGAGACTTAGAGGGGGTGGACAATCCTAATGATGATAGCGTCATCGTGTCTATGATGATCACAAAACATCATGTAAAGAAGATTCTTGTTGATAGTGGAAGTTCAGTTGACGTTCTTAGTTACGATGCCTTTATTCGAATGAGCTTGTCCCCCGACTCCCTTTGGCCCATGACTATGCCCCTAATGGGCTTCACTAGAGACTCTGTGAGGATAGAGGAAGAGGTCACCCTCCAGTCATGACTGGGACGTTGCCATGCTAGAGCATGGTCTTCATGAAGTTCTTGGTTGTTTGGGTCCCATTGGCCTACAATGCCATCCTTGGGAGGTTCGGCCTGAATCTCTTAGATGCCATCATATCCACTAAGAGGCTGCTCATTCGCATCGACACTGACGGAACGTAGAGACCAATCTATTACCCCAGCAAACTACTTCACGATGTGGAGATCATGTATTCTAAAATAGAAAAGATTATTTTTGCACTGATCATCTCTGCTCAGCATCTCAGGCCTTGCTTCCAAGCCTTCCCGATCGTGGTGCTCACGAACCAACCGCTCAGGGTGATCCTATCCCATCCTGATACCTCTGGCTGACTAGCGAAGTGGGCCATCAAGTTTGAGGAATTTGACCTATCATTCCGACCGAGGTCGGCCATCAAGTCCCAGTCTTGGAGGACTTCCTGATCGAATGCACTTGGACCGAAGAGCAGCCGAAGGAGCCCCACTTGGCGCCCTCAGATGCTACGTCCAAGGCGGGGAGGGAAGACTGGATCCATATTGATGGTGCATCAAATTTCTAAGGAAGCGGAGCTGGCCTCATCCTTGTGAGCCTGGAGGGAATAGTGATGGAGTACGCCCTCTGGTTCCTCTTTTCAGCCATCAATAATCAAGCCGAATATGAAGCCTTGCTGGTGAAAATAAATCTTGCCAAGGAGCTCGGAGAAAAGCACCTTCGGACCTTCACTGACTCCTAGCTCGTCTTTGGGCAAATTACTGGGGAGTTCGAGGCCCGGGACCCCATCATGTCCCGCTACCTGAGTAAGGTCCAATCACATATCTCATCCTTTATTTACTTTAGTGTTAGTTACATCCCCAGGGGAGAGAATGCCAGAGTCGACACCTTGTCCGACTAGCCACTTCGGCTGATGGGCCCTGGGAAGGACTTACGTGGAGCATTTGGAAGCCTCAAGCATTGATGCGGTGGAGGAGGCCCTACCGGTTAACTAAGAGTTCACTTGGATGGATGCGTATGTCCGATATCTCACCAACGGTACCCTTCCTACTGACCTGTGAAGGCTAGGCTAGTTAGAGGCAAGCCTTCAAGTTCCTGATGCTCGATGAGCGACTATATTGGAGGTCCTTCTCTCACCTCCTTCTTAAGTGTGTTGGCCCTGCAGATGCCGACTACATCCTCTGCAAGATTCATGAAGGCATCTGCGAGAACCACCTAGAAGATAGAGCGCTAACGTACAAGACCCTGCACCAAGGGTACTATTGGCTTACCTTGAGAGAAGACACTGCTGAGTTGGTGCAGAAGTGCGATAGCTGTTAGCGACACGCCAACATCGAGCGGCAGCCGACTTCCCAGCTAAGCTCTCTGTCGGCCCCATGGCCCTTTGCCTAGTAGGGGATGGACATCCTAGGACCATTCCCTCCGGCCTCCAATCAGAGAAAATTCTGCTTCTCGCTATTGACCACTTCACCAAGTGGGTAGAAGCCAAGGCACTTGCCAAGTTCATCGAGGGCAAGGTGAGATCCTTCTTTTGGAAATCCATCATCTGCTGATTTGGGCTGCCCCACACCCTCATCACCAACAATGGCTAGCATTTGACAGCGCATCCTTTAGAGAATTCTGCACCGAGCTGGGCATTTGCCAATGGTTTACTTCCGTCGATCATTCGCAAACAAATGGAGCTGCTGAGGTTACAAACTGGACCATCCTCCAAGGGCTTAGAGCGCGCCTGAATAATTTCAAGGTAGATGGGTGGAGGAGCTCCCAAACATGCTATGGGCGTACCACACGATGCTATGGACTCCCACCAAAGAGACTCCCTTTAGCCTCGTGTTTGGATCGGAAGCCATCATCCCTATGGAGATTGGCATCCCCAGCCCTCGGGTAGAATCATACGACGAGGAGAACAATCTGAGCCAACTGCGGGCCAATCTCGACCTCATCGAGGAGGCACGTGATCGAGCATGGATCAGGATGGCTGCTTACTGATAAAGGACCGCAAGATACTACAATGCCCAAGTTCGCCTCAGGGCATTCCTTCCAGAAGACTTGGTCCTTAGGCGAGCCGAGGTCTCAAGGCCCACGGAGGGGGGCAAACTATCGCTAAACTGGGAAGGACCCTACTAGGTCGCCGGAGCCTTCCATCACGGAGCATACCAGATTGAAGGACTCGATGAGAAACTACTCCCTTATACTTGAAACGCAGATAACCTCCGTCGGTACTATCAGTAATGTATATTACTAACTGACTATAAATTTGAGCATCTTACTCTTTCGCCTAATGAAGATGTGTTTTAGTATCTTACTCCCTCAGCCCCAAAGACCGACTCCACGTTGGCACCAAAGCCCGTCGCTAGGACGGCACCAAAGATTGACTCCGCATCGGCACCAAATCCTGAGGCCAGCTTGGCATCAAAGACCAACTCCGCGTTAGCACCAAAGCCCAAGGCCAGCTCAGCACCAAAGACCGACTCCGCGTCAACACCAAAGCCCGATGCCAGCTCGGCACCAAAGACTGACTCTGCATTGGCACCAAAGCCCATCACCAGGACGGCACCAAAGACTGACTCTATGTTGGCACCAAAGCCCGAGGACAGCTCAGAACCAAAGACCGACTCCATGTTAGCACCGAAGCCCGTTGCTAGGACGGTACCGAAGACCAACTCCGTGTCGACACCAAAGTCCAAGGATAGCTCGGCACCAAAGATCGACTCCGCGTCGGCACCAAAGCCCATCATCAAGATGGCACCAAGACTGACTCCATGTCGGCGCTAAAGCCCGAGGCCAGCTTGGCACCAAGACCGACTCGCATCGGCACCAAAGCTTGTCTTCAAGACGGTACCAAAGATCGACTCTACGTCGGCACCAAAGCCCGTCGCTAGAATGGCACCAAAGACCGACTCCGCATCGGCACCAAAGCTCGAGGCTAGCTCGGCATCAAAGATCGACTCTGCGTTGGCACCAAAGCCCATCGCCAGGATGGCATCAAAGACCGACTCTGCATCGACACCAAAGCCCGAGGCCAGCTCAGCACCAAAGATCGACTCCACATCGGCACCAAAGCCCATCGCTAGGATAACACCAAAGGCCGACTCCGCATCAGCACCAAAGCTCGAGGCTAGCTCGGCACCAAAGACCGACTCCGCATCGGCACCGAAGCCCATCGCCAGGATGGCAACAAAGACCGACTCTGTGTCGGCACCAAAGCCCATCGCTAGGATGGCACCAAAGACCGACTCCGCATGGCACCAAAGTCCAAGGCCAGCTCAGTACCAAGACGGACTCTGCATCAGCTCCAAAGTCCGTCGCCAGATGGCACCAAAGATCGACTCCGCATCGGCACCAAAGCCCATCACCAAGGCCGGCACCAAAACCCGTTGCCAAGGCTGGCACCAAGGACTAACTCCGGGTCGGCGCTCAAGACTGAAACCCATCAGCAAGAGGGACCTCAAGCCCAAGCTCATTAAGCAGGAACAACAAAGGCAAGAACGCTACCATTCACCATCCGAACAGCCCTCTCCTTTAGTTGGATCCCCGCATTCGGGAACCCGGAAGTTGGGAAAGAATCCAATGAAGCCTCTCATTTGTGAATTCTAGAGATTGTCAGCACCCAAGACCGACTCCAAGATCGGCTCCTAAGGCCGACGCCTGCGGCAGCCCTTAAGCCCAACTCTAATGTTGGCACTAAACCCTCTCCCCGAGCTGGTCTCAGTACTCGCTCTGAGGTCCGCTTCGTCCTTGGGATGAGTCATCACTTCGAGCTCACCCAACCTCACAAGGGACGGTGTGCTAGCAAGCTAAGTATCAAAAAGAAAAAAAATGCTTCTGCACTGGAAAAATTCTTTAATCTTCATTACTTTTCAAAATGTTTACATAATGTCAACTTGAGTCGGACTTTATTACAAAACTGAATAGGCCAAAATAAAGATTACAAGGAAAAGAAGTCTTCAAGCGTCGGTTAGTGCCGACCCATCGTCGGCCAACCTCCGCATCGAAGGCGATCCCTTCGGCTCCTCATCGTCTGGCTCGAGATCGCTGATGCTGGGATGCTGAAGACCCATGCCACCTTCTCCTTACACTCCCGGAAGCCTTGGTGGAAGATGTCGACCGAGGCCTCCGCCAGTTCCTCCAAGAAGGCCTCGGAGCCCCGATAGTGCTCCATGGCCTCGGTCGCCGCCTTCTCGGCCGTAGCAGCCTTTTCCTCGGTGGCTCACGTCATCGCCTCGGTGGCTTGCATCGCCGCCTCCATCTCCAATGCCCTTTGGAGGACCTCGCTCTTATCCATGACGGCGTCTGCCACCCTGGCATCGGCTAGGCGAGTGACCTCCTCGGCATCGTTGGCCCACTGCTTGGCTGCCTTCGCCTCCAAATAGAGGAAGTGGAGGCATATATCTAGGCCTCGATCATCGCTTGGGCGATGTCCAGCCTCTCCTCGATGACCCGGGCGTGCTCGAGTTTGGATGCCGCTCAACGCCTCACCTCCTCCAGTTCCTCTGCCCGCTCGGCCTGAGTCGCCTCCAATGTGCCGTCGGCCTTGTCGACCCAAGCCTGAGCTATGGCGGTCTCTCGTTGAGCTCGGCGGAGGGCCCTGTCAGCTTGAAGGGTGACCTCCCACACGGCGGCCAAGGAATTCACCAGCTGCACAAAGAAAATCTCTGTCAATAGGCAATAGAATGAAGAAAAATATATCTTGAAGAGGAGAAAATACTCACCCAAAGCAGAGCGATAGAGGCATCCCGAAAGAAGGCGGAGCATCCTGACACCGGAGCTCCTCCTGAAACTTTGGTAAGCAGGCCGGGGCCAGCAGTTGTTCCACCACATGGCCATGGTTCATCAGTGAGGGCTGGGACAAATTGCCCTGATCCCACTTCCCTCAGCGGGCTCAGCTGACGCCAAGGCCATAGGCATCGTGCCAGAGGCCGATGGAATTTCCTCTACCGATGGCCCCACTGCCGGCGAGCACTCCTCGCCTACCTCCTCTCCCTCTGGTGGGCCTCCATCTGATGGGCCCCCATCTGGGATCGGCTCTGCACCCGATGTGACCAGCCCCATGGGTGGGGGACACCTCAGCCCTTGTCTCCTCTAGGGGGATAGCCTCGGCCCTCGGCTCCTCCAGGGGAACAATCTTGGCTCTTGGCTCCTCTGGGGGGTCTTGGCGGTGAGGTCGATCGGCGGGGCGGCCCCCTGGCCCGATAGAGGCTCACTAGGGGGAGGGGTTGGAGACCGAGACCGGGGGCGAGTCCTCCTCCCCGACCCCTCAGCTTCACCAGTGGCCCTCTTCCTCTTAGCCACTGCCCTCTTCATGATGTCGGTCGGCACCCTCATATCTGCAAGTGTCAAAGTCAGTCAAAGAAAGAAAGAAAAAAAGAAAAGCAAAAAGAGACCCACGACCGCTCACCATCACTCAGAAGGATGCCGGCGAGTCGAGATTCTCCTCCGACAGAAGTCTTCGATAGGGGGGAGGGGACCTCGGAGGCTAGCAACCGCTCGTGCGCCTCCCGGTCCCTTGGGACACCGTTAGGTTTTGTTTGGCTCTAGGTGCGGGTCCCCCCAATCCCGCCTCACTCCCTCGAGGTTGGCAAAGAAATATCAAGCCTTCCACCTTTTGATGGATGTGGAGAGACTCAGCTGAATGGCCCGGATGGGCCTGGGTGTGAATAACGACCAACCAAAATTGGCCTGGCGGTAGAGGTGTAGAAGGAACGAAACAAGGACACTCAAACCTCTATGCCTTGGAGGCCACAGAGCACCATAAATGCACAAATGATCCGAAAAGAGTTTGGGACCAGCTGCGCAGGCGCTAGGGCATACCTACGGAGGAGGTCGATGATGAAGGGGTGGAGAGGAAGCCGAAGACCTGCCCTAAAGAACTCCTTGTATAAGGTGACCCCCTGGAAGAGAAGGTCACCCTATCGTTGGATCCAGAGGCAGTTAGCCGAACATCCTCGGGTATCCTATAGACTCCCTAAAGGTCCTTAGGTCGGAGGAGGTGACGGTGGAGACGATCCCTTCCGGGCTTTCCCCACTAATCCTAGGTGGCCGGACAGAGGACGATGGTGGAGCTGCGACTACCAGGCGATTCCTGACAGGGATCCTCCCGGCAACCCGCCGCTGTGACAAAGGGACATGGTCCTCTGAAGAAGAAGAGGAAGACCAGTGAGGTGTTGGGGACGGAGAGACCTGCAACTGTGATGAGGAAACGGTCCTTAGAGGGAGGCAAAGAGGACCAGGAGGGCGACGAAGCCATAGAAGGAAAGCAAAGAGAAGTTGGGAAGACTGACCCGAATGAAGGAAGAAGAATAGCAAGGCCGGAAGGAGGAAGACTCAGGTAAGGCTCAAGCTCAGGAGGAGAAGAAGGAAGTCTCGGAGATGTGAGGTGTCGGGTTCAAGGCAACCCTCCTTTTATGCATCCTTTTCGAATCGTTCCGCCCGATTCAGCTTGCCACATGCACACTTGCCACTAGGGGAAACGCTCCAGCAACCACCCGGCACATCGAGAGCGTGATCAGCAGCCAATGATCGGACATCGGTTACACCAGCCTCATGATGGCGATTATCTTTTCGTGGAAACCAAAGGGTTTCCCTGGTTCCAAGGAGGATCTCGCCAAATCTGATGGTGAGGGTTAACAGACGATAACACTGTGGTACCCCACATCTCCCGCATTAAAGAGGCATCGCCCCTTAAGGACACATGCCCCTCTCCGCAATTAGAGGCGTGTGGGGATCAGCCACCGAATAATTGTGCACCCTTTCAATGAGCGGGAAACATAACCGTACCATTTCAGGAGCGGGGGCATTTGATGTGGCTAATCATGCCACTTAAGGCTAACGGACAAGGTAATCGATGGAGATGAAGACTAGGCGGGCAAAGCTACTTGGCAGGGACTCCCGAGGCTCCCGTCTAATCCAGAGTCGGCCTCTGAGACAAGACCGACTGCAGAGTCGGCCTCCAGCCCGACTCCAAAGTCGGCCTCCGAGACCAAGACCGACTCCAGAGTCGCCTCTAGCCCCGACCTCAGAGTCGGCCTCCAGTCCCGACTCCAGAGTCGGCCTCCAGACCAAGACCGACTCCAGAGTCGGCCTTCTTGACTCCAGAGTCGACCTCTAGCGCCGACTTCAGGATCACCCTATAGCGGCCCCGCATGTAACCCGCCTAACACTTGTAACCGTCACACAGCTCACCTACCACCTGCAACTGCACGTGGCCCTTGCGGCCACTGCCAGTTGCGGTGCACGTCCGACAAGACCAGGCTACCTGCCGATTGCGATGCTGCGCCAGAGGGGGGGATGCAAGACATCCCTAATCAGCTCAGAGGTGCCATCCCTCCTGACCAGCTCAGAGGTAGTTGCGACCTGTCCCTATCGACCTTGCCGCCTATCTTCTGCCAGACGATGACGTCTCGGATTCAACAACCTTCCAAAAGAGGGATAAGAGAGACTTCCAAACAGATATAAAAACCTTTACTCATAACGAGAGAAGAGAGTTTAACTTTAAGTTTTTTTGGCTAAGTCTTTTAGTCCACTTCTATTTATTATTTCCCGAGTTATTCATTTGAGCGTCAAAGGATTTCTACCGAAGCAATCGATCTCCGAGAACTTTCTTGCAGGATTTTCACCTGAAGAGGAGGCATTTGAAGATTTTGTCCCATCTTCATGTCTCACGAATCCACGTCCTTACTCAATTTTAAGGAAGGTAATTTGACGGCAATAATTAGCATATAATCAATTACTAGTCCAGATTCCCGTTTGTTACAAGCTCGGATTGCTTTCGACTTGATAAATAACGCCAAGTGATAAAAATAGGCTCAAGCTGGGCTCGGATCAAAATCATCACCGGGAGAGAACTTGGTCGCCCTTCCCGGTGTCAGGTGGTGTCATAAGGGCTTTGCTGGGCTCACTGCCTGTTCTCCTCGCTCATCCGGTTTGATCACTCTACCCAACTCCGCCCATGGCAGTGACTGGCGCAGCCATCGCAATTCTTCCTCGATCTC
The DNA here is from genome assembly GCA_900491605.1 of Calamus simplicifolius. Taxonomy (NCBI): domain Eukaryota; kingdom Viridiplantae; phylum Streptophyta; class Magnoliopsida; order Arecales; family Arecaceae; genus Calamus; species Calamus simplicifolius. The sequence goes on from UESW01004700.1 coordinate 303,349, forward strand.
TTCTCTCCTCCTCTTCCTCTATTCACCGTCGCCTCCTCCTCTTCCTCACCTTTTCCTCTCGCCGCTTCAATTCGTCGTTCTCTCGCTTCGTCTCCACACCTCTCCTGTTCCTAAAACCCCACTACCTCCACCCAAATCCCAGACCTCCCGTCCCCTTCTCTCTCTCCCTCTCCGCCCCTGGCTTCGCATCCTCCTCCTCTTCCTCCTCCTCCTCCTTAGGCGTCAGCTTGACCAACACTACCGCCTCCTTCGACTGGTCCGACGACGATGACGACGACGGCGGCGACACCTCCAAGTCGAAGAAGAAGAAGACGACGACGGCGGATAATCTGCCCCCTCCCTATGACCCCTTCAGCAAGAAGCCGGTGATTGAGGAGCCCAGCGACCCGTCCAACCTCCAGGAGATCTTCCACAAGATGCGCACCGAGGGCCTCACCAACCACGCCATCAAGATGTTCGACGCCCTCTCCAAGGACGGCCTCACCCACGAGGCCCTCGAGCTCTTCGCTGTCATCAAGGACAAGGGCGCCATGCCGACGTCGTCGCTCACACTGCCGTCATCGAGGCCTACTCCAACGCCGGCGGCCACTCCAAGGACGCTCTCCGCACCTTCGACCGAATGCTCGCCTCCGGCGTCGCCCCAACGCGTACACCTACACCGTCCTCATCAAGGGCCTGGCCAGGGACGGCAAGCTCCCCGAGGCCCGCAAGTACCTGCTCGAGATGATCGGGAAGGGGATGCGCCCCAACGTAGGCACCTATCTAGCCGTGTTCGAGGCCCACATCAAGGAGCAGAGAACGGACGACGCCAGGGGGCTGCTGGAGGAGATGAAAGGCAAAGGGTTCGTGCCGGATGAGAAAGCCGTCAGGGAGAACCTCAGCAAGCGGGGCCAGGTCTTCAGAAGTATCATGAGCTTGCTGTTTGGCAAATGACGCTTCGCATCGCAAAAAGGTGCTGCCTGGCTCTTTGCAAACTATGCATATGCGTTTGTTCCCTTCTAATCCTAGAATGAAACATCCCCATCTCCTCCTGTTGTTGTTTTGGTTTCACCAGTGCCGAATTTTGACTCAGTTTAGTATATGCTAAACTTGGATGGCTGGCTAATGCTCTAGTGTTTATGCATAATATTGGGATTTCCGATTGCTCTGTTTTTCGTTGTTTAACACTCCAGTGCTGCAGCACTTCTTTGGACAGTCTACTCACGAAGCATTATATTTTTCAGAAACTTCAAATAACACATTAGCAGGACTTGCAAGTTGGAATCTGGACAAAACAATAGAAATAGCCAGCCTCTTGTCCAGACAGCTTGTGCCATCTATATTTCTACCTGATTTGAAGTTTGTGCCAGTACTAGATGTTCTGACGATGAAAATACAAATATAGCTCTCATTTGTTTTCCTTGTTGTCTTTCTTTTGTTAATAAAGGAGAAATCTCCTTCATTTTCTTGCTATTAGGTCGATCATGTTAATCTTTGATATCATTAGTAGGTTCTCTTTCTTTATGCTGACGATATCTGTCATTCACCCTGCCATGTTCAGTTTTAGATTATTATTTTTTATTTTTTTATTTTGAAGAAATGAGGCTTATTTGTGATGTGATAGAACGTGGTGTATGTGTGCATCTGCAGCATTCATTCTTGTATTTCTAATGGTATCATGATTATATTCTAATTGTTTTGTTTAGATGGATTAACACAACTTAAGTAAGGAGGTGGCAATAATATCAAGGCTTTATTTGTAGCTTTTGAACACCTGTATGGTAGGCTTAACTTGATAAGAGTAATGCCTAGTAGTCTTCTTCAATTACAGAGAAGTCAATTAGGGGTTTAGACCCTGAGCAAATAAAGTAAAAGATCCTCTAGAAGAACTCTTAGATCAGGAAAAGCAAAGATGGAGAGGATACAATAGTCTCACCAACTCATTATGCTTTTATTATCTAGTAACATACTTTTATTATAGCCATGTGTTGGAGATTCATATACAACATGGCTATAGTCCTCTTAGTCATTCATCTTTACCTTTGCTTTCCCTCTCCCTGTTGCATCAAGAGTGGTTAATGGTTATTCACCGGCATTCTCACCTATGTTATGCATCTCTATCTGATGAAAGGGAGAGATCCCTATCACTTTCCATCACATCCTCCTCTTTGTAGTTGAATGTAGGGATTTCAAATGAGCCCACTGTTTGACATGTTCTAGCCAGAATCAATTGTGACTATAGGATTTATTCTTATGTCCAACTTAATGACATTTATTTGTATCAGGTTTTAACTTTATAGTGTTAATATAGCATTTTGAAACCTTTATGTTTGAGTTGGCTGTAGTTAAACCTTATGCATCTAAATATGTTAGACTGAGACCCATACTCTTTCCATCTCAAGAACTGGTCTAGATTTGGACCCTTGACCTAGATATCTGGCTTCTATTGCAGATCAGAATAGGTCAATGGCAAGAAAATGCACCAAACCTGCTCAGGCCCTGGAAAATCATTTTCTGTCATCACAATCATGTGTCATATTTTAACATGTGGCTTTCGTTTTATGTGTCAGCTTCAAGATATTGACACGACAGGTTATTATTTCACATAAATAGTTTGGAGTTTCCATTATCTATTCATATTTTTTTCCACCATGGTTAATGTTTACTAGTGACAAATATATTTCTTAAATATGCCACATGGGAGCTCTTTTGAACATGTAGATTTAAGGTTGAAATTTAGGATGCCAGTCTGCATGTGAAGGAACAATATTGGATAGAAAAAAATGCTTTGAAATGAGCAAGGCCATTTACCAAATGCGCTACCAATAAATGCATGAGAAATAATGCAGTAACATCACTTTATAATTTAATAAAATTAGGTGTGATTTAGGTTAAAATTGACCATGAAATCCCAGAGAAGAGTCAACAATATCACAAATTAAAGATGGGCTTTATGCCTAGAATGCAACCCCATGAAACAGTTTCCTGCTTCAGTCATTAATTAGAGATTTTAGAAAGAAGAGGGAATTCAGAAATGACTTTATGGACGGTATATTGTCAAAATTCAAAAGAGGTAATTTGGTGGCTAATAAAAGAACAATGTATCAACATTGCCATTGGGATCATTAAATGCTATAATATAAGGGAATGGCTATCGTCAGCTAGGCTAAGTCTTGTGGATTATGTTAAACTATGCTTTATTAATGAGATGAGGATGTGGGTGAATGTTAAATGGCATATTAGAATGACTTTTATGGAACTGAAAAAATCAGTAAACAAAATTATATATATCGCATACTCCAATTCTAGTTGGAACTAAAAATGACAATGTTTTTGTAGTCCTAATTGATGGCCAAGAGGTGGTCTAAATGAAGGCATTAGAAAGGCAGTCATGCTTTGAGAGCTAAATGATTCTGACATGCCATTAAGACTTTTTGAACACAAATAATGGGCTGGAGCAAGGGCTCTGGAACAAATGATGAGGTTAGCATGATTAAGTGTTCAAGTTTAAATGTTTGGTGAGACATAGAATTAAGCATGTGTACCTTAGAGGGCATGTACATATTAGAACAATAGGAATTAAAGAGATGGAATTATCAAAACTTTATTTTCATAGACGACAAGGATCAAAGTTCTCATGGTGAGGGAGAGGAGTTTGATTTGTATTTCAAAAAGGGGGAGAGGAGGTAAAATTGAAAGGGCTTGTGGTGTTGAAAAATGTGGCCTTGCTATGTTTGGTATAGCATAAGGTCAATTCAAATAGGGGGACACAGGCTTATCAGGTTCGAAGTGATAGCGACAAGGTATTTATAGGCTTTGCATATGTAAGCTTGGACATGAGTTCTTAATAACTCTACTATTGCAAGGCAATTATTATCATAGAATGATTACTTCAGGTTGCTATTGTTGTTATTATTTTTAAAAAAAGGTGAGACATTTCCTTGGTTAATTTTTGATTAGGCCTGAGTGTTTTTGTGCTAGGGGAGAGTTGAAAGATTAATTCATATATGTCAGGGGGAGGAAAAATGTGTGAGGTTTCATCAAAAAGTTTCTTGTAGAAGGCTGAATTTCAATCCTCATTTGTTGGACAAGAAAACAGTTCAACAAAGATGAAAATGCTCATATTATATCCTGTCATTGTATTTTATAAATGGAGCAAGGATGGTGATATAGAGTAGTAGTAATGGGGTCTGGGATGTCAAGAATTAGAAAGATATTAACATATTTCTTTTTAAGTGATTGAGTTCAATCAAATATGGTGTAAACATCATCAATCATGACATTTTGCATAAAATATTCAGAATATTACAACGACAGGCTTCTATTCCCTATTATGAATTTAAGATCATGTTGTCAAACATGGTGCCAGTATCATTAGTAATAGCGTTGTATTAAAAAAATGTTCTTAACATTACAAATTGCAGTCTTCAATTTGTACTCATGAAAAAATTATTTGGGTATTCTTGAGAGAGAATTCTAGTAGTTAATTTTGTACTCATGCTTTTTGAAACCAACTTAAAGAAAAAGAGGCATGCATGGCATATCAATAATTTCCTAACTTCATACATCTTGAATGACCTAATAAACATGATCATCACTGTATTATAGTTGTTTGTAATATATGTTGAGATGAGGTGCCCAAAGAATGCTACAAATTCACAAAAATTATATTATATATTGTTGTTAATAAGTTGCACTAGTTTACATGTGTCCACAATCTTTTCGGTACTTTTTAACTCTGTTCATGAGATGGTGGTGCTATTTAATTAAAATAATTCTTAATTCTATAAAAATTCTTTTGGAGAATGTCCATTTTCTCTTCTTAATTTTTGATGTCTCTTTGTTATCATGACATCGGGACTGAGTCACTTTGTTTTCTTATTCCCCTCTTGTCAAAAAAATTGGAGAATTTATGTGAGAGTTCTTCATCCTCTGTATTATCGGTATGGTGTATTGGTTACTCACCGGCACTGATTGTTTCAAGTTATCTTGGTCTTTGACTAGAACTTTAAATAGCCTGAATATATAATTGATAGACATCTTTTTTTGAATTATAAATAAAATTAAGAGGAATTTATCATCTGGACTACATTTTTATCATGTACCAAGAAACATGATAAACCTAATATGGACTAGTTTCTAGGCATCTCATGCTCGTGGTTGGTTTCAAAACATTCGTCTCTCAAAACTGTGAGGTTAGGCAGTACTTCCTTTCGGACGTTGCACTAGGGAAGCCATCTTATTCTCCTTGGTCACTTATTTCCTTCCTAGTCTCTCTCTCTCTCTCTCTCTCTCACACACACACACACACACACACACACACAGCTGACAAAGTCCATGATTGCATTGTCTATCCCACACACACATACACACACAGCTGACAAAGTCCATGATTGCATTGTCTATCCCTGGCAGGCTACATTATCAAATTAAAATCTCTTTTTGCCTACTAGATGCATTATCCAAGTGAAACATGGAAGATAAACTCCATTTCAATGTATAATAAGTGCCTGATTTTGTAGTAAAAAATATGTTAAGATTGTGTTAATAGTTATTAATGAGATCGGGAAAGCCGCCTTCTATTTGCTCCCTTGCTTATTGATGTAAAAACTAGCAAGTTTTAACCTTCTTTTTGATGGATTTGGAGGTGGATTTAATCTAATTTGGAAGAAAAGATCAAAGGGGAGAGGACTCGATCGCTTGGAGCTCTTCTTCTCTATTCTTTCCTCTCAAATCTTAGGTTTAGTCCTAATATTAGAGTGCAAGATATCCCCTAAGATTTCAAAGACTGTCTAATGGCTCACAGTGGTAATATTTGTAGAGGGGGAGAGTTTGGATGGTTTATATTGGAGGTTCTAGAGGGTTCTTTAGATCATAGGGTCTATGTTAAGCCAAGTATCAGGTTATCATAGGATGTTGGATTTTTCATGGATCATAACTTCCAATTATTTGGATTGATGAAGAGAAAGCATACATGAATCCATTGGCTTATGTTTAAGCAAGGTGGAGTAGGTAGATTAAATGATCAAACTAGGCTAATACGTTCAACTAGCCAACTTAGATGGCCAATTTAACTAGGCTAAGTGACTCAAAATTTAATGAAATTTTAAGGTCTGGTAGAGGGGATCTAGGATCATGTTGACCAATATTGAACTAGGTTTTTACCAAGTTCTAATAGAAATCCAATCTAGTGAAATAGGGACAAGAATTAGGACACAAATTACAGAAAACGATGGAAAATGATAAAATAAAATGGAAAAAGTTGTCGGACACTTGTTTCTGGCATCCAATAATGAATTTGATGCGGTGGTGAAGGATGGAAAGTGAAAAGGAAGTAAAACTAGGGTTTAGCTAGCTCCAAATCTTGTCAAACTGAAGGCACTGAACTTTTATGTGTTCAAAGAAGCTTAAGGGAGCATCCAAGAGGATGCCAAGAGGTGTCTATGATAATTATTATCCACCCTACATCTTGATTTATTTGTATCGATTATATTGATTGATAATTTATATAAATTATATGAAGATCATCCAATGCGAAAGACCTCTTATCCCGCCTTATATTGACCAATGAGGGCCCAAGCTATCTTTCAGATATTGCTATTGACCTGAATCAATGGTGCACATTGTAACTGCTAAATAACTCATATAAGTCATATCATCTATTAAAATTCTTCCCCTTTAATTAATCAGATGATATATTTGACATGACAATGAACTAAATTGGCCTACTAATAAGTTTTAGCAATTTGTGCGAGAGAGATGGTTTCAAATCCACCTTTCATTAGTGTAGGCAAGGCTAGGAATGTTTCAGCAGAGCTACTCTTATCCCCATTGCATAACAATTATTGTAACAGCTCTTTATATAAATATCTTTTATTCCTTTATCTCTTTTTCTGACAATATATAAAAGACTTTACATGTTATTATGTAGCTATATTAGCATGACTACCATTGTTATTTATTTGCTAGCGAAAACTTCATTTATCTGTAAAAATCCTGGCTTAATGTTGATGTTGCAATTAATGTATCATAATTAGAGCCACTTCACCAACTCTCCAAGCAAACACTATTTCTACCCATTATATGAGAGGATGACATGTATAAAGGTAAAGCTGACCACATATTTTATCCTTGATTATAGATCTTCATCGATCATTGTGGGTTGTTTGCATGTTTATAAAAGAAAGGTAGAGGCGGAGATTTATCTACTATGTTTATCCTTTTTGAATATTTCTTCTAATTCCTTCTCTTTCGGCTCTTTTTTTCTTTATCTTTTCGTTAAGTATGCCAACTTTTTTCTTTTTATTTTTCCTTTGTGGCTCTTTATTTGCCTTTGGTCTTTGCTTTTGAAGAAGCTTCTAAGACTCTAAAAGGAACAATAAATATCATTGGGCCATTCTTGAGGGTTCCATCAAAGTGCATATAAGAGTATTTTTCGGATGAGATGGCTTGTAACCCATATCCCAATGAGATTAGAATCTACACTGATACCATGAACGCTAGTCTTAGGATCTACATGGATATCCCTCTTTTTGCTATGAAGATATGTAGGAATTTAGGTATTTCCTCTTCTTCACTTGTTCCTACTTCCTAGTATTTGTTGCTGGGATATACAATTTTTGTTTAAAAAAAGGGTTCTTTGTGAATTACCCCAATGCTTTTAGAAAAATCTTCTCTTAAAATATCATATGAGGAGTCATGGGTGGTGGTATTTTAGTCTAAAGAAGCACTTTTTGAAGCCCCAAGGACGATCTAGGGAGGGGAGTGAATTCGGTTTCTAAATAATTAAACTAATTTATAGTCTAACTTGTGCAAGAAGAAGTTTAAATAGCAACCTACAAGATATGCTATAAGAGCATTTAAAATCAAAAGCGCTTAACTACAAGAAAGTAAAAGCAATGAGTAAATAAGATAAGAAAAATTTTATAATGGCTCAACTGTCCTTGTTTATATCCACTCCCAAGGCTCTTATTTGAAAATTTCACTAATTTGATCCTCTCTGAGTAAAGAGCGAACCCTTGCACTCTCTCTTTATCGAAGCCATGAAGCAATCCTTGTAAGCTTTCACAAAGCTCCAAACACACTTCTTTGAAGAGAACACTCAAAAGACACCTCAAGAAATGTGGAATTAGCAAAAGAGTGCATTAAAGGCTCAAAAGGCTATTTCTAAATATTTTTCCAATGAAATCCAACTCAATTTTTCATACTTAAACTAACTGCAATTTATGCATTTATATACCAAGAAAAATATGATCATTAGGGCTCAATAACAACTCCAATAGTTATTTAAAAATATGATCACTAAGGCTGTTGGTGTCCAAGCTAGAGTTGGTCAATCACTTAGCCTAACCTATTTGACTGCCCTTGCTTGCAACAGTCATCGGTAGGCTTAGGTAGAGAGTAACCTTTCAGACAATTCTTTGGCATGATCTAGTTTGGGTGACCATTCATTCTCAATTTTGATACTTTAAAATTGGAGGAAGATGCTATCAGAGAAAATCCATTATAAAGTCGAATCTAGCAGCAAGATCCTGATGCATCTCATCAATAGAGTACCATATATCTTGCTTCAGCTCTTTAATCCACTAGTCGAACCTTTGATTGATTCCATCCACTTTTAAAGATAGACCATCAACTCTTTCAAGAACCTTAGCCAGGCTCAGCTAAGTAGTTAGCGCAGAAGATGGTCTTGGTGCAAAAGGTGAAGCTTGTGGAGGCTTGTTAGCAGGGATATCAACTCTCTCACCCTCATCTACCTCCTCCTCCTCACTTTCAAGTGCATACTTCTCCCTCCAATAACCTTCAACAATAAGCATAATATCGATCTTCCAAAAAGAGGACGTGGTATAAAAATCATAGGGAGTCCTAAGTCGCCTGCCCTTCTCACTAAGAAGCTCAATGTTAAAAAATTAAAATATTTTAGTAAAGTACAGACCATAGGGAAGGATCTTTTGTTAAAGACATCTATGATCTACCAAATCATCAAATAAGGATGTTTGAATTATATATTTGCAAATAAATGGGAGAGAACATACATATCATATGGTTCCTGTGGCCATCTTTAGGAATAATGTTATGAGTGATAATATAATATAGGATCTTAGATAAGACAGCTAGCCTATGAGCAAATGGTCTAGAGGCTTCTCTAATAGTATCATCTGCTAGGATTGGATAGGTTTGAATTAACTCACACATGATACCAATATTAGGGAGCGCTCGATAATGTAATTTGAGAAGTCCTCATGTTGCAACTTTTTTTTTTTTTAAAAAAAGACAATGTAAGCTTCACCCTTTGGTATATATAGGATATAGATTAGGGTAGAAGGATTGAAGTCAATCTCTTTGCCTTGAACATATGAACAAAGCTTTAAGTTAGCTTCATCAAATTCCAAATTAACAAAGAAAACTTAGATTAGTTTTAGGTAAAATGCATGGTCCATGGTCACTAGATTTAGCTAACCTAATTGTTCAAATGGAATAATGAAACTATGCTCTCGATAATGGTCTATATCCATAATGTAGCTATCTAAGATTATATTTTTCTTTCCAAAAATATCCCTAAAGGGATATTAAGCTTCCGTATACTTGAATATGAGACCATCAATGGAAGATTTGCTCATGGTTCAAATTCTTGGGAAGAGGATTGATTCTTCTTCTTCGATCTTGGATAATTCTCCTTGAAATGACTTTCTAGTTTTAGTGGCCATTTGGTTTATAAGAAGAGGATCTTAGATATTTTAAGAAACTAGCGTTAGGTTTAGTGAAAGAACCTTAGCTTGGATCTTAGGAAGGTAGAAAAATTTTGGCGTTCTAATCACAAGTCCGAGGAGAAGATTGATAAGGAACGATGTGGCTGATCAGGCATCGTTAGGGTTAACGGGGAAAGTAACTATCGGAGCCCCCGCCTCAGCCTCCGGGTTCCCTTCGGCTTCGGCCCCCTCGGTCGCCGAGGCCCCCTTGGCCTCGGATCCAGCATCCCTTCGGCCTCAGCCTCAGACCTCACGTCCCCTTTGGCCTCGGGCCTTAGCCCCCTAGCCTCGGACCTCATGCCCCACCACCTTGTGTCGCCTGACACACCCACATAGCACATCAACCGCCTATGGCGGCCACGTGGCCCACTACTTATCTGCAACAGCGCATGACCACTATTGGTAATGGCATACGCCTGATATGACTGGACTTACCTGCCATCGGTGGCGCCGCACCTGGCAGGCGGTTGGCGGAGCAAGACACCTTTGACATGCTCAGTGTCGGTTGCGACCTGTCACTGTCAGCCCGGCCATCTGTCCGTTACCGGACAAAGGTACCTCGAAATCAGCCACCTTCTGGAAGCGAGAAAAGGGACCCTCGAACAGGTATAAAAGCCCACATTCACAACGAGGAAGGGGATCGAAACTCAAGCTCTCTAGCTATCTTTTCTGATAGTTCTTTTTTTAACTGTTCCCGAGTTGCTTACTTGAGCATCGGAGGGTCCTCACCGGTGCAACCGATCTCCTGAGACTTTCTTGCAGGAGCTCTTCGAGGAGAAGGACCTCTGTTTCCCAATGTTGGAGGAAGGCGACTTGGCATCAACAGATTAGCATGCCAGATAGGGGGAGTGAGATAAAGAGAAAGCTTCGAACCAGTCAGCTGCAGATTCTTCTCTCCTGAGTACTCAAGAAGATGGTGATGACGCGAGTGCAAGAGATTTCCACCAGCCACATCGAGAGGCATCACCCGGGCATTGACCTGACGGAGGCTGGTCCCCTTGCTCCCCAGGCCGGCGTTCCTGCACCACCATCGCCACCGCCGCAGCAGCAGCACCAAGATGATCGGATCGCTGCCATTACCATGCAAGTTCAGTCGCTAGTGGCGGCAGTTCAGGTCCTGCAATAGCAACCGACCACTGCGCAACGGTAGCCGGATCCACCCTCATCGGTCTCGATGATGGTTCAACCCAGCCAGCACTCCTCCCAGGGGAGGTCTCCCATCCGGGAGGTTCGTCACCGCCGCGCTTCACCCAGGCATCATCGTCGGGAAGCCTCTAAGAGGCTCCGGTCTCCTTCTCGCCATGCCAGTCCTTCTTCCAAATGGCGGCATGGGAAGGAGGTGGAGCGCACCCGTCTGCACTGCCGTTATTCCTCTCCATCCTCAGAATCTTCAAGGGAGGGGTCCTTTGATGGTAGGATAGCTCGATGGGCCGAGCATCGGCTATATGAGTACAACCAGCAGCTGGAGGAGCTCCGCCGTAGGATCACCAATCCACCAGAGGCGGATTATGATAGCCGGCCATCGCTGTCCCACCGTATCATGGAGGAGCCGATCTCAACCCGATTTTGCCTCCCTCAGTTGGACCCGTACGACGGGACCACCGATCCCCTGGACCATTTAGAAAGCTACAAGGTTCTCATACAGGTACAGGGGACAACCGACTCCTTGCTTTGCATCGCCTTTCCCGCCACCTTAAAGAAGACAGCCCGAGCCTGGTACTCCCGTCTGCCGCCGCGGAGTATCAACTCCTTCTGTCAGCTGGAGAGGGCCTTCTTGGCTCATTTTGATGCTTGCTGAAAGATTCCTCGAGTGGCGGATAGCCTGTTTTCTGTCCAGCAGAAGGGCGGCGAGTCCCTGCGAGACTTTGTTGCCCGATTCAAAGAAGCTGCCCTTGAGGTCTACAACCTCGAGGACTCTATGGCCACCTTGGCCTTGAAGCGAGGGCTCCGCCCCTCCCATTTTGCTTACTCCCTTAACAAGAAGCGGTCCGACTCCTACGCCGAACTCCTGAGCCGGGCACAAAAATACATCCGCGCCGATGAGGCTGATTCCTTTCGGCGTGAGGCAAATGGAAGCTCAGCCAAGAAGCAGCCTCATTCCGAGCCTGCTGAGGCTCGTCCCAGGAGGCCCGAGCCTCCTCGCCGACCAGAAAACCATCCCCGGACTCTTGCTCCTAGGGATGGTCCGTTCACTCCCTTGCTCGCTTCGATATCTCACATCTTGCTGGAGATCAAGGGCGAGTCGTATCTTCAGCGCCCTCCTCTGCTGAACCCGAAGACCCTTCGCAACAAAAATCTGTACCGCCGCTTCCACCGGGACCACGACCATGACACTAACAACTGTCGCCAGCTGAAGAAGGCGATAGAGGACCTCATCCATCATGGCCACCTTGGGAAGTTCATTCAGAGGGGCAACCCGAGTGCACCCGGTCCGTCGGCGCCCCCACCTCTAATGGCCTACATCGATAATGCCCCAACCGAGAAGACGGTTGCAATGATCTCTTGGGGGGCAGGCAGCACATCTAAGAGGCCGCGGGAGTGGGAGCTAGATTCTGTAATTCCCTTTTCTAAAAGGGATCTGGGGGGGGTAGTTAATAAGAATGATGATAGCGTCGTCGTATCTATGACGATCGCCAAGTATCCTGTAAAAAGAATTTTGGTTAATAGTGGGAGCTCTGTGGATGTTTTGAGTTATGATGCATTTGTTCGGATGAGCTTATCCACTGGCTCCCTTCAGCCCATCACCACACCCTTGATGGGTTTTACTAGAGATTCTGTGAGAGTTGAAGGGGAGATCACTCTCCCCATCACGATCGGAATGCCACTGTGTCAGAGCACGGTTTTCATGAACTTCCTAGTTGTTCGGGTTTCCTTGGCCTACAATGCCATCCTCGGGAGACCCGGTATGAACCTTCTGGATGACGTCGTCTCCACCAAAAGGCTGCTTATGAGGTTTCCTACCAATGAAGGAGTCGGGAAGATGCGGGGGACTAGAACCCGCTACCACTTTGCTACCATATGGCCCCCAGCCCGCAGGGGGTGGTGTCTGCACCTGCACCAGAATCGCTCGACCCCCGCGACCTGGAGAGGAGAGGGGAGCCAACCGAGCATTTGTTGACCTTCCCGCTGGGGGAGGACCCGACAAGGGCGGTCCAGGTTGGAGCCCTACTTTTGGAGGAGGCGTGCGACCAGCTTCTCGCTTTCCTGCGGGCTAACTCCGACATCTTTGCATGGTCAGCGTCCGACATGCTAGGTATCCCCGAAGAGATAATCACCCACCGGCTCAACATCAAACCAGAATGTCGGCCCATCCGGCAGAAGAAGAGGAGCTCCAACCCCGACCGCCAGAAGGCCATTGATGAGGAGGTTCGCAAGCTAGTGGCTGCTGGCCACATCCAAGAGGTCCACTACCGCGACTGGCTAGCCAACGTCGTGATGGTCTGCAAGGCTAGCGGGAGCTGGAGGATGTGCGTAGACTTCACTTATCTCAATAAGGCGTGCCCCAAGGACAGCTTTCCGTTGCCCCGGATTGACCAGCTGATGGACGCCACATCCTGCCACGAGACCCTCATCTTCATGGACGCATTCTCAGGGTACAACCAGATCAAGATGGATTCGGCGGACGAAGAAGCTACCTTGTTTGTGACCGAGAAGGGGATATACTGCTACAAGGTAATGTCGTTTGGATTGAAGAATGCGGGGGCCACCTATCAGAGGCTAATAAATAAGATCTTCGAGGACCAGATCAGGCGCAACATGGAGGTGTACGTGGATGACATGTTGACTAAGAGTATCCATACTACTGACCATGTTGCCGACCTTTCGGAGACCTTCGACAATCTCTGCCGGTACCAGATAAGGCTGAACTCCCGCAAGTGCGCCTTCGGGGTTACAACAAGCAAGTTCTTGGGCTTCATGGTGACACAGCGGGGGATCAAGGCGAACCCTGACAAGATTCGAGCTATCTTGGACATGAGGCCCCCGGCTAACAAGAAGGAGGTGCAGCGCCTGACTGGGAGAGTAGCGGCCTTGAGTCGCTTCATGTCCAAGTCGGCAGAGAGGTGTCTGCCTTTCTTCAAGGCGTTGCATAAGGTCAATGGCTTCGAGTGGATAAAGGAGTGCCGAAAAGCCTTCGAGAAGTTAAAGGAGTTTTTATCCACTCCGCCATTGCTGTCCAAGCCAAGGAGTGGGAAGGAGCTTTTTCTGTATCTTGCGGCCTCCCCCGAGGCCGTCAGCTTCGTGCTTGTCCGCAGGGACACTGACGGGACGCAGAAGCCAGTCTACTACACCAACAAGATGCTTTATGATGCAGAGACCAGGTATTCCAGAATCGAGAAGATTATCTTCGCCTTGATCATCTTTGCTCAACTCTTCAACCCTACTTCCAAGCTCATCCAATTGTGGTGCTCACGGACCAGCCCCTCTAGGCTATCTTATCCCGTCCTGACACCTCCGGTCGACTTGCGAAGTGGGCCATCAAGCTAGGGGAGTTCGACTTATCTATCCGACCGAGGTCTGCAATGAAGTCTTAGATGTTAGCCAATTTCCTGGTCGAGTGCACCTGGGCCGAGGAGCACCTGGAAGAGCTGCACTCGGAGTCCCCCATGGAGTTGGAAGCGGGAGGAGAGGACTAGATCCTTCATGTAGATGGCGCATCAAACTCCTAAGAGAGTAGAGCCGGACTCATTCTTGCAAGCCCCGAGGGAGAGGCAATGGAGTACGCTCTCCAATTCCTTTTCCCTGCCACCAATAACCAAGCAGAGTACGAAGCTTTGCTAGCGAGGATGAAGTTGGCCAAGGAGCTCAGAGCGAGGCATCCACGGGCCTTCACCGACTCTCAGCTTGTCTCTGGGCAAGTTGCTAGGGAGTACGAGGCTCGAGACCCAACCATGTCCCATTATTTAAGTAAGGTCCAATCCTAAGCCTTCCATTTTGCCTACTTCCGTGTCAGTTACATCCCCAGAGAAGAGAATGCCAGAGTTGATGCACTGTCATGTTTGGCCACCTTGGCCGACGGAGCCTTGGGAAGAACGTATGTGGAGCATTTGGAGGTCCTGAGCATTGAAGCCACAGAAGAGGCTTTGCCATCCGTGCAAGAGCCTACTTGGATGGACGCTTACGTCCGATATCTTACCGATGGCGCCCTCCCCAAAGATCCTGCCAAGGCCAGGCTACTCAAGCGATGAGCTCCAAAGTTCTTGATGATGAATGGGCGGCTCTACCGAAGGTCATTCTCATAACCGGTCCTCAAGTGCGTCGGCCCGACGGAAGCTGATTACATCCTGCGTGAGATCCACGAAGGCATCTGCGGGAGTCATCTGGGGGGCAGAGCTCTAGCATACAAAGTCCTGCGCCAAGGATACTACTGGCTGACGATGAGGGAGGACGCCGTCGAGCTTGTTAGAAGGTGTGATAGCTGCCAGCAGCATGCTAACATCCAGCGGCAGCCAACCTCTCAGCTGAGCCCCCTGGCGGCCCCCTGGCCTTTTGCTCAGTGGGGGATGGACATCCTGGAACCGTTTCCCCCGGCCTCTGGCCAGCGTAAGTTCCTGCTGGTAGCCATCGACCACTTCACCAAATGGATCGAGGCGGAGGCACTGGCCAAGATCATAGAGGGCAAGGTGAGATCCTTCTTCTGGAAGTCTATAATCTACAGGTTCGGACTACCGCATACCCTCGTCACCGACAACGATCGGCAGTTTGACAATGCACCCTTCAGAGGATTCTGGACCGAGCTGGGCATTCATCAACGTTTCACTTCTGTCGGTCACTCTCAAACCAACGGCACAGCTGAGGTGACCAATCATATCATCATTCAAGGACTTAGAGCACGGCTGGACGACTTCAAAGGAAGGTGGGTGGAGGAGCTCCCCAACGTGCTGTGGGCCTACCACACAACGCCGCAAGCTCCCACCAGAGAAACTCCCTTTAGCCTCGTCTTCGAATCTGAGGTTGTCATTCCTGTAGAGGTCGATATCCCGAGCCCCCGGACGGGGTCTTACGACAAGGAGGATAACTCGAACCAGTTGCGGGCCAACCTCGACCTCGTGGAAGAGGTATGTGACCGAGCGCGACTCCGGATGGCCGCCTATCGACAGCGAACCGCTAGGTACTACAATGCTCGTGTCCGTCCAAGAACGTTCCTGCCAGGAGACCTAGTCCTAAGACGGGCCAAAATCTCGAAGCCGACGGAAGGAGGCAAGTTGTCGCCGAATTGGGAAGGACCCTATCGAGTCACCGAAGCCCTCCATCGTGCATACCGCCTTGAGGGACTAGATGGGAAGCTGCTCCCCCGAACCTGGAATTCTGACAACCTCTGTCGGTACTACCAGTAATGTACCCCTTCTTTATATTGGGTTGTGCATCTGCATTCTTTTGGACTCATGTCCTACATTCTATATTAATAAAATGCGTTCGAGTAGCTTGTCTTTTCAGGAAAAGCCTGAAGCCAGCTCGGCACTCCAAGACCGATGTACCATCGGCACTCAAAAGTCCGAGGCCAGCTCGGCACTCCAAGACTTATGTATAATCGGCATCGAAGATCGATTGGCACTCAAAAGCCCGAGGCCAGCTCGGCACTCCAAGATCGATGTACCATCTACACCGAAGATCGATGTACCATCGGCACTCAAAAGCCCGAGGCCAGCTCGGCACTCCAAGATCGATGTACCATCGGCACTCAAAAGTCCAAGGCTAGCTCGGCACTCCAAGACCGATGTACCATCGGCACCGAAGATCGATGTACCATCAGCACTCAAAAGCTCGAGGCCAGCTCAACACTCCAAGACCGATGTACCATCGGTACTCAAAAGCCCGAAGCCAGTTCGGCACTCCAAGGCCGATGTACCATCGGCACTCAAAAGCCCGAGGCCAGCTCGACACTCCAAGATCGATGTATCATCGGCACTTAAAAGCCCGAGGCTAGCTCAGCACTCCAAGACCAATGTACCATCGGCATCGAAGACCGATGTACCATCGGCACTCAAAAGCCCAAGGCCAGCTCGGCACTCCAAGATCGATGTACCATCAGCACTCAAAAGCCTGAGGCCAGTTTGGCACTCCAAGACCGATGTACCATCGGCACCGAAGACCGATGTACCATTGGCACTCAAAAGCCCGAGTTCAATTCGGCACTCCAAGACTGATGTACCATCGGCATCGAAGACCGATGTGCCATTAGCACTCAAAAGCCTGAGGTCAGCTCGGTACTCTGAGATCGATGTACCATCGGCACCGAAGGCTGATGTATCATCGGTGCACAGGCCCGAGGTCAACCCGGCACCAAGACCCTGCTTCGGTTAGCACCGGGACCGTGGGGCTGATTTGATGTCAGGCAACGACTGGAGCCACTACGGCAGGCCAGCATTGCAGGCCCCCCGTGAGGCCTGCACCTGAGCATCGACCTCAGGTTTACTGGTGGAAGCTCAAGTCTGACCTCGGCGCTCCCACTAGGGTCTGGCCCTACATAGCTAAGTCACGGATTTGCTTGCGCTGAGCAGACGGATACTATTCCCAGTGTCGACGCAGCCCCTAGGGTCCTACATCGGCGAGCTGAGGGAGGTTACAAGTTCATTGCACATTTCAAAAAGATTCTCATTACCAAAAAGTACTTACAAAATGCCGACTAGGTCGGACTTTAGTACATAAAAAAAGAGGAGGGTACAAAGTACAGGTCAAGGATCAGCTGCGGTGGGCTCGTCATCGGATGATGCCCCCTCGGACATCTGGTCCGGCTCGATCTCTAAGGCGCTGGGGACGCAAAGGACCCTGGCCACTTTCTCTTTGCCGTCCTGGAACCCTTGAAGATAGGCATCCGCGAAGGCTTCGACCAGCTCTTCTAAGAAGCGTGCGGACTTCCGAAACTCCTCTACCACTCCTGTGGCCCTCCCAATAGCAGCAATCTCCATCTCAGGGGCTTTGGCCTCCTCCTCCGCTGCGCGGGAGTCGGCCCTCCTCGTAGCCTCCTCGGCCTGCCCCGCCCTTTCCTCGGCCAACCGAACTGCTGAGGTAAGCTCCCCGATGCGGTGGTCCCTGTCAGTGACAGCCCCCATCGCATTCCCGAGCTGGTCCAGGGCCGCTCGGGCGCGTTCGGTCTAAATGGCCACCCAGCTAATGGCCTCCTCGAGCTTGGCTGCCCGGTCCATCCTTGCTGCCTCCAGGCGTCTTCCGCCCTCTCGGCTCGGGCCTGGGCCTCAGCAACTTCTCGCTAGGCCTGGCGGAGGATGACCTCCCCTTTGTTGATGACCTCCCTCATTGCCACCAAGGAGTTCGCCAACTGCATCAGGGAAAATGTTAGTACAAGGCCGGTCGGAGGTCAGAAGCTAAGGTCATGAAAGACACTTACCCGGACGAGTGCCACGAAGGCTTCCCGAAAAAATGTCGACGCTCCTAGCTGGCTGAGCTCCTCTTGGAACTCAGGCAAGATGACCTAGAGATGAGCCACTCCGCTCGATGCCCATGGTTCATGACGGAAGGCCTGGAGGGGATCGCCTCGGCTTCACTTCTCTCGGCAGCCTCGGCAGGTGCTAGGCTGGGAGCTGCTGGTGCATCCTCCATGGGCGGCCCCACCGCTGCCGACGGGACCTCGCTCGAGCTTGGCTCCGCCTCCGCTTGGATCGGTTCGGTTGAGACCAAGGGCTCCATTGCTGCACCCCCCTCGCCCTCACTCCTTCCGTGGGGGAGTCCGCCGTAAAGTCTAAAGTCTACGTCGGGGCCGGCCACCGACTCTCTGCGCTCTGGGGGCGGGGAGAATCGTGTTGAGGGCTGACTGGGGGCCTGGACCACTGCCCCATACTTGGCCCCTCGGCGCTCTCGAGGGCTCTCTTCCTTTTGGTGGCAACCTTCCTGAGGGTGTAGAGTGGGACCTTCATCACTGCACGACATCAACTAGTGTTAAAAAAAAAGAAAAAAAAGGAGAACGAGCTAAGTATCGGATCGGTTGCTACTCACCACTCCGGGTGGAGATGCTTGCAAGTCGGAGATTGTCCTCCGACAGGAGTTGATTGCACCTGGGGACCTCGGCCGTCAGCAGTTGCCCCAGTGCTTCCCTATCCCCCGGGGATACTGATGAGTCCCTGTTGGGCCTAAGATCCGGGTCCCCTCACCTCGGTTTCACCCCGTCGAGGTTGGCAAAGAAGAATCGGGATTTCCATCCCTTGACGAAGGAGGACAGGTAAAGCTTTAAGGCTCGGCCGGGCCAAGGCTAGAACAGCCACCAACCTGACTGTTGCTGGAGGGTGTAGAAGCAGCGAAAGAGGGAGATTCGGGGTTCGAGGCCATGGAAATGGCAGAGGACGATGAAGCCTCAGATGGTATGAAGGAAGTTCGGAATCAGCTGGGCAGGAGTCAAGGAGTATCGGTTGAGGAGGTTGAGGAAGAAGGGTGGAAGGGTGGCCGAAGACCTATCTTGAGGGAGATTTCATAAATGGCTATCCTACCAGGTCGGGAGGACACTACCCTATCGTCGGGGGTCGGCAAGAAGAGCCCTACTTTCCTAGGGATTTGGTAACGGGCCCTGATGTTAGTCAGGTCCTGGCTCGTTACCGTAGGCGGTCCCCGTTGGGGATTCCGCCCCATCCTCGAGGAGGTACCGGTGGCCACCGGGCGACTCCTCGCTGGAACCCCATCGGCGGCTCGCCGTTGGATGAGAGGAATGTGGTCCTCCGGGTCGATGGAGGAGGAGGACCACGAGGGGGCAGGAGACAGAGAGGCACGAAGCCTCGAGGAAGAAATCTGATCCGCAAGGGATGCAGATGAAGGCCAAGAGGGAGAAGAAGCCATTAGAGAAGTTTGGTGGGGGAGCTAGGGGGTTGGAAATGATCAAAGAACTGACCTGGATCGAGAAAGGAGCAGTAAGAGCGAGCTCTCGGGAACAAGACGGAAAGCGGGGGAGCTGGAGGAAGAAGACGATCTCGGGAGAACAGTGACAAGACTCGAAGCCTTTTTCCCGACTTATCCGTTTCAAATCATCCCGCCTTACCTACCCGAGCCACGCGGACTCCCGCTATGGGCAGAGTCGCCTCGGCAGACGCCCAGCACGTAAGACGCTCCGCCTTCGACCAATAGCAAGGCGACATTGGCGTCAGCACCATGATGGCAATGATAGCGG
Organism: Calamus simplicifolius; assembly: GCA_900491605.1. NCBI lineage: Eukaryota > Viridiplantae > Streptophyta > Magnoliopsida > Arecales > Arecaceae > Calamus > Calamus simplicifolius. The sequence goes on from UESW01004700.1 coordinate 323,185, forward strand.
TGGCTTTTTGTAGGTTCCGAGAGGACGCCCCCGTTTTGAGGTAGATCTTCGCAGATATGACGGCCAGCAGGGACAGTGCCGTTGCAAAGCCCAAGCCACCCACGCAAAGGCATCGCTGCACCCAGGGACACATGCCCTCCAGCAGTTGGCGGCACGGCGGGATCAACCACTTGAGTTTACGCCCCTTTCGCTTTGCAGGGGTGGACCCGCTTGTCTCAGGGGCAAGGGAAGCATCTGATGTGGCTGATCAGCCTCGTTAGGGTTAACGGGGAAAGTAACTATCGGAGCCCCCGCCTCAGCCTCTAGGTTCCCCTCGGCTTCAGCCCCCGAGGACCCCTCGGTCGCCGAGGCCCCCTCGGCCTTGCCATCCCTTTGGCCTTGGATCCGGCATTCCCTCGGCCTTGGCCTCGGACCTCGCATCCCCTTTGGCCTCGGGCCTTAGCCCCCCGGTCTCGGACCTCATGCCCCACCACCTTGTGTCGCCTGACACACCCACATGACCCATCAACCGCTTGTGGCGATCACGTGGCCCACTACTTGTCTGCAACAGTGCGTGGCCACTACTCGTAATGGCACGCCTGACACGACTGGACTCACTTGCCATCGGTGGCGCCGCACCTGGCAGGCGGCTGGCAGAGCAAGACACCTCTGACATGCTCAATCGGTTGCGACCTGTCACTGTCAGCCCGGCCACCTGTCCGCTATCGGACAAAGACACCCCAAAATCAGCCACCTTCTGAAAGCGAAAAAAGGGACCCTCGAACAGGTATAAAAGCCTACACTCACAACAGGAAGGGGATCGGAACTCAAGCTCTCTAGCTATCTTTTTGATAGTTCTTTTCTTAACTGTTTCTGAGTTACTTACTTGAGCATCGAATGGTCCTCACCGTGCAATCGATCTCCGGAGACTTTTTGCATGAGCTTTTCGAGGAGAAGGACCTTCGTTTTCCGACGTTGGAGGAAGGCGATTTGGCGTCAACAAGCTAGTGCTTGTGGAAAAGACTAAAAACTAGAGAGATCCTAGTTAGAGAATATGAAAAATTGAAGGAAATCAAAGAAATGATAGAGGACTACCTGCAATAGAGTCAGGGAAAAGGAGATTAGGAAAACCCTCAAAAATCTTAGCAATCGAAACTCCTCAAATTCATAAAATGAGAGCCCAAACCATCATTCAACTTGATATAAAATCCATCACTTGATAACCGTTGTAGCCTATAGTGATCGATCACAAGCTGTCAAATGAAAAAGGTTATTTCGAAGGATCTTCCATCATCATCATATCTCAACATATCCTCGAGATGTAGGCTATTAAACAAAGAAGGCTATTTCAAGAGATTTCCTTCATTATTATCATACTTTCACTGTACTTATTATCTTTTATCGCCTTCAACTATTATATCTTTAACCATCATATTATTACCTTCTCCATTATCATATCTCTACCATCAATTGATTCAACAATTTATTTTTTATTTTTAAAATAAAAATAAATTTTCTTATTTCTAATAATTGAAGTTGTATTTTAGATTTTTATGAAAAAAGAAAAAAAAATAATATATATATATATATATATTAGAGATGAAGAACGGAAAATATTCCTCTTTGCCCGGTCGAGGATCACCGTTTTTGTTTTTTTTCAACTTTTATTTCCTCCTCAGCCCGTCCGTAGCGATCGTTTTTTCATGCTAAAGTCTTATGTTGGAATGATCATTTTGGAAGTAATCTCCTTGTTCCCTCTATGCTGCTACGTGCGTCGCCGCTTGGGACAAATGGGGAAAGGTCGAGGGACATCTCACCAGCCCAGACATTTTTTTATTTTTTAAGCATGCAATTGAGATGTCATACTGTCGTGAGGCTGCGAGCCTCTCCGAAAAATCGACTCCATCCTCTCAGCATCTGAATGATGATGATGAGGATGATGTCACCGAGGAAAGAAGGGGGGCTCGCTCGTCCTTTCGATCTGAATCTGTCCTTGTCACGAGGGCGGCCTCTTGTTACCCTGGCCTTCGCCAGCCATGTTCCCCTGGCCTCTTTTTTTTTGGCCCGACTTCGCTTGCATCGATGGCAAAGGCATCGCCTGCATTGTTGACAATTTCTTTGCGATGCAATGGATTGGAAGCAACCAACTCGTCACCTTCCCCTTGTCTCCACTTGCCACGCTATTATAATTAGATTGCTATGAGAAGCTTTCGTTTTCGTCGATCGATGCTCGAATGATGTGGGAAAGTGCTGGGCTAATCATCGGGTAACCAGGGGTGGGGGAGGATAGCAAGCAGGAGCGGTCATGGTCGGGACTGGCGATGGTGGTCCAAAGGAACGGAGGAAGAAGGCGTTGTCAGGAGAGCAGAAGAGGTTCATCGGAGTGAGGCAGAGGCCGTCCGGAAGGTGGGTTGCCGAGATCAAGGACTCCTTGCAAAAGGTCAGGCTGTGGCTGGGCACGTTCGACACGGCCGAGGACGCCGCGCGGGCATACGACGACGCTGCCCGCAACCTCCGCGGAGCCAACGCACGCACCAACTTCGACTCCGCCACCTCATCAGGAGCTGGGGCCGGTGATGCCAGGGGTGGTGATCCCTTGGAGAACATGCCACCCTTCTCGTTCGAGGATCACGGCGGTGAGGCAGTGGCAGCCGAGGGGCTCGCCGGTGCGCTGCAGGCAAAGCTTCTTGATGGGAAGCTGGCAAAGGCTCTGAGTGCCAGGCTATTGCGCGCAGGGAACGAAGACGCCGGCGTGCCCAATGCGGCCAGCTTCCAACAACTGGCAGCAGCCCCAGGCAAGCATCATGGGTGCTGGCCAACATCATCTGCGGCCCAGAAGGCCGGCGGATTGGCAACGAGGCCTTTAACAAGACTGGAAGAGCACTTACTCCTCTCGCCCAGCACTCTGGATGGTCCCCGTAGCACCAGTTCCAGCTCCTCTGGAGTGTTCAGCACTGTCACCAGCACCAGCACCAGCACTGGGTCGAGTGCTGCACAAGGGGGAGCCACCGGTGGCGTGTTGCGGTTTCTTGATCCATGCGTGGAAGCTGCTGCAAGTGCGGGCGCGGCTCAGCCGGGTGCCCGGGCATTTCCAGTGCCACAGGGTGATGGGTCCTACTATACTAATTCTTTTCTAACTTCGGAGGAGGATCAGGCTTGTGCCCAGGGCCCTTGGGATCTTCACCGGCAATTATATAGCTTTAAGCACACCAGATTGAATCTATAACCGCAAGTTGCGTCTCATAGAAAGGCAAATTTTGATGTTAATTCTGACCATCTCGTGCTATATACTCTGGTGTCACTCTCTTTTTCGCGTCGATATATTTTGCTGCTTTTGTTGGTGCAATTTTTCACAGAAATCCATTGTTGCCAAGGGGGCGGGGCTCGTATGATCCATTATTGTGTCGATCCGAGTCATCCCCACGTTCTTTCACCATCTTCAATTTATGATTTGATGCACATCAGCATCTGTACTTTGTAATCATATAAAGGCAAAGACGCACAATGTCCACAATCCGTCAGAAAGAAAAAGTAGCTGGCTTTTTTGTGATCTGGTAACGTCTGGCAAGTTTAATTTACTGTTTCTTTTAATCTTGAAGGAAAGATGAACAGACCCATGACCATTCAATCAACAGGACAGAATTATCATGAAGTTTCAAAACACCAAAAAAAAAAAAAAACCCTAGAAAGCAGGTTTGCTAAGACTTCTGATCCACTTCGTTCTTGTTTTAAGCTTTAAAACAGAAATAAACCTGTGCCTCTGTTTCTGTGGCCGACTCGGATATTTTCTAATTTTTTGTTGGACTCAGTCTTGGATATCCATCCATTTGCATACCAACCAAATGCAAATCCATCGCTTTAAATCCCCGACCTGACCCTTACGAATATCTTCTCTTCGCATAAACTGTTCATCTGGAAAGCAGATTGTCAAACAGCACTCTGATAGACGTAATGTTTTCTTCTGAGCAGCCTCTTGCTCGAGTGCAAATACTCAAATCTAAGACGTAAACCCACTTGTACTAAAAATACTCGAACGCACCACCTAAACCCTCCTGTACTGCGTAATAACAAGCTTACCCGTCCTAGAATAAGTGAATCTTTAACGTTCTCTATACGCTCTTCTAGACAGAGGCTGCCCTATGTCGTTTGCCTCTCCCCAAGGGTAGGCAACCCAGTCATCCCTATCACCAGCCTAGAGATGGGCACCGGGTCGGGCTTGAAAAATCCAGCCACTGACCCGGTATGGCCCGCCTGAATTATATCTGTAAAACAAAATTTATATCTGATAAAAAAATTTAAGTAAAAAAGTTTAAGAAGACTTTGGTACGCTTGTTATTTATATCTGTTCGAGTAAAAGCATGCTGTCCTGGTCACACAACCCATTGCCCTGTTAATACATAGGTCTCAGATCTAGATTAGAACACTATTGTAAGATTAAAATGGTTCACATACTGCAGTCCCCTTAAATTCCACTAAGGTTCCTCCACCCACTCCAGCAAATAAGCATGCACTGCAACTTTAGTAGCTGTTAATGTAACTCTGAGATACGTGCAATTCCAACTCGTCTTTTTTTGGTTTTTTCCTCCTCTTAAGACTTGCAATGACCCGGCATGCTAGTAACAACCAATTAAACAGTCAATACGTTTTTATACCACTCAAAAGAGGTTTATAGGAATGGTTAACCCCAACACAACCATCCTTAGATTTCCAGAAGTTGGTGAGCACAAGATCTAAACCAAGATTTTTAGTACAGACGCTAAGAGAACTTACCAGCTTTACATCATCGTATTACTTGAAGTTTTACTTGCCATCAAATTGGATCCATGATCTCTCGTATCCCTTTCTCCATTTAACTTTTCATTCTTTTAAATTAAATTCATATCTTCGCTAAAGGACTTTGCCATCTTATTATTTATACAGGAAACTTTTACTTGCCATTGCATTGGGTTAATTATCTCCCTGTTTGATGTAACAGTAGTGGGATATAAGCCACAGAGGTTACATTCACTTTCTAATTTTTGATTTTGAAATTAAAATCCCATGCAAAGGTTGTTTGTCTCAATATTTATAATATGTTGATTATAATCATAAATAAAAATTACTCATAACTTTTGTTTAGATTAAAGAACCGATGATTTTTTTTTTTTAGTTGTTGGTAGCCCTTTTCAAGTTCTATAATTCAAAATATAAATTCTTCGGTTCTTTTTCAATCTGAATGATATAAAGTTTAATCATCTATAATAATCAAAGATAAATACTTAATCATCTCTATTAACCAAAAGTTATTAATAAGTTTCTCATCTAACATCTTTTCTTTTATTTTTAGAAAACCAAAATATGATGTTAATAGAATAAATGCTCCTTTTATTAATTCATTACTTTTTTTAATAAAAAAATATAAATGAGAATGACATGGCGATATCCATTATTTTGAGAAAAATAAAATAAGAGATATTAGGAATGCAAGAACCTATCGATTTTTTTTAAAATCTAATAAAAATGGATTTTTCAATCATTTTTCTCAATCTTTCTTTGCTAATTCTTTTATTTTTATCCTTTTTCTTTTTTTTTTTTTTGAACAGTCATGGTTAAAATGGATAATAAAGATCAATGAGTTCAGTAACACTTTTCAAACCGTAGATGAATTAAGTGAAATCGAATCATACTTCATGAAGTAAATATTTATCCTTTATTTTAAAAATTAATATATTATTTTAAAAAATAATTTTTTAGTGGGCTATGCCTAGCACGGCACGGCACGGCTTGGGCCTAGCATGGCACGTGGCCCAAAATGGGCCACGTGCCGTGTCGGGCTGGGATTTTAATTTTTGGGCCATGCCAAGCATGCCTCGGTTTCTGGAGCGCCCGGTGGGCCTGAGCCATGCCGGACCAGGTACAACCCAGTGCCCATGGCTACACCAGCCTCTGGCCAAGGAGTCCTCCATCTCTCTCTCTCCTCTTTCTTCTCATTTCTTTTTTCTTCTCTTTTATCCTCTTCTTGTTAGAAATTAATTTAAAATATATAGATTAAAATATGAAATAATATGATCAATGAATTACCTTCTCAGAATCTTGATTAAGTACTTCCAATCAATGAGCAATCACATAATGATGATGTATGCCCTCAGGATTTACTTTTGATCATGGACCCAATCTCTCTCTAGCTAGTTATTACTTAATTAATTAGTGGATGGATATTATTGAGAGTTATCTCTAAGAGGATGGAGTTATCTGCAAGTAGTTAACGGACAAAATAAAATAGGATATATTATTTTTTTACTTGGTCCATATATTTTATTTTAATCCACGGTCGTCAACATTGTAAAAAAAATCAAATACACCCATCTTATTATTAATTTTCTTTTATTTGAATTATACCTGGAATAGAAAAGGGCTTCAAGCGTGAGAGGGAGAACCTTGGGATGGGTGCATAGTGCTTCTCTTTAACAAAAATATTTTCTCAATTAAAACTAAATGTTAGGAGTGCACCAAGGTACTACCAATAGCCTTCCTTAGTGGTGCATTCCTAATATCCCTACCATACGCCGTTGAATCAAATAATCCAGGGTACTATCAGTAACCTTCCCTATTAAACTACCCCTAAATAAAAGAAATAAAGACCAAGAACGCCTTGCCCCTTTTATGCCACAATGCACTATTTTTTTTATCACACAAGTAATGAGAATGAGATAATAATTATTGCTATGAGAGATTTAATTAGATCTCAAAATAATGGAAACACTCGCAACAAAACAAGGTAGATGTATTAAACTCTGATACCAACTGTTAGAAATTGAAAATCTACACATGCTTTGTAAAATATGAATAAGAGGATCAATGAATTAGCTTCAATCATTGAATATGTTTGAGATCTATCTTCTAAATTTGCTGTTGATTAGGGACCCAATCTCTCCATGGCTACCGTATAATTTTTTCACATATAATATAAAAATCTTAAGAAAATCTTTATTTATAGAGAAACTTTTTAACTTCCTTTCACCGCCTACTCCATCAAAAGTAGGCATTTTTAATTTTTAAAAAAGATATACTACTATCACTTAATTAATTAGTGGATGGATATTATTGAGAGTTATCTTTAAGATGATGAAATTATCATTATTAGATAAAATAAAATAGAATCATCACCTACGGGATACTACACTTCTACCCTATTTTCTTTTGCCTTGCTGGTTCCGTTGCTACCTCTATCTCTTCTCTCTTTCCCCCTTCACAAGGAGTTTCTCTATTTTTCGGAGAAACTTCCGCCAAAACAAAATTCCCCTTAACAAAGAAAGGAAGTGAAAGTTCTTCTTCTTTTCTCAAGTTATTATCGAATGATGCATTGACTACATAATAAGAACCAAGGATCTCTTTTTTTTTTTGGTACAAGCAGGTGCTCACACTAGCCTAGTGCGAATCAGCTCAGATAGATCAAAAGCAGCATTTGTTTAAAAATAATAGAACAGGGTCTCCTTGGTTCCAGGTTTAGAAGCCAGAATGATAAGCCACTGAGGCCGCCACCCAATCCGCAGTAGAATTGGCTTCCCGATAGACATGACAGATCTGGACTCTATGAATATCCCAAAGGATAGTCAAGATATCATGGAGCAGAGGATTGGTAGGGACTAGATTGCAACACTCCTTCTGCATCATTGGATCACAGTAAAAGAGTCCCCTTCAATGAGGAGACTATGAGCATGAAGGATCGAGTCGCATAGGAAACACCAGCCCAAGCTGCATAGAGCTCAACCAAAGGGACAGAGGAGTCTAAGAGACTAAACCCTCTCGCCGCTAATAAAACTCCATCACTCCTTCGAATCACAAAAGCAAAACGAGTTAGTCTTTTCCGAACACTCCATCGAAATTGATTTTGACAAACCTAATAGGCTCCTAAGAGATAAAAATCGTATGCCGGTTCGCTGCCGTAGCAGTAAGAGAACCCTAGTGATCAGAGTTGTCAGGTTCAGAAGCATAGCAATGAGTGTGAATTCGACGATAAAGATATGACATTCCGTATAGTCCTCTGAAAAGATATAATATATTAATAAAAATGAGTCGATTCATGATAGGCATATCTGATTAGCAGTAGCCCATGGAGCGAGGATCTAATTTTCTCTCAAAGGCAAACTGGAGGCACTTGCTTAAGAGAAAAAGCTTGGAGAGAGAGGCTTTAAAAGAGTACTCTCAGGACAGGATCTTGTGAGTTCTGATAGAACATTTTACCACTCATCGCCGGCCAAATATAGTATAAACGGCAAGTTGAGAGAATGGCCTCACTTGTCACCTTGGCACTGTAAAGACAAAGGATATATTATTCTAACTATTATTATAATATTTTTATTATATAACATAATAGTATAATATTATATTATAATTATATGATTAAAATATAATAAAATTATATAACTATCATATAATTTTAGTATATTATGTTATATTAATATGAAAGTAATATTATATTATTTTTGAATATAATATTTTGATCGAATATTTCTAAACAATCAGTGGTATGGTGGAAAAAGCTGGATGCCAGCGCTACAAAAGACTGGCGATACAGGTTGACACCTGCGCTGTCTATTTGATGGTCTGGTTGGAATTTGCTGGAGAAACCTTTTTGCTTTTTTTTTTTTTTTAATGATCATGCTAGTCTAGTGTAATCAATAGAATAAAAAAATAATATTTGCTTTAGTACAAGAGGCAAGGATTATCATATTTCTAAACCCAAAACCGTAGTGATAGATGACTGAGGCCGCAACCCAATCTGCCATCGCATTAGCTTCTCGATAAACATGCCAGATCTGGACTGTATGAACCTCCCAGAGGGTAGCTTAGTATCATAAAGTAAAGGTTGGTAAGGATGTGATCACAATAATCCTGTCGAATCCATCGGATGACCGTAGTGGAGTCGCTTCATGAATAAACAATGAGATGGAGGTCCGAGTAGCGTATGAAATATCTACCCATGCTGTATAAAGCTCAGACAGAGAAACTGAAGAGTCTAGAAAGCCGAAGCCACCACCACTAGCAACACTCCATCAGTCCCACGAATAATAAATGCTGAGCTTGCACATCTTCTCCGAATACTCCCATCAAAATTGATTTTGATAAACCCTGGGGAGGGCTCCCAAGCTATGAAGACCGTATGCCGGTTTGCTGCCAAGGCAGCAGAGGAGCCCCAGTGGTCAAAGTTGTCAGAATCATAAGCAGACCCATGGAGTGCGTATTCTTCAGAGAAAGAAATAACTTTCCTCACAACCCGTCGGGGAGATACAACTTCATCAGTGAAAATAAGCAGGTTTCGTGATAGCCAGATCTGATAGACTGTGCCAGCCCAAATAGCGCCCTGCTATCGGATTCTCCTTCGAATGTCACTTAAAAAAGCAGTCTCCGAGAGCCGTCAGCACCCTCCCTAAAGTGGTAACCGATCAATATTAGCCAGATCTGTCTTACTCTAGAGCAACTAAAAATGGCATGATCCGTGGTTTCCACCTCCTGTTCACATAACGAGCAAGTAGCTTAAATGGGCATTCCCCTTCTAGCAATCAAGGAACATGTGGGAAGGCAATCCCACGCAATCTTTCAGATAAAAGCTAGATCTTGGGATGGATAGGAAGCCTCCATATTCATGTGTATTCATCAAACGCTGCGGCTATGGCCTATAAATCTTTGTCCTGGTAGGCGCACTAAAGAGATATGATCTCTTTCATAATCTGATAGCAGATGAGTTCCATAGATATGTCCATAGCTGGATTAATTGTTTATTCTTTACTGTCAGATTCCTAATCATTTCAAGTACATCTGGATGATTACGAAGCATGCTAGTTATTGTGTTGTTACACTGTTGGCAAAAAGTTTTTTTACAAAAAAAATAAATAAAGGAACGCCGAGAAGTGGCGCAACGCTTGCGAGAGTGTTGCGTGAACGCTTGCCATGCGAGCATTCCGCGAACACTCACGTGGCAACTCGTTCGTGGGATTTTTTTTTAAAAATAAAGGGATAGGAAGCATTCAAATCCTAAAAATTTCTATACGAGATTCTACTGCAAGAATTAACCGGTGCCTATATATCAAAAGCTTTTTAAAAAAAAAAGCTCTTATCTTTTTCTTTTGAATTTATTTTCTTATTATTTTATATTCACTAATTTTTTTTGGGCATTGAAGAAGTTATTGGGTTGCACTTAGTAGGAGGTTCAGATCGAGACAAGTTATTGTACCTTAGGAACATATTACCTATAACCTGCAGCGAAAATAGTCCTTAGGGCAGTGCCTAACATGTCTCGGTCCAAATATGGTTCTTATTTTCTTTGCATTTAAATTTTAGACTAAATTTTTTAGCAATTTCTAGGAAAGAGTTTTTATAAAAACAAAAATTTTTTCAGCTAAGGACTAGTTTCCTTTTTCTTGAAATAGCTAGAATTTCATTATAAGTTAATGAGGGGGAAAAATCCTACTTTTGAATCTGTCTAGAAATCCTAAAAATTATTGTTTTTGAGAAAAAAAAAGAAAAAGATTTTGAATTTAAAATTTAAAAATTAAATTAAAAATTAAAAATCAAATTTGAAATTGAAACTCAAATTCAAAGTTAAATTTTTTGAGTTAATCTTGCTTAGTGGTTATTTTATTGTAAGTAGTTTCTATTTTAAAATTTTGAATTTAAATTTAAAATCTAAAAATATTTAAAAATTATTAATTTAAAAACTTAAACTATAAGGTTAAGCCTTTAACTTTTAGTTATCCAGAATCAATTAAGCTCAAGGTTCATATTTGAGTACCTATATTTCATGTTTGCCTTAAAAAAGAAAAAAATGAGGCTTTTTTTTTTTTTTTCGAGAATGTCATGTGCGTGATGACTTGCTTAGTTAATATATATGAAGATGCATAAATTAATTTATGTTTGATTCACCCATAGATAGTCGACTTTAAATTTTTGAATATATTTTTCTATTTTATGTTAAATCCGTACTTTCAAAAACATTGATATAAGTGATTAAAAAAAAAATTCTGCAAATGATTCATGATTCTATCAAATAATACTATATATTAATATATTGTCAAGATGGTGTTCTTGTTAATTTCATGATAAATCAAGGTCATTTTTTGATAAATATGCTGTCTATTGGGTGCATTATAAAATAAGGAGAGAGATCTTTAGTAAAAGTTGATCAATAGCTAAATAATAAATTTCTTTGCATTTAAGGATAAAAAATGATTTTTTTTACTTCATCAAGCAATTGATGACTAGAGAACATTTTGTCTAGGTGCACTTCAAGTGTGACATAGACGGGGTACTTGATGTTTTTCTTTAGTTGGAATAATGTTATATGTGACATGAGTAACATTTCTATGTCACCTGAGAATTAGATATTGTATGCAATTTTGATTGGTCCCATGATGTATGTGACATATCAAATGAGTAACATTTCTAAGTTAATTAAGGATAAAAATCTCATGCCAACCTGGCACTGATATATTATGTACTATGGCATGCCGAGCTTAGACATGCCAATTCATGGCATGCATTTGCACACATGCTAGTGAGGCAATGGTATGGTGCCACATATTATGGATGCCATCAGTGCTGGCTAGCGGGTAAATTTATGAATTTACTAAATTATATTCTTTTATTTTAAAGAAAATCCAAACTCAACAAATAGGAAGGCTCACATTTTGCTATATGTATATAAATGTTTGCTTATTTATCATCCTACATATAGAACATCTTGGTGTTGATTTGTATGTCCAACTTATTGTCTATCCTGTATTTGGGTATGCAATTCTAATATATCTTTATTTGATTCCCTTATTTGAGGTTTAGTCCAAAAATAATATTATCTTCTTGGAATTTGTCAAGTTTAAAAAGAATTTGGTAGATCAATGAACCAAGGAACTATTTAGGAGTGGAGTCCTAAAATCATTGTGAGAGATGGGGCTTAAACCCATTATTTGGTCACCAGCAGTGGATACCCAACCTTTGTGATTGGAGATCCCATGAAAGAGGTTCAGTGTAGTAAAAACAGAACTGATTGAGTGATCGTGTTAGAGCAATTTTTTTTTAAAAAAAATTCTCATCCAATCCCTGTGATGAGTGCTCTTATAAAGTGATAAAATAAATCTGTGTAAGATTGAGTTATACTTTTAATGTATCCAAGGTAGGTTATCTACTGGGTATTAGTCACAAATACCCTTAGTTTCCGGTTCTCTACTTTATGGAAACAATATTATCTCTTGTGCCATTATTCCTATCGGTTTGCATTTTTACCCGATATGGGAAGCGGTATCTGTTGATGAGTGGTTATACAATGGCGGTCCTTATGAGCTAATTGTTCTACACTTCTTACTTGGTGTAGCTTGTTACATGTCGTTCGCCCATCACATTATTTCAAATTCCAAAAAAAAAAATTGATTTTCAATATTCCTATTTACGGCGACAAAGAATAAAACTATCACTATATTTTTTCCTTTTCCTACTTCTTCTTCCAAGCGCAGGATAACCCCAAGGGGTTGTGGGTTTTTTTCTACCAATTGGGGCTCTCCCTTCACCGCCCCCTTGGGGATGGTCTACAGGGTTCATAACTACTCCTCTTACTACAGGACGCTTACCTAGCCAACACTTAGATTCGGCTCTATCCAAACTTTTTTGGTTCACCCCAACATTACCCACTTGTCCGACTGTTGCTAAGCAGTTTTTGGATATGAAACGGTCCTCCCCAGATGGTAATTGTTATATTAGGCCATGACTAAAGGTTTAAGCTAACCTTAAGAAATTCTTATAAAAAATTAAGGTACTAAACGCAAGACCTTTAATATGCATTGACCGCTTTAACCTAATTGATCTATATTGTGTGTATAATTAGTAGAAGTCTGAGTCGAGGGCCTAGTTCAAGGTTTAATCTATTATGGTTCCTTCAGATATATACAATCAACACTAAGTTAGGTTCAAGTTCACATGACACCTCACCTATTGCGTAATATAAGATGCTCTAAAATTTATGTTGTATTGATTTTATTTTTTTTTAATTTAAAACTTTTCTGGGAATTATTGATAAAATATTTTTTTTTAAAAATAAATAAATGGAGGAATGCTCACGAGCGGAACGCTCGTGGACGTTCACTGGAGTCATGCGTTTTCATGAGTGGCGCAACACTCTTGCGATCGTTGCTGCTTGAACGCTCACGCGTTCCGCGAACGCTTATTCATGGGATTTTAAAAAAAAAAAAGAGATGAAGGGATCGGTAGCATCCAAATCCTAAAAATTTCTCTACGAGATTCTGCTGCGAGAATTAATTGGTGCCTGTGCCTCAAAAGTCTACTGAAAAAAAAAAAAAAAAAAAAAAAAAA
>UESW01004700.1:337882-373614 GCA_900491605.1 Calamus simplicifolius
GGAGGGGAGGGGAAGATTAAGTCAGCCTAATTGCTTTTTCTTATCTTCTAAAAACTGAAACATGACTTATCAACTAACATGTAGTAAGTCAATAGTAAGAGCCAACTTGTCAAATTTGGAAAGTTTGGAGCTTTTGAAGAAACTCAATTTATTCATTTCCCAAAAAAATAATAAATAAAAGGACCTTTGTTTTTGGGGAAAGATTAAGCCAGCTTAATTACTTTTACTTTCATTAAGAGCGTGAAAGAAGAATAAGTAGTAGTTATATCAGAAACAGAAGACAGGTATAGAAAGATAAAATAAAGGGAGGAAAAGAAGGAGATGAAGAAGTAAATAAACAATAGAAAACAAAGGTCCCTTGAGGGGAGAGGAAACAGAACATGCTCCATATTTAAAGGAGCTGAAATTGTGCAAGCTTTAATCAGAAAAGAACAGGGTTGAGAACTTCCAGCTCTCATGAAGATTTACCTGAAAATGAACAGTTATTTCCTTAACCAACAGGTTGTGGCAGCTATCATATCTCAAAATATTTTCCAGCATATTGTAATGGAATTCTTCCTTGAACTGGTCCAGAAAGCATTAGTGCCATTTCGGAGTGGGATCAAATTGAGGCTGCTGAGATAACGAATCCAAATTGCGTTGGTGAATACACAACTGAAGAATGAGTGATCTATTGATTCATTATCTGATTTACAAAATGCACAGACTCACGGCACTATCAAGTTTCTCTGCTTGAGGTTGCCAGCAGTCTGTAATTTCTTTCTGTATAGAAGCAGGATGAAAACATTTTTAACTTTGGCAGTAGAGGTAACTGCCAAAGGAAAGAAGCTACTGGGTGAATGGCGCCACCATGACTAACAGTTGAGTATGAGCTCTTAAAAAATGCCATTATTGGTCTGATACTATTAAACTCTTGTCCTGTGAATGAGTAAGAAGAGTGTTCTGAAAACCGGTCGGTTCACTGATGATGTTGTTAAGTGGGGGAAAGAAAGTCAAGATAGTATCTTATGGGGGTGCTTGGTCATTGAAATGAAATTACCATGGTGATTTCAAACCACCGGTGATCCTTATTATGGAGTAATCTTATTCTTGATGACAACAAATTATCATGTTTGGTATTATGTCCTAGTGCTTAAAGATATCCAGATATCCATAATTAATCTGTTTGGTATACTCTAGGAATCCAAAATTACTGACTATGTAATACCAAAACTATCTCTGATATATTTTGCAACTACGATGATAATTTATCGTTATTTCATGTTATTTATTATAATATTTATATTAAATTATAATATAATTATAATATAATTTTTTATAATTAGAATCATGTTATATTTTATAATATTATATTATTATAATATAATGTTATAATATTAAATTATATTGTATTGATATGAAAATAATACTAAATATTTTTTTATATGGACAAGGGGCATTTTGGTCTCAAATCTCAAGTCAAGATTACTGTCTAGGAGTGATCTTGGATACTCGACCTCAAGTATGGATATGAGATCATCAGGTTTGGCAGTGATTTTAGAGGTGAAAGTGAGATCACCAAGATGAAACTAAATGCGGTGATAGGTTGGATTTTGTGTTGTTAGGATCTCAACCTTTGCAACAAGGATGTGTACATTTCTATCTATCTTGAATGAAGGTTTCCGACCATAAAGAGAACATGATGCCCCCATTTGTCATGCCCAAAACTTGTATTAACTCTCTAAAAAGTCCTCTGGGCATAAGATATTTTCCATCAAAGAAGCATTATGATTGCCATCATTCTTCCGCAGTGACTGATTTGATAAGCATGCCACCTTCCTAAAGAAAAGTTTGCTGTTTAGGTACAAAAAAACATTCTATAGTTCCTCTTTGATGGCTTGCCGGAATGATAAAAGTGAACAGCTAATTGATACAGGCTCTTCAGATGTCATCTAGGCAAGCTTCTTTACAGTATTCATTATCTGGCTTCAAACTTGACTTCTTTCTCATTAAAACAACGACATGGAAGAAATTAGAGTGAAAGCCTCCTTCAAATATTTGGTCCAAGTTTCCTGCTTACAAGAAGTTTCCTGCTGAGGCTGTTTCAGAATATAGCTGGATACCATAACTTCACTTGAATTCTTCCCTCTTTGCTAATTCTTCCATGTTTCAAATTCTTGAGTTGTTCTGTAAGACCAAAAACACACTGAGGAACTTTTCCTATTCTGTTCTAATTCCACCCAGTTAGAATCTTCCACGTGGTTCAAATTTGTAAGTTGTTGTATGGCTTGGTTATTCCAAACCTGTCATTTCCATGATTATGTTCTCTACCTTTTGGTGCTCTGTCCAGAATTTATCATGTGAGGAGCATTCTTGATAGTTGTTATGCACAGTTGTAGTACTAGACCTTCATTACTTCCTGTTCATGGGTGATGTAGGCCTGCCATTGGCCTTTAGGTTTTGGGAAGAAGTGGAACCAATATTGGTCTCATCAGGCTGGACACACATTTGATCATGTTCTTCCCACCAGTATCCGAGGACCTGCAAATGGAACTTCTATAAGTTGGCCTGCACAATCATCTTTTTGAATTACCTAGAAGACTGAGCATCTAAAAGCTATTTTTTCCTTTCTAATGGAACTCCAAGAGGATATGGGTGGATTCATGCCATATGGTAATTTATATCATCTTAAGCTTGTCCTTTCTTTCTTTTAGCATATCCTCACCACCCTGTTAGGTTTGACTAAAATATACATCAGTAATGGGGCATGTGATTATATGATTGAAGCTTAGCATTATGTCACAAGGATATTGACTTTATATTTTACAAATCTTTTCCTGTGCATCCTTTTGAAGAAAATGTGAAAATAAGTATATTTTATGTAAAACATCTTCTAGTATGAGTCCAGAATATTTTGTACTGTTGTTTATATAGTTTTGTCCATGTCCAACATCTATCAATATGAAAATAGTTGCATTGAGCAAGAATTTTGCCGTCTGGCGGGAATGAATGGGGAAGGGGGACCTGTTAAATGGAATATGATCTGAATGGCTTGTTATTGAAGTAAATGATTTATGCATGTCTGTTGTAATCTACATTGGTATCATATTGCCTGTGTTATCTTGTTTCCTAATCTCTATATTATAATTTCCTTTGGCAGGTCTATGCACTGATGTCATTCCTGTCCCTTATCTTTAATGAAAGTTCCATTTATTTTGATTCAATCCGGGAAGTGTAAGTGTATTGATTATTAATAATCATGCTATGCAATTTGCTACCAGCATATGAGTATATGAATTCAAAAATTAGACATCATTCTTGCAACTAATATATTTTCCTGTCCATATTATTCCCAAGGTTTCAAAAACTAGTATTTGTTGCATGACTCGTTGTGACTAGTACATCATATTGTACCAGCACTGGCTAATATGCTGTGAATGGTGGAGATATACACAAAATCAAAAAGAAAGTTTAGAAAAAAGGAAGGAAAATTGTGGGAATGGTATAGAACCTAATTCAAGGTTTCTATCATATTATCTAGTAACTATCCAGTCTAGCACCTTCAATTTGATTAGTTTTTCATGCCTTTGTGCTTATTCATGTATGGTCTTTCAAAAGAAGAAACATTGTTTCTTGGTTGAAGGAATAAAGAACAGGCATATGCTTTATATAAAAAAAGCTTCATATCTTTTTTCTTCTCCTTCATTCTTCTTTTATCTGTGCTAGTATATTGGAATGTTCTGATGCACTTTTCAAAGGAAAAAAGAAATCATGCTTTTATTAACAATTTGAATTAGTTTAAGAATTTTGATTGAGAAAAGATAGGGAGGGGGAGATTAGGATGAGGGTGATTATGCAGAGTGATGTTGAGAGAGAGAAAGAGAGAAACAACCTTGAGTGACATATGGTTAAATTTGAATTGGATATGTATTGAAGAATTATATATTTTTACAAATCTGTTAACGATCATCGTATCTGTGCTATAAGTTTTATCAGATTATTAGTTTTTAAATTTGGGCAAATTTGACAGACTGAAAGATCTCAGCTTCCTCTTTTTCAAATTGTGTAGATTATCATTCTTTGGATAATAGAATGAGAAGAGGAACTGTTAGGATGGAAGTATATCTAACTTTTGATGAGTCTAGATAACATTCTTACCAAAAGCATATATTCAATTGTTACCCTCACATCAGTCAAAACAATCAAACGACCTGAATCAGCTACTTAGCTTTTAACCTGCTGCTCATACTGCTCCATGAGAGGTATTTTTAGCCATGGTTTCAAGTCTCAATAGGATGTCCTGTGAGATGCTGGGACAAGTTGCCGTCCCGAGTATTGGGATAGGACCTTCTTACCATCATCTGGCATCTCAATCAATATGTCTTGGACATCCTCTATCTCAAGTGTCAAGATGGGGTGAAATGATGGTGCATCTTGTTCAAAGAAAAAACCAGAACGGCCTTATCCCATGAGATTAAAACCTGGCCGATCAGTTGACATGGAATTACTGGACTGATAATGTATAAATGCTGAAAGAAATTTAATAGTTCAAACTTGATTGCTTGATTTTTGATAGGGTGAATTAATTCCTGGTTGTTGATTTGACTGTTCATTTATGATTAGCTACTAGCTAAGTTTTGTTTAGAGATCAATCCCTTGTGCAGAATTATCCCTTATTTTTGCACACATATATGCCTGTTTCCTACAGACTTGCACCTTGACTGAAATCCAAGCGGTCTTTAAAAGGAGCTGGGAAAAGAAGCCTGGTCAATGGGTCCTCAACACTAAATGGTTGTCAAAACAAACAAACACATGCTAATTTTCCCTACTTGGTATCCTAGTCTTGACTTCATTGTATATGTATCTGGATTTATATTGCTGTTTGTGGCTCTGAGTACTTCTTATAGAATGGGATACAGTGACCCCATTCTCTTAGCTAGTTTGCTGGTGTTTAAAGTTGCTTGTTTTTTGGCAAAATCTTTTTCCTTGCATGACTACATCAAGAACCTTGTTCTTAGAGTCTTCATATTTCTTAGGCTCTAGAAGTTAAGGTT
Source organism: Calamus simplicifolius (assembly GCA_900491605.1). NCBI lineage: Eukaryota > Viridiplantae > Streptophyta > Magnoliopsida > Arecales > Arecaceae > Calamus > Calamus simplicifolius. The sequence goes on from UESW01004700.1 coordinate 342,916, forward strand.
TTATTTTGGGATATGGAAGAGTACCTTTGCTGTTTCTTTATAAGAAAAACAAAAAATCTGAAAAGGCTTAGTTACTTATGGATTGAATGTCAAAGTTGGAATATTCGCCTAATATAATTGTGTGTGGCTGTAGTAACTTGGTTAGTCAATAAGGAGTCATTGTATAGAAGATGCAGGAGTATGATTGGAAGATATAATATTGCTAAGGTCAAAAAAGGAGCAATGATTTAAAGAGATCTGAACAATTGAAAACCTATCCATGCAGGAAATACGGTAGGAGAGTTACATTAGTATTGGTGGTGGACACTGAGAGGACATATAATATTGTAGACTTAAGAATACAATTAATGAAGTATTGAGCAACCAAAATAAATTAGGAGTTGGGACATGTAAAGGTATTTGTGCATATGCATTGCAAATAAGATATTCTGATTGTCCACACAAATGGTTTAAAATGGAAAGATAGAAGAGAACTTTGATTGTTAATGGAGCTCAAAACTTAAAAGAAATGGAATTAAAATATTTTTTTGAGGACTGCTATGGGGACTCTCACCCAAGAACCTAGGGGACTCGCCTATAATACAGGGGACTAACTCACCCTATGGAAAGATTGGAATCACTTAAAAGTTCTTGTGCAATAGAATATTGGCTTCCCACCTTCCTATGCTTGTAAACATGCAGGTGTATAGAACTTCAACTCATGAATCTGGACCTGCAAAACAGCCCCAAGAGATGGTATTAATGCTGATAGGAATTGTTTTCTGGATTGTTGGACTGTTGAAGTCCATTAAGTTTGGATTTTGTTGGATTTCACACGCTGGTAGTTGGGAATTGCGGTGTGCTGACTGTTTACTAGCCTTAAACCAGCAAGGGGCCATTAGGCTGCTTCATTAGAGCCATAGAGATGGCTTCATCAGTGTAAGAATTTGTCTTTCCCCTTATTAGGAAGGGAAGGATATTGATATGTGGTGTTAGAATTTGGTGCGAACTGATCTAGCGGAGAAATAAAGAACAATCGGATGATGAGATAAGTGAAATAGTGATTGGTGGCTGTGGTCTCATGAAAAGATTTAATAGATTTTTATGATTGGCTGTCAAACTAAAGTGAACCCCTTGAGAATTGTCACTATATTTTTTTCTTTGGCAACTTTAGGAAAGAGTGACTTAACCATGAAACTAGGACCAGATAGGTTGGAGGCCCACCTTATCACTCATAGTTTGTGCTCATGTATCTTGGGAGCAATTCCTATGAACTAAGCTATCATGTATTGAGCCCGTGCCAGCTGCAATATGCAAACTATGACTTTTCATGCTGACAACTGGCACATTGTTGCAGAAAGATGTTCAAGTCTGTCAAACAACATGCTGTGGTTGTATCTGGGCCCACTGAACTGATTTATACTAGTTTGAGATGTTTTGAATAAAAAACATTATTCTAGCATCATAAATTACTCTAGATACATGTGTTGATTGCTATTAAACATTTACGTACCCAGTTTCTAGTACTCAGTGTTGGAAACTAACATCTCACAATTATGTTTGCATATCAATAACACTAATATGCTTAAATTTCATTATGGAAAGCAAGGTTTGAAATACTGTGGTACATGGGTGCAGCTTCCGTACATTGATGCAGTACATACCGTGTTACCCTCCCATATTTACTCATGGTTTTCTGGACAATACAACAAGCTATATACTGTTGTATAGTGCAGTATATAACATGATACGTTTTTTTCAAACCTTGATAAAAAGTACTTGAGTACATATGGTTGCTTAAACATTTATATTTAAAATAGCTATAAAGGAGAACATGTTAGAGATGCCATAGACATAATGCCAGCAGTATGAATTGATAATACACAATGAGTTACCTGGATTTCTAGACTTTGTTGTTGCTATTAAAATCTTATGATTCACAATCCAGATCTTTTCATCTGGATCAAAATGGCCCTGAATGATCTGAATCTTATCTTTGGATCAGGATCAATTAAGAAAATAGGATCTGGATAGGTATTATGAGTCATACAGTCCCTACGATCATAGGATCTGACTTGACTGTGTTATTTAGGCTTTAAATCATGCATTATTCCATTCTCTGTAATTCATATAACTTTATGGCTTCTAAGTTACCAAGAAGTAATGAATTACGAAGCTTTTTATTGGAGTTTATAGAGTTAAAATTTAGAGGCAATTTTTAGTATTCTTACAAATGTTAAAAACATATCCTTTTTTCCTAAGAGATTCCAACTAAAATAATAACTGACATGATAGGTGGTATGTAAACATCATGAATAACTAGAAATAATGTTTTGTCCCCTCACTGGACATGCTGCATGTGGGCTTATTTTGGTGGAAAGTAGATTTGTTGTATATATGATTTTTTATTCTTCAATTACCTACATATTTCTTACATATCTATGTTATATATATATATGTAAGAGCTTTGTTGTATGTATGATTTTTTATTCTTCAATTACCTACATATTTCTTACATATCTATGCTATATATATAAGTAAGAATAAATTTGTGTCTGCAAAGATACATCACCATTAGATTTAAAGGTCAACACCTTGAACATCTAACAGAAATGGTAGTGTAAAAACTTCTTGTGTACAATTAAGGTACTAATTTGACAAAATCCTTCTGCAACTGTCAAAGAATTTTCTCACAAATGTGCTATTTACCATTTCGTAGAGAAACAACTTAACAGCCATTTGCTCAAGAAACAACTGATGTCCCTTTTTTGGCTATATTCTGATTGGGATTGTCTCTTGAAAAGTCCAGTTCAAAATCATCAATGGTATCTCACTTTCTGGATTTCTACCCAAAGCCCTCCCAGCTCGACTGCACATTGATTTATTCTCATTCCATGAGAGACACCCCAGCTGTTCCTCAACTCCCCTCTGAACTCTTGGATTTCTAAGAGATATCATTTTCTATACCGTATACAAGATCCAGCTCCTCTTATGGTTACAGTTCATGCATGAACTCACTCTAGTGTGGTCCCATAGAATTATGTGGTACTCCTCTTGTTGCCTAGCTTCTGATTATATTTTTCTTTGGTAGATGTGCATTTGCAGGCATGTATTTACTAGTTTTACAAAATTTTTAAAGAAATCAAAAAAATATCCTACAATCTGCCATCAGATCTGTGACCCTATCCGGTCCAACCCACTCTACAATCTATGACCCAATGTTGATCTCAACAAAATTGGTCTACAAGCTAATACAAATTGAGGATTTTGCATTATTATCATCTGATATGTAGATTGGACCTTTAGATCCTCAAAGTAATTATGAAAGACACCACTTACCATCATGGACAAATCAATGCTGTTTATGATGGTTGTGCATTGGTTTCAGAAGGAAAACTAAGTAAGATACAAGATTGCATCATTCAATAGGGGCAGCCTGTTCAGAGATATATACCCCTGTATACAGGTACCCTGTTGGCATGGTGTCATATGATACATATGATTTAATTTTTTAACCAAAGATGCTCTTAGAAATAAAGGATTAAGTTTTTGGTCCCTACAGTCCAATGTGATACACATTAGTTATATATGTTCTATAATACTTGGCATATTGTGTTATATATGATATTGTGTACAACAGAATTTGGAGAAAATTCCATTTTGATTTCGTTTGTCATCTTCTTAACTAAAATTTCCTTACACTTCCTATAATACATAACTAATTCCTATCTCCTGCCATATTTAATTGGAAATTCTTGAGCATCTGCCATTGATTCAACTGTCTTAAATGATGACATGTAAGAAGAGATAAGGATTAAGTGAAAACTTTTGTTTTGGATTGATTGATGCTTTTGTGGTTTTCTGATAGAAAAATAGAAGTGACATGATGATTTTTAGGAAAAGCTCAATAAGATGCATGCCGATATTATCAAGGTCACATGAGCTTTTCAAAGGAAATGCTACCCTTGTATTATAATCACAAGAGAGTTCCAAAAAAAAAATTTTATTAACCTTATTGGAGTTCCAAAAAAGAATTGCTAACAAAAATTGAACTTAAATAAGCTTTCCATGTGCATCGCGCATGTTAAAAATGCTAGTTTAAACAATTCTAGCTACTTAAAATTGCACTACTTTGGGGAGAAAAATAAAAGTCCTGATTTTTTTTTTTAAAAATGGATTCTATTTTCTATCATCCTATCTTCCTCCCTTATCTAAAGGAACATCATATGTAATCCCTCTTCTTAAAAGTGACAACATGAGGAATGTGTGTAGATAAAGATGTATTTGTATCTTATGTTTATCAATCTATGTACATGTTTATCTCATGGTTAGCTGAATCATGCTCCGCTTGGGGTGAAGCAAGCCAAATTGACTTGAAAACATGATAGTTTGCCTTTTTGGTTTGGTACAAGGAGCGAACTACCCTTGTACAGGAGTACTGAACTGTGTAGAATTGCTTCGTACTGAACTGAACTACCCAGTTCGGCCCGGTACAGTGGCTGCTGTAGGTGGAGCCTCTTTTGGTCCACTTGATTAATACACCATCAGTTCAGTGTAGTATACATCGTATCAGTCCAGTTCCAATATAGTACAATGCCTGGTAGGCGTACAATGTTTCAACTGAGTTTGATCAATACTTATATGTAGATTATATATTATGAGCTTTAATGTCTTTTCTATGACCGTAATCTCATTGGATGATATTGTGATTATTTTATCTCTCTTTTTCTATTTTGTTCTAATAAAATTATTAAGCCGATGCTTATAATGCTACGACATTTCTCTGCTTGCCCTTGCTTTTTCCTCTGTTTACATGGTTAAGCTGATGCTGAGTCCTTTATGATTATACTTGTCCTGTTATTCTCTTTAGTGTTGTGCTCTGCTAGTACCCAGGAGAATTATCAATAACCCATATATAAAAGTGGAATCATGCTTCCTCTGCCTCTTTTTTTTTTTTTTTCGGTATATGCTGGGATGCAAGGAGTTTTATAATTCATTTTAGAATTTTGTGCAACAACTGACTTTACTATGTGTGGAACTGTCTCAGCTATGAAGCTTGGGTCATTTACAATTTTCTGTCACTCTGCTTGGCATGGGTAGGAGGCCCTGGAGCTGTCGTTTGAGTTTAAGCGGCCAGGTTCTGAAGCCATCGTGGTGCCTGATGACTTGTTGTTTCCCTGCTCTTCCCCTTGATGGGTATCTGTGTGGCCCATGTTTCATTTTCCTTTCATAAAATTTTGTTTATTAAAGACTTAATATTTCATGCTAGAAACAGTCATCTAAGGTCATATATGTTAAATATTGCTAGACATTTGAGCAGGAGCAAGCTTTTGCATTTTTTTACAACTGAGTTATTCATATTTGAACTTCTTGTTGGACAGGCGTTTCATACGGAGGTGCAAGCAGGGTGCTTTGCAGTTTGTGATCCTGAAACCTATCCTAGTCATAATCACCTTTGTATTCTATGCTAAAGGAAAATATGAAGATGGAAATTTCAGTACAAATCAAGCATACCTTTATATTACAATCATCTACACTATCTCATATACAGTGGCATTATGCTCTTGCCTTGTTCTACCTGGCATGCAGAGATCCGCTTCGGCCATTTAATCCAGTCCCAAAGTTTATTATGATCAAATCTGTTGTTTTTCTCACATATTGGCAGGTATGGTTCTCCATAGACTCAAGTGTTTTTCTTGTTTTTGTGGCTTTAGCTATGGACTGCTACCACTCAAGTGGTATGGATCTGAAAGTCATGTTGAACTCTATGTGGATTGCATAGCATATCGACATAGACTAAGAAGGATGCTTATAGTAGATAATGGAATGTATTTATGTTGTCAGATATAAGAAAATTTTAATGCATCATCATATGATGATGACGTAGCAAAGCTATATGTTGCACAATTTTGGAAATCTATGTTGTGTATTAGAGTAGAGTAGTGTCTGGTAAACTCAGAAGGAATAGGGATTATCATGCTATAAATGTTAGGGTCATTTGGTTGAGATTGTAGGATTATGATAATTAAGAAATTGGCATATAACTTTAGAATATCAAGAATATCTTATGTTCAGACAATAACTAAGTGCTAATTCTTATCGTGGCACTTCATTTGCTTAGAAGATTCTGAATTTGAGGGAACTCATATTTTAAATGCTATTTTTATCCTACCCTCAGTAACATTATCTGCAAAATTGTCCTTGAAAAGAAATTTTATGGTTCTAGGATCTGTTGATGGTGCAATTCAGATTGGATTCATAAGCACCTTTCAATAACCCTTTTGTGGAGGTGGAATGAGGTTACATTGTCATCAGTATTAGAAGATCAGTAGTGTTGGGTGATTAGTGGTAAGCTGCTGCTTATATAGCTGAATTTAAGGACAAGTTTTGCCATGATTATGCTGTGGATCAAAATTGTTTTTTATCCCAACTTATGCATTTCATTTAATACTGCGCATGTCTGGATGCATTGTTGGTCAATGCCGCAATGACCTCTAAACCTTTCATATTGGACCATGCAGAAGTACTAATAAATTCCTATGTAAAAGCAAAATCTCCTTTTTTTTAACAAGATTGCCCTGTCATTTCTTTGTAGGGTGTCTTGGTCTTTCTTGCTGCCAAGTCAGGCTTCATAAAAAATGCAGAAGAAGCTGCTAACTTCCAAAATTTCATCTTATGCATTGAGATGCTTATTGCAGCTGTTGGTCACCTATATGCCTTCCCTTACAAAGAGTATGCAGGTTCTGATATTAATGCATCTGGTGGCTTGTTGGGAAGCCTTGCTCATGCATTGAAGTTCAGTGATGTCTACCATGACACGGTTCACCAGGTGGGTTCCAAATTACCTTTATTAAATCAGTCGATCCATTTTGACATGTATTCTTTGAATTGGTTTTATGTGGAGTTTGATGTGTTTAGTTTCCCCTACAGTTTGCTCCTACCTACCATGATTATGTGCTCTATAGTAATAATGAGTGGGATGAGGAAGCAAGACCATACCAAACGCACACATTGGGACAGGAAACAGAAGCTTTCCCCGGTAACAACCATATGGTTGGTGGCAAGATTGATGATATAGAGCTGTCTGTTGTCTCTCTTCTGCCTCTGGTAGTCCCAAGATGTCCAGCACACAGGACCCCACAAATCCAGAAGCGTTTCAATCTTCATCGCTCAACGGAAGTAATGCTTCTGCTGCAGAGTCTTAATTTGTTGATGGTGTTAGACAAAGATCCATCGGAATACACTATTGAAGTTACTTCTGCTGATGAGCCAAATAAATGATCTTGAATGACCTTGAACATCTAATGACAGTATCCAGATAGCCATTTTGGTGATCATGCTTGGATGTATACTTTTCATTTGGTTGGGACCCTAGCGGGTCAATTTTGTGTTGACATATGTATATCGTGGTTCATACCATCATAGATGAGTAAATTGCTTTACGTAGTTTGTAAATATTAGCAGCTACAGTTATACATGAGATTTTTGTATGCCATCATTGCCTTAATTGTGGTTTTTAAGGTCGGTCTTTGGCTTGTGATCTGATGATGTTATTTCAAACCGTCAGTTGACTAATTTTGCATTCTATTGGTGTGAGAGCATTGGTTTAGTCTTTTCTTTCATACCATAATTTCAAGTTGCAGCAATGCGTTCCGTGCGATGTTGAGATAGACTGTCATCCAAAGTATTGGAATGGAACTATTTCATGACTATTCTAGCATTCCAATTAATGCAATTTAATTTATTCTTCATCTAAGTGTCATGGTAGGATGGCGATATGTTTCATTTCACGAAAAAATTAAGATAATCTTATTTTATAAGATTTAAAATGTTGTTTTGTATTTTATTTTCTAGTTGAAATGATAAATTATATTGGTTTTCTTCATCAGATAAAATGCTTGCCTTTCCACAAATTCCATGCGCTAAGATTATTCAACCATCTTCAGAAACAACCACTTGGATTCCATGCGTTAAGATTGTTCAAGCATCTTCGGAAACAACCGCTCAGATTAGAATCCCTGCATCAAGTTGGATGCTTTGTCGGATGTTAATTAAGACAATGTAGATTCCAATACCGTGTGGGAAATTGAAATCTGGGAGAAACGTACGGAGAAAGGATGTGAAACCTGGAAGAAACATGTGGAGAAAGGATGGCGCACCAATAGCCTCTTGCATTGGCCCTTTGCATTGAGTTCTTGAATAGATTGATACCCGACTCGGATCCTTCAGCCATGTCGTAAATTTTTTTTTTTTTTTTGATGCGCGACCGACATCCATACCATATTTTCATCCGCAAAAGAAGTCCAGCATAATGAATAAACATGTTATATAAAATAATAAATAATAATAATAATAATAATAATAATAATAATAATAATAATAATAATAATAATAATAATAATAATAATTGATGGGGCCAGTTGACCCCATGGAGAATAAAAATTTTTTTGAACGGCCCACCTTGGCCCCAAAGGCCGACGGCTCCAATACCGACGGCCCCAAAAGCCGACGGCTCCAAGGCCGACGGCTCCAAGACCGACGGCCCCAAAGGCCGACACCTCCAAGACCGACGGCCCCAAAGGCCAACACCTTCAAGATCGACGGCCCCAAAGGCCGACGGCTCCAATACCGACGGCCCCAAAGGCCGACACCTCCAAGACCGACGGCCCCAAAGGCCGACGGCTCCCAGACCGACGGCTCCAAGGCCGACGGCTCCAAGACCGACGGCCCCAAAGGCCGACACCTCCAAGACCGACGGCCCCAAAGGCCGACGGCTCCAAGGCCGACGGCTCCAAGACCGACGGCCCCAAAGGCCGACACCTCCAAGACCGATGGCCCCACAGGCCGACGGCTCCAAGACCGACGGCCCCAAAGGCCGACGGCTCCAAGGCCGACGGCTCCAAGACCGATGGCTCTAAGACCGATAGCCCCAAAGGCCGACGGCTCCAAGACCGACGGCCCCAAAGGCCGACACCTCCAAGGCCGACGGCCCCAAAGGCCGACGGCTCCAAAGCCGACGGCTCCAAGACCGACGGCCCCAAAGGCCGACACCTCCAAGGCCGACGGCTCCAAAGCCGACAGCTCCAAGACCGACGACCCCACAGGCCGACGGCTCCAAGACCGACGGCCCCAAAGGCCAACGGCTCCAAGGCCGACGGCTCCAAGACCGACGGCTCCAAGACCGACGGCCCCAAAGGCCGACGGCTCCAAGACCGACGGCCCCAAAGGCCGACGGCTCCAATACCGACGGCCCCAAAGGCCGACAGCTCCAAGACCGGCGGCCCTAAAGGCCGACGGCTCTAAGCTAGTCGGCCCCGGCACTTCCTAGCCGGCCCCCGGCATCTCCGAGTTCTCCAAGCCCGCCGAGTTGGCCCTGACCATTCCTGGCCGGCCCCTCTCGGCCCCGGCGTCCCTAGTTCCCACCAGATCAGCCCCAACGGTTCAAGAAACCGCCTCTCTGACGCACGCCGCCCGACAGTGCCAGATCTAACAACTCAACAGCCTCGCCGGCTGATGGGACAGGACCCACTACCTAACAACTGATGGGACGTAACCCACCAACCAGCCCAGATTCATGAAAGGGCTCAGCAGACGTTCTGACTTCACGCAATCTCACGTGACAATGCCAGGGTCAACCCCTATAAAAAGGTGAATCCATCCAGTAAACAGGTATGCGCGATAACCCCCAAAATCGCCATCTCAACGTCCAGGAAGGAATCCCTCCTCCCTGAGACCTCCTTTCTCATACTAAAAAGGGCTCTCTTGAGCTCCTCTTCAGCTGTGACCTCAGTCGTTAACTTAGCCGTTGGAGGGTCCCACCGGAGACCCTCTCCGGTCCCGGGAATTTTCTGTAGGTAACCTGGTGAAGAAGAGCTGGGAGAAGCATTTCGTTCCCGACGTCCAGGAGAGGTGATCGAGCGTCATCAGATTGGCGCGCCAGGAAGGAGGGATAAGAAAAAGTAGCGAACGTTCTCCCTGAGCTACATCTCTCTCCCCTCTTCTCTTCAAGAAGCCATGGTAGTGACGCGAGCTCAGGATGCCTCCGTCAGCTGTCCGGCGGGGCTCCTCCCGCCAGCTATGCAGCAGGAGGCCAATCCCCCTGCTACCAACCCTCCAATTGCCTGCCCGCCGCCAAAGGTCGTTGATCAAACAGCGGAGCGGCTAGTGACTCTTTCCCAGCAAGTCCAGAATCTAACCGCCATGGTCCATGGGCTCCAGCAACAACAGTCCGTGGCCACCCAGCATCAGACTGCTCCCCTTGCTAGTTAACAGTCGGCGAGGGAAGGTTCTCCTCGGTGGGAAGCCGGTCGTGAGAGACCGGCCGACGTCAGGTTTCCCCTAGGAAGCCTCGACATGAGCCCTCCAAGCAGCCACGATCCCCTGACCACGGCCCCAACAAATTTCCTCCCGAGCCACATCATCACGAGGAACCCAGGCGGAAGTCCCGACTTCCATCTCCATCTCCTTCTGCCTCTTCTTCTTCTTCTTCCTTCGAGCTATCTCGGAGAGCCCCGACGATCAGCCGCCAGGCGGAGGAATGCCTGGAGGAGTACAACAGACGCCTCGATGAGCTCGCCAAGAAGATCAACCATCAGCCGGAGGAAGAGTTCGACACTCGTCCTCCTTACACTCGCCGCATACTGGAGGAACCGGTTCCCTCCAGGTTTGCTTCCCCAGGTGGACCCGTACGACGGTACGACCGACCCCCTCGACCATCTTGAGAGTCACAAGGCTATGATGCAAGTCCAGGCGCCTCAGACGCCCTTCTCTACAAGGCCTTCCTCGCAACTATACGGAAGGCCGCCCGTGCATGGCATTCGCGCCTGTCCCCCCACAGCATAGACTCCTTCCGGGAGCTGGAGAGGGCATTTTTAGCCCACTTTGATGCCTGCCGCCGGATCCCAAGGGTGGCAGACAACCTCTTCTCCGTCCGCCAGAAGGAAGGAGAGTCACTGCGAGACTTCGTGTCCCGATTCAAAACCACCGCCCTCGAGGTCTACCATCTCGACGATGCGGTGGCCACCCTGGCACTGAAGCGGGACTCCTTCCGTCCCGCTTCACCTTCTCCCTGGATAAGAAGCCCCCGGGCTCTTACTCTGACCTCCTCCTCCGGGCCCAGAAGTACATCCGGGCGGATGAAGCCGACCTCACCCGCCGGGAGTCTTCGAAGAGCTCTAGCCACAAATCCGCTCGCCCTGAGCCGAGCGGACCTCCCCGACATCGCCGATCCGACCCATCTCGCCGGTCCGACAACAGGTGCCGAAGCCCTGTCCCCAATGAGAGTAAGCTCACTCCTCTCTTTGCCCCTCGATCCCATATCCTGATGGAGATCGAAGGCGAGCCTTACCTCCAACGTCCTCCCCCCATGAAGAAAGGTGCACCCCGCGATAGAAGCCGCTATTGTCGATTCCACCGGGACTATGGCCACGACACCGATAGCTGCTACAACTTGAAGCGGGCCATCGAGGAGCTCATTCAGCGGGGCTTCCTCGGCAAGTATGTCCAGAAGACGCAACAGCCGCTGCCGGCCATCATGGGGCCTCCACCAGCTCAAGCCACCGTTGACAACACTCCCACGGAGCGGACGATCGGGATGGTATCCTGGGGATCGGCTTCTGCACCTAAACGGCCGAGGGGAGAGGAGTTGCCAAGTAACGTACTTCCTGGGAGGGTCCTTATCGCGTCACTGAAACACTTCACCGGGGGCATACAAACTAGAAGAGCTTGACGGGAAGCCCATTCCACGTACTTGGAATGAGGACAGCCTCCGCCAGTATTATCAATGATGTACTCCCAGAAGCATGAGTAATAAAGAAGGCCCCTTCTGACGCCACAGCTTGTTCTCTCTTGCGCCAAGTCTCTCAAAAGGAGCTCACCGGCATCGCGGCCCATGGGACACCACTCGGCCCCGGCACGGAGGTGCCCCCGAGTAGGTTAAGACCCTAAAGGCTCCGTACCCGACTGAGTCGCCACTTGGGCGGCACACAAACCCCCAAGATGGTTCAAAAGGAGCTCACTGGCATCGCGGCCCATGGGACACCACTCGGCCCCGGCACGGAGGTGCCCCCAAGTAGGTTAAGACCCTAAAGGCTCCGTACCCAGCTGATTCGCCACTTGGGCGGTACACAAAACCCCCAAGATGGTTCAAAAGGAGCTCACTGGCATCGCGGCCCACGGGACACCACTTGGCCCCGGTATGGAAGTGCCCCCGAGTAGGTTAAGACCCTAAAGGCTCCGTACCCAGCTGAGTTGCCACTTGGGCGGCACACAAACCCCCAAGATGGTTCAAAAGGAGCTCACTGGCATCACGGCCCACGGGACACCACTCGGCCCCGGCACGGCGGTGCCCTTGAGTAGGTTAAGACCCTAAAGGCTCCGTAACCGGCTGAGTCACCACTTGGGCGGCACACAAACCCCAAGATGGTTCAAAAGGAGCTCACTGGCATCGCGGCCCACGAGACACCACTCGGCCCCGGCACTGCGGTGCCCCCGAGTAGGTTAAGACCCTAAAGGCTCCGTAACCGGCTGAGTCGCCACTTGGGCAGCACACAAACCCCCAAGATGGTTCAAAAGGAGCTCACTGGCATCGCGGCCCACGGGACACCACTCGGCCCCAGCACGGCGGTGCCCCCGAGTAGGTTAAGACCCTAAAGGCTCCGTAACCGGCTGAGTCGCCACTTGGGCAGCACACAAACCCCCAAGATGGTTCAAAAGGAGCTCACTGGCATTGCGGCCCATGGGACACCACTCGGCCTCGGCACGGCGGTGCCCCAGAGTAGGTTAAGACCCTAAAGGCTCCGTAACTGGTAGAGTCACCACTTGGGCGGCACACAAACCCCCAAGATGGTTCAAAAGGAGCTCACTGGCATCGCGGCCCACGGGACACCACTCGGCCCCGGCACGGCGGTGCCTCCGAGTAGGTTAAGACCCTAAAGGCTCCGTAACCGGCTGAGTCGCCACTTGGGCGGCACACAAACCCCCAATATGGTTCAAAAGGAGCTTATTGGCATCGCGGCCCATGGAACACCACTCGGCCTCAGCACGGCGGTGCCCCCGAGTGGGTTAAGACCCTAAGGGCTCCATACCCGGCTGAGTCGCCCCTCGCAGCGGTTCCCACACCCCCGAGGTGGTTCAAAAGGAACCTGACGACTCTCAGCTCTCAGGTCACCCTCCGGGGTTCAAAATACTTCCAGGCTCCACGTTGGGGAGGATTACTAGCTGCCCTCAGCTAGCCAAAGAAGGCACGCAGACGTCCCTACAAGGCAGCGCAAGAGAAAAGGGATTTCCCCACCTAGAAGGAATCATGGTTGAAGTTAACATGAAAGAGCAGATGCCAAGATAAAAGTTCTACACTCCTCTCGCTTAGCTGATGCGAGGCATGCAAGCTCAAGGAGTGTGGGGGAATTGATGGGGCCAGTTGACCCCATGGAGAATAAAAATTTTTTTGAACAGCCCACCTCGGCCCCAAAGGCCGACACCTCCAAGACCGATGGCCCCAAAGGCCGACGGCTCCAAGACCGACGGCCCCAAAGACCGACGGCTCCAAGACCGCTCCAATACCGACGGCCCCAAAGGCCGACACCTCCAAGACCGACGGCCCCAAAGGCCGACGGCTCCAAGGCCGACGGCTCAAAGATCGATGGCCCCAAAGGCCGATGGCTCCAAGACCGACGGCCCCAAAGGCCGACACCTTCAAGACCGACGGCCCCAAAGGCCGACGGCTCCAAGGCCGACGGCTCCAAGACCGACGGCCCCAAAGGCCGACACCTCCAAGACCGACGGCCCCAAAGACCGACGGCCCCAAAGGCCGACGGCTCCAATACCGACGGCCCCAAAGGCCAACACCTCCAAGATCGACGGCCCCAAAGGCCGACGGCTCCAAGGCCGACGGCTCCAAGACCGACGGCCCCAAAGGCCGACACCTCCAAGACCGACAGCCCCAAAGGCCGACACCTCCAAGACCGATGGCCCCACAGGCCGACGGCTCCAAGACCGACGGCTCAAAGGCCGACGGCTTCAAGACCGACAGCCCCAAAGGCCGACGGCTCCAAGACCGACGGCTCCAAGACCGACGGCCCCAAAGGCCGACACCTCCAAGACCGACGGCCCTAAAGGCCGACGGCTCCAAGACCGATGGTCCCAAAGGCCGACACCTCCAAGACCGACGGCCCCACAGGCCGACGACTTCAAGACCGACGGCCCCAAAGGCCGACGGCTCAAAGGCCGACGGCTCCAATACCGACGGCCCCAAAGGCCGACACCTCCAAGGCCGACAGCTCCAAGACCGGCGGCCCTAAAGGCCGACGGCTCCAAGCTAGTCGGCCCGGGCACTTCCTAGCCGGCCCCCGGCATCTCCGAGTTCTCCAAGCCCGCCGAGTCGGCCCCGGCCATTCCTGGCCGGCCCCTCTCGGCCCCGGCGTCCCCAGTTCCCGCCAGATCAGCCCCAGCGGTTCAAGAAACCGCCTCTCTGATGCGCGCCGCCTGACAGCGCCAGATCCGACAACTCAACAGCCCCGCCGGCTGATGGGACAGGACCCACTACCCAACAACTGATAGGACGTAACCCACCAACCAGCCCAGATTCACGCAAGGGCTCAGTAGATGTTCTGACTTCATGCAATCCCATGTGACCATGCCAGGGTCAACCCCTATAAAAAGGTGAATCCACCCAGTAAACAGGTATGCGCGATAACCCCCAAAATTGCCATCTCAGCATCCAGGAAGGAATCCCTCCTCCCTGAGACCTCCTTTCTCATACTAAAAAGGGCTCTCTCGAGCCCCTCTTCAGCTATGACCTCAGTCGCTAACTTGACCGTCGGAGGGTCTCACCGGAGACCCCCTCTGGTTCCGGGACTTTTTTGCAGGTAACCTGGTGAAGAAGAGCCGGGAGAAGTATTCCGTTCCCGACGTCCAGGAGAGGTGATCGAGCGTCATCAATAATAATAATAATAATAATAATAAATAATAATAATAATAATAATAATAATAATAATACAAGATAATGTCATTTTGACTACTTGGTGTACAAATTAGATTTTTTTAATGTAATTAGTTTCGAAGCTGTACATTTAAGTGTCGGACTTCCTGTCATTCTAACATGACGTGATTGAGTTTAAGTGTACTTCTAATCAAATATATCGTATCACCTTGGTGGCCCTAGACTAATTCAGCATGCTATATCTGCAATATCGACATGCCACATGAATTCTACATACAATTATATAGAATCACAACGAGGATGCTGCCGTATTAATGACTATTATCCATGGAACACATGTTAAAGACACGCTCCCATCTATTGTACGAAAAAGAAAAATCTAGATGTGTGCGCTCAAGCGCTAAAACAAGGGGTTTGGCAAATCTTACACCAAATCTAACTTACGGGAGACATTTTGAAAACAATAACTTTCCCACTTAACTTGATGTTTGTATTGCCATTAACTTGTATATATATTATTACAAATAACCAAACATAAAAGCAATATAAGAATCAGAAAATATAAGGTAGAGAATTATGTACAAGAATTGAACATAGAATAATGCTCTTCAAACACTAAAATCATACCGTCTCGATCTGATGGGATTCGATTGAATGAATCCTCCTCAATCACTAGAATCATGGCATTTCTTGATTTTATGAAATTCGATTTGAACGAATCTTCCTCAATTATCTTCGTGGGATTGGATTTGATTGAATCCTCATTGCTCTCTTTTAAATTGAGCTGCGAAAGAGATTGAACACCCAACTTGTTAGTTGGTTACTTGGTGGAGGGGCTTTATTTTGGATGGAGACTCTGCTACTATGGTGGCATGGATCAATGGTGGTATCGAGAGCTTGCACCCAAAGCTCAGCGACATACAAGATTATCCAAATATTATTTTGTTCAAATTGATTAAATTTCTCATGCATAACATTTATCTAGTCTACATCATTTTTAGCATCTTCATAATACTTAAGCTCTATTTGTGAAACAAAAGCGAAATTAATATAAGCATCTCTAAATGATGGCCTAGTCTTAACACCATGTGATGGATCACCTAAGATTAATTCTTTAGGATGATTATGAACATACCTCTATTCCTTATCGAGTCAATGATTACCTTGAAGTTTAGTTTGTTGAATTGGATCGGTGCCATTTAATTTCTTGGCTAACATGATCATCTTCTCTTTCCTTTTTTATTTATTGTAAGCTCTCTTAGTTCATCTTCAAGGATATCTGCATCATTAGTTACCTCTCTCTTTCTTGATGGAAGATCATCAGTCTCATCAAAAACAACAAGAATTGGTTCTTCCACTGCTAAGGTTTTCTTATTAAAAACTCTATATGCTTTACTAGAAGTTGAGTAACTGAGAAATATTCCTTCATATGATTTAGCATCAAATTTATCAAGATTAGATTTGTCATTATTTAAAATAAAACATCGGCAACCAAAAATATAAAAATATCCAATGTTAGGTTTTCTTTCTTTCCAAAGTTCGTAGGGGGTCTTTTTCAAAATCGGTCTAATCAAAGCATGATTTAAAATATAACATGTTGTATTAATAGCTTCAGCCCAAAAATATTTTGGGAGATAACTTTCACACTACATGGTTCTGACCATTTCTTCAAAAGTTCTATTCTTTCTCTCAACAATACCATTTTGTTGAGGAGTCCTAGGAGCAGAGAAATTATGGTCAATTCCATGTTCATTATAAAAGTTTTCAAAGTGTTGGTTTTTAAACTCTTTTCCATGATCACTTCTAATTGATAAAACTTGAAAACCTTTTTCATTTGTTATTTTTCTAAAGAGTTTTAGAAAGCTGCAAATGCCTCATCTTTACTTGTTAAAAATAAAACCCAAGTAAAATGCGAGAAATTATCGATAATCACAAAACCATAATGTTTATTGCCTAGACTTGTGGTTCTAGTCGGTCCAAATAAATCCATATGCAAAAGTCCTAAAGGTTTAGAGGTTTAGATTTGAATGAAACTCTAGTTTGTTTTTCAAATTGACATGTATCACAAATCTTATCTTTTTCAAAATTTAATTTTGGCAAACCTTTGATTAAATCTTTTTTGATTAATTTTGAAAGTAAGTCCATGCTGATATATGCAAGCCTACAATGCCATAACCAACTAGTTTCATCAATTTTAGCATTCATGGCAACTAGACAATCAAAATTTTGGTCATTCAAATCAATAATGTAAAATTACTATGCCTGTAACCAATAAGTTTTATGCAATTATCATTAGGATTAGTAACAATGCAAAAGGATGATTCAAAAATAACTTTGAAACCTTTGTCAAACAATTGACTAATACTTAACAAATTATGTTTTAAACAATTTACAAGCAAGACATTATCAATAAATGCATGAGGAGTTATACCAATTTTACCAATGCCAACAATTTTGCCTTAGTCATTATCACCAAAGGTAACTACTCCATCATCTTTTGCTTCCAAAGTGATGAATTGGGATTCATCACCACATCCACTGTCTAAATACCATTTTCTTTTAGTTGCTCGGGTTATAAGATACACCTGCATCCATAATGTCAAGTCTTCATTTTAGGTACCCAAGCTTTCTTGGATCATTTGGGATTAATCGGCCTGGTTTCTTTGGAACCCATATCTTCTTAACATTGTGCGTGTGACATGATATGCTTTTTGGAACCATATCTTCTTAACATTGTGCATGTGACATGAATATGCTTTATGACCAGGTTTTTCACATTTAAAACATGTAATTTTTGCAAAATCACTAGCATTCATGAAAATATTTTTCAAGAACTTTTGTTTCTTCATAGTATCATATCCAAGACCGGCTTTGTTGTAAATTGCTCTTTGACTATTAAGATTCATTTCTAATTTATTTAAGCTCATAGTAAACTTCTCTATTATAGGTTTTAATCTATCTACTTCATTTTTCAAGTCTTTATTTTCTTGAAGTAATGATTCATTTTTCTTTGAAAGTTTTTATTTTTCAAAACTTAAGTTTTTGACTTGATTTTTTAATTCCGTATTTTTAGAACTCAAGTTAGCAAAATCATCAACTAATTCATAAAATTGTACACTAATCTTATAGTGATTATTTGCAAAATGACATATAATCAATATTTGGTGTATTTGAGCATATATTTCTATTTTGATTAAGTTATAAGCAGAAATCGAGCTTTAACAAAATCCAACAACTATATATTGTGTGTGTGTGTGTGTGTACCCCAAAACCAATTTGGTCTCAATTAACAAAACCCAAATGCTAAAGGAGAAACGAAAAAAATGATATTTTGTAAAGTAAAACTGCCAAAGAGCAAAAGAAACAACATGTTGTCTAGCCAGATCAGATGCTAAATAATATGTCGTACAAGGTTGTCCTTAAATAATATATCGTAGCATGATCAATATGCAATAAGGTAGAGGTTGAACCTTGCTCTGATACCAAATATAAGAAACATAATTATGTTTTTGATAGAAACTCTTAATCAAGGAAGCAGATCGGAATCACATACCTTCAGCCATTGTTTACCTTTGGTTAGTTTCATTGTTTTCCTTTGCTCGGTTTCTCACACTTGTCTCTCCCAACTAATGGCATATGTTTTATGTGAAGAGTAGTGTGTGGATCAAATAAAGAATAGAAGCTTTATATAGCCATTGCTCCATCAACAATGACTTTTCAATTACCTATCGTTACCATACTTAAAGACTATTGAATGGCCATTAGTAACTAAATTGCCATTGCAAATGATGAATAGTCATAGAAGTTGCAAAAGATGAATGGTCATAGAAGTTGCAAAGATGATGATCAATGTTTGCACCACTTAACTTAACAAATGGTTACAAGTATCCCATAAAAGCCAGGTGAAATAGCAGAACAAGAGAAAAATCCTATGAAAGAAGCAGTGGACTTTATATATATTTATATACAATTAATACTTAATAAAATAGTATGTTAAAAAATATTTTTTTATTGATTTCGACTATATTAAATGCATTAAAAATGAAAATGAAAGAGTTTTTGTAAAGAAGAAGAGATAAAAGAATGATAGAAAAGTTATTTTAAAAAATTATTAAATAAAAATAATTTAGTAAATTTAAGGGTAGAAGAATATGATAACCTAAGAGTAACAAATGAAAATAACTTTTTTCGTACATTTAGCATGCTTGATCCTAAAAATACTTTGAATAAAAAATACAAAGGCATTAGGGCCAGATGCGATTCCTATTAAGGTTTAAAAAGGCTCAGGAGAAATTAGAATCATGTGGTTAACCAATTTATTTAATAAGATTGTAGTAACTAAAAAAATATCGGATGATTAGAAAAAAAGCATATTAATACCATATAAAAATAAAGGAGGTATTTAAAACTATGCAAATTATAGAGGGATTAAGTTGATGAGTCATACAATAAAATTATGAAAGAAAATAATAGAAAATCGAATAAGAGCTGAAACTTTAATGTCAAATAATCAATTTGGATTTATGCTTGAAAGATAGACCATAGAAGCTATTTATTTATTAAGGAGATTGATAGAGAGGTATAGGGAAAAGAAAAAAGACTTTCATATGGTCTTTATTAATTTAAAAAAAAGTATATGATAGAGTACCTAGAGAAATAATATGATGGGATTTAGAGAAAAAAAAGTTATCAAAAGGTACATAAAATTAATAAAAGATATGCATGATAGAGCAATAACTATTATTAAAATAATAATAGGAGAAACTAGTGAGTTTTCTATTACTGTATTTTTATATCAAGGATCCGCCTTAAGTCCGTATCTTTTAGCATTAGTTATGGACGAATTAACCAAACATATTCAAGATAATATCTCATGATGTATGTTATTTGCAGATGATATAATGTTGATTGATGAAACTAAATCTGAAGTAAATACTAAGCTAGAGATTTAGAGAGAGGCGTTAGAATCTAAAGGTTTCAAGATTAGTAGAACTAAAACTGAATACATGAAATATAATTTTAGTGGAAGTAGAAATACAAATGAAGAGATAGTAAATTGCAAGCCAAGAGATACCAAGAAGTAAAAATTTTAGGTATTTAGGATCAATTATCTAGTAAGAAATGAAATAGGTGAAGATGTGAATCATAGAATTAAAGTAGGATGGATTAAGTAGAGTGTTTAGGAGTATTGTATGATCGATGCATTCCATTAAAATTAAAAAAAAATAAAATCATTGTTAGGCCAACTATGCTATATGGAACAGAGTGTTAGGCAATACTAAAACAATATATAAATAAATTAAGCGTAACAAAAATGCGGATGTTAAGATGGATATGTGGTAAAATTTTAAAATATAGAATTAGAAATAAACATATGCGGAAATGATAGAAATAGTTCCAATTGAAGATAAAATCAGAGAAAACCGATTACGGTGCTTTGAATATATACAACAAAGACCTTTAAATGCTCCAGTTAGAAAGAGTGATCTTTTATAGTCCATATTACTGATAGAGGCAGAGATATATCTAAACTAACATGGACGAAAATAAAATTAAAAAGGATATAACTATTTATAATTTGAGTATCAAACTTAGTCCTAATAGAACAAAGTGAAGGAAGCGGATTTATGTGACCGACCCCATGGATGAGTTGAGTATTGCCATTCAAGCATGCATCAATGAGTAATGACCAAGGAAAATGATATCCAACCTCTTCACATATATTGTTTTACCTTATTGGCAACTCAATATCCATTGAAACCATAAGTTAGTAAACGTACTGGTTGAGAAATTGATGTCAATTCATTCCCAGCTCCTATAAACCAAACATAAGGAAGAAAAGAGACCGCACGAAACACTTTCGTTACCGAGTCATGCTCATCATCAAGGAAGTAGCATTGGCTTATCTACATTGAGGTAGTGTTTGATATCCCAAAAGCTATTTCTGGATAAATGTACAGGATAGCATTTATCGGGGATAGCTAAGGAAATAAGCACATTTTTAAAATTACAAGTCTACCATCAAAGGATAACTTTAGTTGTTTATGGATTCCCTAGGGAATAACTTCAGAGGATAACCCATGGTTAAATCCCCTCTAGTTAAACTTTTTCAAACATATCCCCTCTAACTATAGCATTTGGGAATAAGAGAGAATATCCAAGGGATATCCTCCCTTATCCCCATATCAGTGTTACCATGGATTATCCTCTTTGGTTAAACTTTTTCAAACCTATCCCCTCTAACTATAGTATTTGGGGATAAGAGGGATATCCAGGAGATATCCTTCCTTATCCCCCATATCAAACACTGCCTAAAGATGAAACCTTCTCGTCAGAGTCGGCTGAGGCTTTACCTATCGCCTTACAACAGCAGCGGAGTCTACCAGCCCAAATTCAGGCTCATTTTTGGTGGCGTTCCCTTCAACTCAGCAATATCAGCACATGATTTTAAGGATTATTGGGTTTGGCTTACATTGTAGACGATTATGACCATGATATAGGCATTTACAGAGTCAAGCAGAAAGACGGACGGCTTTTACTGGTATATTATACAGAGGAGAGCACGAAGCTGCCTAACGACATTATAGGAGAAGATGGGAAAAGGAATTCTCAAACTAGCAGTGATCCAGAGTAAGCAAAAAACTTCATGTGTCGCCTAGACCTACAACAGGACACAGATCGACAAATGGCTTCTCGAAACCAATGTTTTGCTCGCTTTACTTACAAGTCAAACACAAAAGTTCTTATGATTTAACGTGCAGCATGTCATTCTCCAACCCCAGTGATATTGTGGGGAATCATGTGCCTTTATTCATCCAAAGAAGCTGCAAACTGTCTATGAATATAATACATTCTGTCAATAGGTTCTTACAACATGATGAATTCACACCAGAATCCATCAGCACTCCCCCTAAATTGCTAGCAATCTGATCAGATGCCAAAGGATAGTAACTTTTAGCTGTGCAGATAAGAGTGATGTGCATCAGAATTCTGTAGAGCCTCACTGAGATTCTTTAAGGCTTTATCATATGATACAAAGCCCATGAACCAGAATTCATGGTTATCCATGGTCACAATCTGGATGTATTTCTCTGTGGGGTTCCTGACATTAGATGAGGAATTAACTGATCTAAGCCGTTCCAGTGCCACATCAACCTGTATGTGGATGCACTGTTAGAACTTAAAAATATGGTGAAAAGCTGAAGAGAAAAGGATTGAAGGTGAAGCCATACACTGCAAACCGATAGTATAATGAAAATAACAGATGTACTTTGTGAAAAGTCAACCAATGTTGGTCATATTCATTTATTTTCCATTGTCAATTTCCTACCTTTCAAGTTCTAAATGAGAAGCATTCCAAGTACCAAAGCTACTATAGTAGTGTTACCTATGATTCATTCTGACATTATGAAGCAATTACCCATGTCAAATGTCTGTCATATAAACATTCCATGCTACAATTTGTGAAGGGTGAAGAGAAAAAAACAAACCTTGTAATAGATCCACTCCTGCTGACCTTGGGAGACATTGTGACAGACAGGATTGTCGCTACAAAAAGCCAACCTTCTTGTGGATATGTATAGAGTTCCTATCACCGGGCCTGATGAAGTGGAGAGATAACAAGCATATGCCTTTTTAAGTTGTTCTCCTGGAAGAGTACCAAATACCTGCTGGAAAACCTTGTGACATCCACCTTCTGCAAGAACTTTTGTTCCCTGTGCAAGCCTAGCCATGGCAGCGTCGGTAACACTAGGACCAGTTTTAACTGTTCGACGAGAGTACATATAAATATTAACTAACTTTTTCTTTTTCAGGAGTTCTGTAAAATATTAAGTAACCTTTGGTACTTCTATTTAAGGTCAAATGTGCTGAAATGAAAGTATATCCATTTCAAAGATATAAATACCCAATACAAAATGTCATTGAATTTGCAAAACCATAGAATTGGATGGTAGAACCAAAATATACAGAGATATAGGTCAAAAGCTCCTGATGTACCAAATGCATAGATGCAATAGCATTTCAAAAGCCAGACAATTCTGCTAGATGGATTTTCAAACCAATATCAAATGCTACTTCTATTGGCTTGTGCCAAAATACTATTACTGCTACAACAAAGCCTTTATCCCCAAGCTAATTTGAGTTAGCTATATAATTTCTTTTTCTCCATTCTATTCAGTTTAATATCATGCTTTATGTAAGATATAAAATATTAGGTTTTTCTTTATTATTTACTTTCATATGATTTTTGCTCTCTGAATGATTTCAAATTTTATTGTATATTTTCTTATATTATCACACATCCATTGCAACACAAAATTAAGGACATAAAGCTAAACTATAATAGAAATTCCAAAATCCAAAATGTCAAAATTTATTCACTACTTTATCTCACAAAAGAAATTTCATATGAGTCGGAAAACTCAGTAAAATGGATGAAAACATTTTAACAAATTTAGCCCACAAAAGAAAAACATTTTCCAAAACAAGAATTAAACAAACCACCTCATCAACAACAGCAACATTTCATTGTCAGAAGCAGAAAATTGTTTTACGATTTCTCTCTTATCACAGTGCAATAGAGATATTTACTTGCTTGGTTCAGAAAACTTGGTAATGGTTATTATACTACAACAGGCAGTGAGGCATAGCCAGAAATAATGTTGAATTTTCCTTCTTTGATCTTCAAAACTTAGAATCTGATGACTGATGATCTTCAAATCTGATGACTGATGATCTTCAAAACTTATAATCTGATGAATGATGATCTTCGCTATGCTATTTTCAATCAATTGATGTTCAATCTTGGATCTTCAATCGTCAAGCCACTATAATTAAGTCTATCATGATCAAGCAGCCAACTAGTATCTAACACACATTATGTACCTTTTTGTCAAGCAGATCCAGATAAAATCATCCAATTTCCTAAACTGCTAACTATCCTGTCCTAGCATTGATGCCTTGTAACAGTTTAAGCCAGTCCAAAAGCTAAAATTAACGAACGTGCTTAATCCCATGCTTCTCCGTAGGGATCTGCTTCTCTTCTAATGAATTTAGTAAATACGCTCCTTCATGATTAAATGTATAAATTCCATAAATCTAATCTTCAAATTATATTAATGAGAAAGGAAGGAATATTTAAAATATGGGCATCTACAACAAAAGGGAAAAATCCTCAATCCCAAAGTAGAACAATTCTATAAATGAAGCCCACAACACATCAAAGGAAAAGATGAAAATCAAAGTATATATAAAATGATTCAATAATCTTTGTTTTGTCTTGATGAGGGGTAAAATCGTCATTGCATTATTGACCGCCCACATCGATAATTGGGTCATGCCCAATCCAAACACCCTACAAGCCGTCGGCATAACATCCAAGCGACGAAGCCGAATCACCTTTGGCAAAGTCGGATCACCCCGACAACCCGAGCCATCTCATACCTCGGCCATCTGAGCGAGCCATTCCTCGGTAACCCGAGCTATCCCATACTTCGGCCATCTGAGCCAAGCCATTCCTCGGTAACCCGAGCTATCTTCATACCTCGGCCATTCGAGCCGACCGTACCTCGGCCATTCGAGCTGATCCATTCTATACCTCGAAAAACCAGGTTATTCCTCATTCTGGCCGAACCACGGCATTCAAAATACCTTTGCGGAATCCGGCGTAGAAGAGTTCGAATTCACTATAACTGAATAAGATTCCAGGCGGTGAATCATGCCCAGAAGTAGCCTAGGACCCGCAAGAGTGGCCTAGGTCTATGTGATCACTGAATATCAAGGCATCAACCAGCTCTCCCAGCCGTCGATCCTCTAATTGACAAGATGTGGACCCTACCGGCCTCGTAACAAACTTGATTCGAGTCCGTCTCAAATCCTAACAGTTTTCAGACCCATCCAGGGCACGTCCAAGGAATCAGGTGATCGCCTATAAATACCACAGCCCTCCAACCTCTCAGGTATTCCAACTTTGTACGCAGTTCTTACACATACCTTTACGCTATTCATTAGCTCTGATACTCCATTGAAACTCCCCTTGAGCTCAGAGCTCTCGAGAGAGAATACCCGCCAAAAGGGAAACTCCTCTATGAGAGTCTTCTCTCACATCTGCTTGCTATGAATCTCCACTGACTTGGGCGTCGAAGGGTCCTCCCCAGAGGGCAACCCCCACAGCACCCTCTGCATGCAGACTGTCTTGCAGGTTCCACCCCGAGGCGACGAGATCAGCGTCTGGATCAAGAGCCAGAAGCGCACCCGAGTCGGAGAACGAATTTCCGCGGTAACAGATTGGCGCTAGAGGAAGGGCCTTAAGTCCCATAAACTTGTGATCCAAGAGACAAGAATCAAGAACCAGAGAAAAGCATTCTCTAATGGCCAATCGGAAGAGAGCTACATATGAAGCTCAAGACCATGCTGCCTCTCAAAGGCCTGATCCGATTAGCGGTACGATACCTCCACCACCACCGCCGGCTGAAACCCCTTCACCACCGACAACGGTGGTAACGTTGGACCAGTTCGCCACTCTGATCCAGCAGGTCCAGGCATTGACCCAGTTGGTCCAGGGGCTCTAGGCAACCCCTGGCTCTGCCGTTCTCGCTCCTCAACTTCACGAAGAGGTCGCTGCCCCTGCTCCGCCAGCAATTTCTTCCTCCAATCCGCTGGAAGCAGCGGATTATCATCGCCAGCCCGCAAAGGCAAAACCAACGCCACAGCAAGCTGGAGGGAAGAGCCCGCTCAGATCTAGGCGGGTTCGCTCCCCTTCCCCGGTGTCTTCCCAGAACTCGACACCGCTGCCGCCTTTCCATTGCCCGATCCCTCCTACCACTCTGGATGAGGGGATCAGGCTGCAGATGCAGGAGATGCGGAAAGAATGGCGTCGGGAGTTAGACGCCGCCAGATAAGCTCCTCCATCCCAACCGAAAGCGGAGCATGGCATCCCCTTCTCCGAGAAAATCACGAGGGAAGTGATTCCCCCTCATGTCAAGCTCCCTACCATCGAGTTGTATCATGGATCTACCGATCCCGACGATTATCTCAGCAGCTTCATATCCATCATGATGTTCCACGGGGCATCAGATGCGATCCTGTGCAGAGCCTTCCCCTCCACTTTAAGGGGATCTGCCCGAACCTGGTTCAACAGCTTAAAGCCAGGTTCCATTGATTCTTTTGACGAGCTGAGCTGTCTGCTCATCAGCCAGTTCGTCAGCAGCCGTCGCCAGTAGCGGGCCGAGCAATCTCGGACCGTGGCCGCGCCAAGTAAAATATATCCCAGCTGGGCTGGGAGGACTCCGTACCTTGGCAGCGCCAAGTAAAATATAATCTTTATAAATCCTCGGCTGGACCAAGCGATCTCTGGACCTTGGCCGCGCCAAGTAAAATATATCCCAGCTGGGCTGGGAGGACTCGGTACCTTGGCAGCGCCAAGTAAAATATAATCTTTATAAATCCTCGGCTAGGCCGAGCGATCTCCGGACCTTGGCCATGCCAAGTAAAATATATCCCAGCTGGGCTGGGAGGACTCCGTACCTTGGCAGCGCCAAGTAAAATATAATCTTTATAAATCCTCGGCTGGGCCGAGCGATCTTCGGACCTTGGCAGCGCCAAGTAAAATATCCCAGCTGGGCTGGGAGGACTCCGTACCTTGGCAGCGCTAAGTAAAATATAATCTTTATAAATCCTTAGCCAGGCCGAGCGATCTCCGGACCTTGGCCGCGCCAAGTAAAATATATCCCAGAGCTGCGAGGACTTCGTACCTTGGCAGCGCCAAGTAAAATATATTCTTGAAGCCTCAGTCAAGCCGAGTGATATATTCTTGAAGCCTCGGCCAAGCCGAGTGATATATTTCTGAAACCTCGGCTGAGCCGAATAACGGTCTCCGTACCTTGGCAGCGCCAAGTAAAATATATTCTTGAAGCCTCGGCCAAGCCGAGTGATATACTTGAAGCCTCGGCCAATCCGAGTAATATATTTCTGGAAGCTTCGGCCTAGACGAGTAATTTCACTAAGACGTCCTATTATGCTTCGGCAGAGGTAAGTAACCTTTCTCCGCTTATCAGCAAGATTATGCAAGTTATTTTTTTCAAAGAAATAAGTACTTCATCCCTTAAATAGGACCATATTTACTACATAAGCTCACAGGGCCGCCCAGGCCTTTCTCTGACCTAAACATAGATAAACACTTCCTCCACAGGGGACTAAATGATATGTTGGCAAAAATAAAGTAGCAAAAGTGCTGCCGGACTTATAAATTATGCTACGGACCGAAAAGCATAAAATGAGAGTAGTAACTCTCAACACCATCACATCGAAAAAAGAAACAAATATCAAAAGAAGAAAGAGCAGAAACTTTCATTGTTAATGAAAAAATTACAACCTCTTGAGAGGCATTACAAGTGCATCATAGCACAGGAAGTACAAATAAGATAAAAGCTCGGCTGAGCAGCTTCGGTCGATAACGATGCCTTTACATCCGACTCTAGAAATCAGAGAAACCAAACAAGCTCTGACAAGCCACTGGTTAATGCCAAAGAACAAAGTAGGCCATCCACGGATCCCTCGGATGAACACGTTGAGGGATCATAACTAGGTCAAGGACCCGTGGATGCTTATGCCAATAAAGCATATCCCCCCAAGCGGGATGCTGGTCTAGTAGCCACCGCTCAACAATAAAAGGCAGAGAACCAGCAGACCCACACATCCCTTCTCTCTCTTCACATGGAAAAAGATTCCTCAAGCAATGAATCGAGGAATTCAAACTGAGAGAGGAGGCGAAATTCATGTCAGCCACGGGAGATACATATGCCTTGCATTTCCAGTGATCCCCATGGCAAGTGACAGGACACACAGGAAGCGCATACATGCGCTCCCCATATGACCTCTATGGGCCTCCCATGCGCTCTCCATATGACCTCCGAGAATTCCTCCCTTAAGGACTACCTGCTCTTCAGTAGCTTCTTCATCACCCTAGCTATCTGGGACGAACCAGCTTTCAAAAGGGAAGCTCAATCTCATCGCTCCCAATAAAACATGCGCCATGAAAGCCCTCACAACTCACAAAAAAGAGAAAACCTTGGGGGATGGCTTGGCACAGTCCACTCCCTGCCCCGCTTTATAAGCAAACGGGCCGGGAGCAGCCATTAAAGTAGAAAGCCTCGGGATTCAAAACACCCTGGCCACGCTGCCACATGGCGGTTCAGGATAAAAGGGTGCTTTCCAAAGCGCGCCGAACGCATTTCCCAGGCTATGACGCAAGACAAAAGATTTCCCTCTGACCTCGAATCAAGAGCCTTAAATGCAGGAAATTGTCCGCAGGTCCTTGAGATATGGGCAGGACTAGAAAATCACCTTGTAAAAACAACACCGCCCAATGGCAGTTGAATGCTTGACGCGTACACTAAAGAGACCCGCGTTGGAAAAGGCCAACGGGATAAATGCCTTACGTAAAAAACAAAGCATCCTTCGGCGAGTTACAAATCCGTCCCATCCGTTTGGGCAGAAAATGAGACGATTTCTTATAGACCGAACTACCCATCAAATCTCAGCCCTAATCGAGGTATTCGCGTAGTTTTTGGTCGTATCGCGCCGAACCATTTTATGCCTCGACCAAACGAGCCAATTTCTTATTTCAGATAGATCGAACTATCTACTTAGCCTCGGCCTCGACCGGGACGTTTCCTAAAGTTCTAACCGAACTATTCTATGCTTCGGCGTACCGAACCATCTACTTAACCTCGGCCTCGACCGAGACGTTTCCTTAAGTTCAAACCGAGCTAGCTTACGTCAGCAAAGCAAATCGGTTCAGCTTCGAATAAACAGGACGTTCAATTCGGAAAGAATAAACCGACCTAAGAACACGAATTGATTAATTCGTTCGCCGTCAGGAAAAACTTATGACAAAAAGAACGTCCAAAAAAAGACAAACAAGTGGAGACAAAAGATCTATTCATTAAAGTTTCGGCCAGATTACAAATCTGAGAGACAAAAAATACATAAGCAACCCTTAAGAATCAGGGTTCGGGTCGGTCCCAGGAGCCCCCTCGGTAACATCCGGGAGGACTTGACTTGCTTCACCCACTTTAAATGTTGTTGGGAGAGAAATCTCAGGTTCCTCGGCAGCGAGCTGAGGGCGTTCTTCAGGAGCCGCGGCCTCACTAGGGCCCATGATGGGGTCAAGATCGATGTCCGAAATATCCTCATACTCGGCTTTTTCAGCTCCCAGGGTGCAAGCATCAAATAGCTCGGCCTCCAGAAAAGATAAATCTAACTCGGGATATACCTGAGAGATTTTCGCCCGAGTTTCCTCCTCGACGAACCGGAATGCATCGGCACAAGCCTCCCTCCGCTCCTCGGAAAATTGCGCAGAGCCTTTGTACTCCTCCACAGCCGAGGTAATCCGCTTGTTAGCTTCGGCTAACTGGTTCCCGAGTTCAAGATTCATCTGTCGACTCGTGGACAATTCTGCCCTTAGAGCTTTAAGTTGCTCCTGCGCCTCGAGCCCGATTTTGCCCATCTGCAAAACATCAGAACGTTTGAGCCCACGAACAAAAAAAAAAGTACCGAAAGCAAATAAATGGGAAGACACTATACCTCTTCCTCCCGCAGAGCCATTTTATTACTCAGCTCTTCAACCTTTTCCAGGGCCTTTAATTTGGCCGTCTTATTTTGATGAAGACCCTCCTTGAGGTCATTAATTCGGGATTGTTTATCCCCGATTTCCCGCCGAGATTGATCGAGGTCAGCAGTGAGCCTAGCAATCTACTCATGTTGCCATTTCAACCGATCTTCCAGGCTGACGAGCTGATCCGCTGCCGCCTGCACCTATGCTCCTCCTCGAGCCTCCTGCTCTAATTACTTTTATCCTCGGAATGACTAGCCTTTAGCTGGTTCCACCTTTTGTCGAAATATTGTTGCATGGCCTTAACTTCGTTGTCATGCTTTGCCTTAATTTGGGATAACTCCAAGCAAGCCTTGTCCGATTGTTCGCGAAAACCCTGGAGCTCTCTGACTTGGGTTTCGAGCCGAGAGGCCCTTTCGGCTGCAAGTCGGTAAGACTCGCTCACCCTCTCGAAATCTGCCCTAGCGGACGCCAAGGCCCTAGAAAGTCGGTTGGTTGAATCCACCCTCGCCCGAAGGTCGGCCGCCTTCTTCCTGGCCTGAGCACAAGCCCCAGTGGCCAAATTTAAGCGCCAATTCAGTGCCCTTGTGACCAAGGCATTCTGCAAGAAAAACACAAGTAAGAAACCACGGCCCAACCGATCAATCAGGAATTACGACCTCGGTACAATAACTTACTCGGGAGATGAGTTTGAAGCCATCGTCATGAGAGTAGCGTTATTGATTTCGGGGAGAAGGAAAACATCCTTCGGCGCCCCGAGCCGATCGAAAGCCGCCTTAATGATATCCTGGACTGCAGGCTCGTCCGTCGAGGAACTTCCCCCCGCGCGCAAAACAGACCTCATCAAGGCGGTGAGCATATCATCCACCTCCGGGCTATGGATAAGAGAACTCATAGCCGAAGAACTGGCCTGAGGAACTCCGGCTCGAGGAACCATCCGCTCAGCTTCCTCTGTCAGAACTTTAACTTGCAAGGCCTCGAATGCTTCGGCCCCGACTGAAAGAACCTCGGCCCGAGCATCCCCTTCATTCAGCGATTCTTCTTCTTCTTCCTCTTCTATTGATGCTTCACCTCCGACAGACTCCACCTGAACTTCAACCTCTTCCACGATGGCCCCGAAAACCGGATGGCCCCGGAAACCACGGAAGAGAGATCCTCAGCGGGAGGC
>UESW01004700.1:376678-446847 GCA_900491605.1 Calamus simplicifolius
AAGTAAAATATATCCCAGCTGGGCTGGGAGGACTCCGTACCTTGGCAGCGCCAAGTAAAATATAATCTTTATAAATCCTCGGCTGGGCCGAGCGATCTCCGGACCTTGGCCGCGCCACAAGTAAAATATATCCCAGCTGGGCTGGAAGGA
Organism: Calamus simplicifolius; assembly: GCA_900491605.1. Classification (NCBI taxonomy): domain Eukaryota; kingdom Viridiplantae; phylum Streptophyta; class Magnoliopsida; order Arecales; family Arecaceae; genus Calamus; species Calamus simplicifolius. Next base: position 376,829 of record UESW01004700.1, read on the forward strand.
CTCCGTACCTTGGCAGCGCCAAGTAAAATATAATCTTTATAAATCCTCAGCCGGGCCGAGCGATCTCCGGACCTTGGCCGCGCCAAGTAAAATATATCCCAGGGCTGGGAGGACTCTGTACCTTGGCAGCGCCAAGTAAAATATATTCTTGAAGCCTCGGTCAAGCCGAGTGATATATTCTTGAAGCCTCGGCCAAGCCGAGTGATATATTTCTGAAACCTCGGCCGAGCCGAGTAACGGTCTCCGTACCTTGGCAGCGCTAAGTAAAATATATTCTTGAAGCCTCGGCCAAGCCGAGTGATATATTCTTGAAGCTTCGGCCAATCCGAGTAATATATTTCTGAAAGCCTCGGCCTAGACGAGTAATTTCACTAAGACCTCCTATTATGCTTCAGCAGAGGTAAGTAACCTTTCTCCGCTTATCAGCAAGATTATGTAAGTTATTTCTTTTCAAAGAAATACGTACTTCATCCCTTAAATAGGACCATATTTACTACATAAGCTCACAGGGCCGCCCAGGCCTTTCTCTGACCTAAATAGAGATAAACACTTCCTCCATAGGGGACTAAATGACATGTTGGCAAAAATAAAGTAGCAAAAGTGCTGTCGGACTTATAGATTATGCTACGGACCGAAAAGCATAAAATGAGAGTAGCAACTCTCAACACCATCACATTGAAAAAAGAAACAGATGTCAAGAAGAAAGAGCAGAAACTTTCTTTGTTAATGAAAACATTACAACCTCTTGAGAGGCATTACAAGTGCATCATAGCACAAGAAGTACAAATAAGATAAAAGCTCGGTTGAGCAGCTTCGGTCGATAACGATGCCTTTACATCCGACTCCAGAAATCAGAGAAACCAGACAAGCTCTGACAAGCCACTGGTTAATGCCAAAGAACAAAGTAGGCCATCCACAGATCCCTCGGATGAACACGTTGAGGGATCATAACCAGGTCAAGGACCCGTGGATGCTTATGCCAATGAAGCATATTCCCCCAAGTGGGATGCTGGTCTGCTAGCCACTGCTCAACAATAAAAGGCAGAAAATCAGCAGACCCACACATCCCTCCTCCCTCTTCACATGGAAAAAGATTCCTCAGGCGAATGAACTGAGGAATTCAAACTGAGGGAGGAGGCGAAATTCATGTCAGCCACGGGAGATACATATGCCTTGTATTTCCAGTGATCCCCATGGCAAGTGACAAAGGACACACAGAAAGTGCATACGTGCGCTCCCTATATGACCTCTGCGGGCCTCCCGTGCGCTCTCCATATGACCTCCGAGAATTCCTCCCTTGAGGACTACCTGCCCTTCAACAGCTTCTCCATCACCCCAGCTATCTGGGACGAACAAGCTTTCAAAAGGGAAGCTCGATCTCATCGCTCCCAATAAAACAGGCGCCATGAAAGCCCTTACAACTCACAGGAAAGAGAAAACCTTGGGGGATGGCCTGGCACAGTCCGCTCCCTGCCCCGCTTTATAGGTAAACAGGTCGGGAGCAGCCATTAAAGCAGAAAGCCCCGGGATTCAAAACGCCCTGGCCATGCTGCCACGTGGCGGTTCAGGATAAAAGGGCGCTTTCCAAAGCGCGCCGACCGCATTTCCCAGGCCATGACGCAAGACAAAAGATTTCCCTCTGACATCGAATCAAGAGCCTTAAATGCAGAAAATTGTCCGCAGGTCCTTGAGATACAAGCAGGCCTGGGAAATCACATTGTGAAAACAACACCGCCCAATGGCGGTTGAATGCTTGACGCGTACACTAAAGAGACCTGCATTGGAAAATGCCAACAGGATAAATGCCTTACGCAAAAAACAAAGCGTCCTTCGGCGAGTTACAAATCCGTCCCATCCGCTTGGGCAGAAAATGAGACGATTTCTTATAGACCGAACTACCCACCAAATCTCAGCCACAATCGAGGTATTCGCGTAGTTTTTGATCATATCGCGTCGAACCATTTTATGCCTTGGCCAAACGAGCCAATTTCTTATTTCGGATAGATCGAACTATCTGCTTAGCCTCGGCCTCGACCGGGATGTTTCCTAAAGTTCTAGCCGAACTATTCTATGCTTCGGCGTACCGAACCATCTGCTTAACCTCGGCCTCGACCAAGACGTTTCCTTAAGTTCAAACCGAGCTAGCTTACGTCAGCGAAGCAAATTGGTTCAGCTTCGAATAAACAGGACGTTCAATTCGGAAAGAATAAACCGACCTAAGAACACGAATTGATTATGATTCATTCGCCGTCAAGAAAAACTTGTGACAAGAAGATCATCCAAAAAAGACAAACAAGTGGAGACAAAAGATCTATTCATTAAAGTTTTGGCCAGATTACAAATCTGAGAGACAAAAAATACATAAGCAACCCTTAAGAATCAGGGTTCGGGTCGGTCCCAGGAGCCCCCTCGGTAACATCCGGGAGGACTTGACTTGCTTCACCCACTTCAAATGTTGTTGGGAGAGAAATCTCAGGTTCCTCGGCAGTGAGTTGAGGGCGTTCTTCACGAGCCGCGGCCTCACTAGGGCTCAGGATGGCATCAAGATCGACGTCCGAAATATCCTCATACTCGGCTTCTTCGGCTCCCAGGGTGCAAGCATCAAATAGCTCGGCCTCCAGAAAAGATAAATCTAACTCGGGATATGCCTGAGAAATTTTCGCCCAAGTTTCCTCCTCGGCGAACTGGAATGTATCGGCACAAGCCTCCCTCCGCTCCTCGAAAAATTGCGCATAGCCTTTGTACTCTTCCACAGCTGAGGTAATCCGCTTGTTAGCTTCGGCTAACTGGTTCCCGAGTTCAAGATTCAACTGTCGACTCGCAGACAATTCTGCCCTTAAAGCTTTAAGTTGCTCCTGCGCCTCGAGCCCAATTTTGCCCATCTGTAAAACATCAGAACGTTTGAGCCCACGAACAAAAGAAAAGTACCGAAAGCAAATAAATGGGAAGACACTGTACCTCTTCCTCCCGCCGAGCCATTTTATTACTCAGCTCTTCAACCTTTTCCAGGGCCTTCAATTTGGCCGTCTTATTTTGATGAAGACCCTTCTTGAGGTCATTAATTCGGGATTTTTTATCCCCGATTTCCCGCCGAGATTGATCGAGGTCAGCGGTGAGCCTAGCAATCTGCTCATGTTGCCATTTCAACCGATCTTCCAGGCTGATGAGCTGATCCCGCTGCCGCCGGCACCTGTGCTCCTCCTCCTCGAGCCTCCTGCTCCAATTACTTTTATCCTCGAAATGACTAGCCTTTAGCTGGTTCCACCTTTTGTCGAAATACTATTGCATGGCCTTAACTTCATTGTCATGCTTTGCCTTAATTTGGGATAACTCCAGGCAAGCCTTATCTGATTGTTCGCGGAAACCCTGGAGCTCTTTGACTTAGGTTTCGAGTCGAGAGGCCCTTTCGGCTGCAAGTCGGTGAGACTCGCTCACCCTCTCGAAATCCGCCCTAACGGACGCCAAGGCCCTGGAAAGCCGGCTGGTTGAATCCACCCTCGTCCGAAGGTCGTCTGCCTCCTTTCTGGCCTGAGTGCAAAAGCCCCAGTGGCCAAATTTAAGCACCAATTCAGCGCTCTTGTGACCAAGGCATTCTGCGAGAAAAACACAAGAAACCACGGCCTAACCGATCAATCAGGAATTACGACCTCGGTACAATAACTTACCCGGAAGATGTAGTTTGAAGCCATCGTCATGAGAGTAGCATTATTGATTTCGGGGAGAAGGAAAACATCCTTCGGCGCCCCGAGCCGACTGAAAGCCGCCTTAATGATATCCTAGACTGCAGGCTCATCCATCGAGGAACTCCCCCCCGCGCACAAAACAGACCTCATCAAGGCAGTGAGCATATCATCCACCTCCGGGCTGTGGACAAGAGAGCTCATAGCCGAAGAACTGGCCTGAGGAACTCCGGCTCGAGGAACCATCCGCTCAGCTTCCTCTGTCAGAACTTTAACCTGCAAGGCCTCGAATGCTTTGGCCCCGACTGAGGGAACCTCGGCCCGAGCATCCCCTTCATTCAGCGATTCTTCTTCTTCCTCCTCTTCTACTGATGCTTCACCTCCGACAGACTCCACATGAACTTCAACCTCTTCCACGACGGCCCCGGGAACCGCGGAAGAGAGATCCTCAGTGGGAGGCACTATGACCTCCACCAGCCTTTCAACAGGCAGCTCCGCTTGAGCTTCGACAGCCGTCACTGCCTCTCCTGACCCCTCCACCTGAGCAGGGGTCTCTTCCATGCACGGTGGACTCCTCACCGCTAGTAACTGAAAAACCTCTAGCAAGAGGATCGCCGGACCGACCAGCGACATCTCCTCGACATCGTCTGACACAACTACTATTTGGAGAGGGAAAACCCCAACAGCTCCCTCCGAACTCCCCCAGCGATTTCCTTTGCTACTTTGCCCCCCTCCAGCAGGGAGGGCTCATCAACCATGGTCTGCACTCCCGCTTCCTCCCTTATTGGGATAGGAGAGTGGTGACTGGTACTATCCTTCTTTGGTCCCTTCGGGCGAGGCTCGAAAGGGCAAGACCTCTTCTCGGATCTGTGTTTTTCCCCAGAGCCGGAGCCCCTATGACGCTTGCCCAGCTCCATCTGGCCCATAAACGCCGACCTCTCGGCTGAAAACACACTAAACGGTTCAATCGAACAAAAATACCCAAGCACACTGGCCATCGTAACCAAAGAAGAAAGGTACACATACCTTGAGGGTCGATAGAACTAAGCCCAGCGGCGAAAAGGGCATCCTTTGCCAATAGAGTGCTAGCCGATACCTCCGGACCATTGCGAAGGGTGATCAGATCTCTCTTCTCCTGCTCGCTTAACTCCGGGCGCGCCTCTGGATCCTTCACATAGCTCGCCCATCCCCTCGAAAAATCTGAACCGATATTCCCTTCTGCAATAAAAAATCGGGGCTTCCACTCCTTTATCGAAGATGGGTTATCGGTAATCATCTTGAACGACTTTCGATGACCAATATACGGCCACTCGGAGCCCCTCCCAGAAATCAGGTTATGGCAGACTCGAAACATAGGGAGGGTCGCAGTCACCCCAACGCGGCTGCACAACGAGATGAACCCAATGAGATTGCGCCAGCTATCCGGCGCCATCATTGTTGGACATATATTGTAAAACCTCATCACCTTCTGTACCAGCGAATGAAGAGGAAACTGGAGGCCTGCCCTAAGGCTTTCCTCGTAGAAGAAAACTCCACGACTTAACTCAGTCGGAACCCTATGCTCAACCCTCGGCACCCGTAAGACTACGTCCCCAGGAACCCTATAAAGTCGACGGATTCTATCCAGGTCCTCGAAGGTGATCTCTGAAGCAACATCACCTGGACCCCTCATATTGGCTGAATGAGGGGTAGGATACGAACAGGCAAGCAAGAGCTCAGAGAAAGAGTGAAAAATCTCTATGACAGGGATAAAGGAGCGTTGCAGAAGGAGCGCCGCCCTAGCCCTCTTTAAATAAGTGCTTCAAAGAGAAAGCCCTAGACGCCAAAACCCCCGATACAGGTGCCAGAAATAAAGGAGTCCCGCCACGTGGAACTTCCGCTATCGCGGCTTGCTGGAAACGAGGCGTTTCCTCCTCGAGCTGTGAAAAATGATGACGAAACAGCGGCCCATTATTTATGAGATTATCATGGCCTGCCTTTTTGAATCCCCAAATGAGATTGCTCCGAAATTCTACTCCCTATATTCGAACTTACACTTCGGACTAGGGAGTGGGGGCATGTGATGAGGGGTAAAATCGTCATTGCATTATTGACCGCCCACATCGACAATTAGGTCATGCCCAATCCAAATACCCTACCAGCCAGTCGGCATAACATCCAAGCGACGAAGCTGAATCACCTTTGACAAAGTTGGGTCGCCCCGATAACCCGAGCCATCCTCATACCTCGGCCATCTGAGCTGAGCCATTCCTCGGTAACCCGAGCTATCCTCATACCTCAGCCATTTGAGCTGAGCCATTCCTCGGTAACTCGAGCTATCCTCATACTTCGGCCATCTGAGCCGAGCCATTCCTCGGTAACCCGAGCTATCTTCATATCTCGGCCATTCGAGCCGACCGTACCTCGGCCATTCGATCCGACCATACCTCGGCCATTCGAGCCGACCCATTCTATACCTTAGAAAACCAGATTATTCCTCATTCTGGCCGAACCACGGCATTCAAAATACCTCTGCAGAATCCGGCATAGGAGAGTTCGAATTCACTATAACTGAATAAGATTCCAGACAACGAATCATGCCCAGAAGTGGCCTAGGACCCGCAAGAGTGGCCTAGGTCTATGTGATCACTGAATCTCAAGGCATCAACCAGCTCTCCCAGCCGTCGATCCTCTAACTAACAAGATGTGGACCCTACCGGCCTCGTAACAAACTTGATTCGAGTCCATCTCGAATCCTTACAGTTTTCAAACCCCATTCAGGGCACGTCCAAGGAATCAGGTGATCGCCTATAAATACCACAGTCCTCCAACCTTTCAGGTATGCCAATTTTGTATACAGTTCTTACGTACTTTTACGCTATTCATTAGCTCTGATACTCCATTGAAGCTCCCTCTGAGCTCAGAGCTCTCGAGAGAGAACACCCGTCAAAAGGGGAACTCCTCTGTGAGAGTCTTCTCCTCACATCTGCTTGCTGTGAATCTTCACTAACTTGAGAGTCGGAGGGTCCTCCACAGAGGGCAATCCCTACGGCACCCTCTGCGTGCGGACTATCTTACAGGTTCCATCCCGAGACGACGAGATCGGCATCCGAATCAGGAGCCAGAAGCGTACCCAAGTCGGAGAACGGATTTCCGCGGCAACATGTCTAATTACAAAAAGTCTTATGTCTAAATGATATAAGCCATAATGATTGAAGCCCTGGGCAATTAAATTTATCCGCATCAATTATTATAAGCTTATCCCGTCTCTTAAATTAATCTAATGACTAAATATTATTTATTTATTTTTATTCCACCAGGAAACTTTAAGTTAATGGTTGCTTGATCTAAATAAATAAGTTTGATGCTACTTAGACTTCAAAATTGTGTACCATCAAAGTCTCTTTTGATATCCAAAATCATACATTATAGCGTTAAAATGCATATATAAATATAAAGTCATGGTGCTCAAGTTATGTTCTGCTTTGCAAATAAAAGGTAGAACTACTACAAGATCTTGAACCAAAAACTTGTTATAAAATCCAATCGCACCAGAAAACCTTCTTTCTCCAATCTTTCATATTTTCTTTTTGGGTTAAATTTCAATGTTCTAACATTCTTATGATCAAAGTCATCAGTCTTGGTACCAAAGCAAGGTTTTAAATACTGAGCGGTTTGGCGCATGCCCATTGATATGTATTGTACCTAGGTCTCCTTGATACAGGAAGGCTTAATTCAATATAAGGAGGCTTAGTTCCAACAAAAACATCTAAACCATCACTAAGCTACCCAACGTAAGGGTGGATCAAGTGGTTCAGGGATGGATTAAGGCCATTTTGTCCTAAAGTAATCCTAGACTGCTCCTGATTGAGTGGTGTACCTCTGTGCCACTCAAGAAATGACATTGTCTAAGGACTTTCATATGGGATTGACCCATTAAAACCCTTTTTAAACTATAAAAATATTCTAGATAGATAATTTCCTTGCACATACTTAAAAAAATTAATATTCAGATACTTTGAGAAAAGCTCTAGTAAATTAAGATTAGATTTTATTTGATCATAGGATTCATAATCTAGAGAATAAATCCAGATCAAAGTTAACAAATTTTGAGACCAATTTTGACACATATTAGATGTATTTTAAGTTGCAAGTAATGTGATGTCATGTTATCTGTATATTTAAGACTTAAACACACAAAAACGCAGGACTTGATGCAATTAATTTGATACTTCCACCTTATTTCTTAAAAAGACATACTTAGATAACAAATTCTGACAAAAATCCAAAATCAAGTATGGAGGCTAAGACAAGCAGTACTAAAGATACATATCTATCCGCAGCCAACGATACTAAGGCTGAAAACGGGTCGGATAAACTCCGACCGTATCCATATCTGTATTCGAATTATATCAAATTCGGATATTTATTTTGCAGTTTAATCGGATTTGGATACGAATTCGGATATCTAATCCAAAAGGTAATCGGATACGGATACGGATACATATTTTTTTATTTTGCAGTTTAATCAGATTCGGATACGAATTCGGATATCTAATCCAAAAGGTAATCGGATTCGGATACGGATACAGATTTTTTTCAGCCTAGCACAGGGTAATGGTATGAAAGTGGGTGCAAGAACAGTATAAGAATATTCAGAAATAATAATATAGGACATGATATAACATGTTAATGAGTTTTAGCTCAACTAATATATGAACTTAAATTAGGTAAACCTAAAAACCAAGGTTTGCAAAACTAGTATCTAAAATTATCGATGGTTTAATATATTTAATATATTATAAGTGATGTAGTAAAGTACCTACCAAATATAGAGATAGGCTCTCTATATCTTTTCTCATTTCTAGGCATAGTGACATTCAAAATTGGATAATATAGATCGATACCAGGTGGTATAGGACAACATTTTTGTATCAAACACTACCTTAATATCCGATTCATATCCGTATCCATATATAACAAATATGGATATGGTTGATATCCGATTCGTATCCGTATCCGTATATAACAAATATGGATATGCTTGATATCTTTTTCGTATCCGTATCCATATATAACAAATATGGATATGCTTGATATCCGATTCATATCCGTATCCGTTTAGAATAAATATGGACATAAATTTTAATATCTATTTAGTATTCGTATCCGTATTCGTATCCGTTAAAAAATATGGATACAAATATGGATATACTACTATCCAATAATAAATCGGAATATGATAAATGGCCCTTACCTATGCGCCAGTACAGTAATTTCAAGATTACAAACCTTGAGACTTTCATGCAATCTTAACAATTGGGAATGACAAACAATGCTCTCCTATGCTATCAAATAATGGAATGTCAATCAACTAATGGTATTGCTCCTGCTGTTATGTCAAGTGCAATCTAAGATCTCATTGCATCCGAAGCGCAAAAAAAAAAAAAGAACCAATATCTCATGAATGACATCTACATGCCCCATTGTTGAGGCACTAAGATATGATGACAATCATATGACTATGCCATCAAATATTTAACATGGTCATTCTTCAGCATCAACTTTGATGTGTTTGAATACCTGTTAGATGAACTACATTGGAGCATTGATAAAACTTGGATCATCATACAGCCCATAGAAAACTGTAAAATTTGATTTTAAAGTTTCTTTGAATGTAAGAGATTACAACAAATGATCATCCAAAAACTTCTCATGTGGACTGACTGTCAAAACTCCCTTATTTCAGCTTCAAAACTCAGAATCTAATGTATCATGTCAAGACAATCTCCAATCGTTGGAAGTTTAATTAATGTGTATTCAACCTTGAAATGTTCAACAACTAAATCATCACTTATCATGTTGCAATCAAGTGGGACTAGGCACAGACAAACCCATCTTCCTTGAAATTTAAACCACAACTATCTATTCCTTCAATCTGCTGACATTGTCTTGTAATGTTCATGCCTTTTTTGACAATTTATGCTAGTCTACAAACTAAAACAAGTGTGCCCAAGGACAGGTTTTGCAGCAATATTATAAATATTAGTGGGTTGGTAGGGTATCTCCCCAATCCAAATGTCAGAATAGGATGAGTTAAGAAATGGACCATGAGAAGACAAGATATCCACCATTCCAAGTGTTTAATATGCAAGGTGTCCCACTCCATGAGAAAACAAGGACAAACCTATTTCATGATATTTACAACCTTGCTCCATAAGAAGGATGTTGCTATTTTCACAAAAACTTAGCACAAATAATCCTTGATAGCGAGATATATATATATATGTTAGAGATATAGCTTTTAAAATAAATGAGAAAAGAAGAGCTAAAATAAAGCGTAATGTCTCCAAGAGCACATAGGCAAATTCTCATGCCCAAAATAACATAAACCTATCTAAGAAGTCCACTATCCATGAGAAAACAAAAAAGTACAAAAATGAAAATATAATGGAATACATTAGAGAATATTCTCCAATCTGATTGTTTATAACTTTAAGCCAGATGTATGAGCCATAATGACCTAAGCCCTGCAAAACATAGATTTTAAACTGCATTATTGCTTATAAGATCTCTTTAACTCATGACTAAAGATAAAATGGATTTGGATTACTGATCCCACCAGCAAATTTTAAGGTCATGATTTCTTGGTAAATAAAGATGTTTGGTGTTTCAAATGTTTCCAGAAGATGTGTGTCATCAAGGAATTGCAAAACCATCTATCACAAAGTCAAAATGAAAGCATGGATCTCTAGTTTCGGTACTCAAAAAAAATAGAAAATGTAACAAAACCTGAAAATTGAATTTTAATCAGTATAAAATACTATGCCCAAGTCCCATCTTAAACTAAATCATGCTAAGAGTAACCATTTTCTTCCATTTCCTCAGTTACTCTCCATTAGTCTCATTTTTTCAATTACGATCAAAATTACTTTTGTTGGTATAGGTCTAGCACTCTTCGTCCCAAAGACCTCCATCATCAATTATATAATTGAGATCCTCAATCTTTACTGCTATAGACAAACATTATAGGAACGCATGCATGCATGGATACAAGTTCCTCCCACAAGACTAATCTCCTGCTTGAATCGTTGTCCCACCAGCAAGGACAAGCCAGAATCCATCGAGTTGTACCCATACGGAATTCTTCTCTCAGTATGATCTCTATCATCATCTCTATTCCCCTTATCAATTCTCCTATCCCACCTAGGTCTATGAATTTCTCTATCAATTCCATTACCTCCTCCGCCCATGCCCGAGGTAAGGCCAGTGAACCTGATTTTCTACAGGGTTTGCAGAAACCAACACGCTCGAAATTTCTGTTGAATGATCAAACATTTGACCGCACTCTCTTCCACCAGGTTCCCCTATAATTCTTACCATTCCACAGACCAAGCAGCGGGACGGATGGGTAGGTAGACTCCTGGGCCCCGTCAGGACGCCGAGGGATTCAGAGTAAGACTACAGATTTTGATTGCTGCAGAAGAGAGAAACATACGGTGGTGCCAGACGTTTCCAGCGGCGTTCCCTGCTTTTCTGCCGTGCTCTTCCAGCTTCTTGCCGCACCGATCCAGCACTTTGAGGATCGTCTCCATAGGGCCTGCTACGAAACAGAAACGATCAACAACCCTTAACAACTCAAATCAATCGAAACATAATTGCGGTGGTGATTGGCCAACGCACTCTTGCCGGTGGATCCGGGAAGGGGAGAGGCCTGCACATAAGGGTTGCCGCCGACGCCCCCACCACCATCGTGAGCGGATGAGGCGGAGGGAGGGATGGAGTAGTTCATGTAGTTGGCGGAGGCAGTGGCATGGGCGGAGGAGGAGGAGGAGGGGGAATGTAATCGCTGGCGACCCACGTGGCGGCCTGCTGGTTGGCCGGGTGGGCCTGGGGTGCTACCGGCGTGCCCATCGCCCAGGTGCCCCAACGCCCCTCGTTCTTGCCTTCCATCTATCTTCTCCCTTTTTTTCGTTACCTTCTTTCTCCGCGAGGCGAGCCAGGGGGAGAATAAAAATAAGGGAAGGAATGAAAGGGAAAGAAGGGGGAAGAAAGGTTGCTCTCTTTATTTATTTATTTATTTATTTATGAAAAAGATAAAAAAATAATAATATATTATTATTATTAATTATTTTATTTAAATAAAAAAAAAAATATTTAATAATTATATTCATTCTAATTTATAAACAGATAAAATTAGAACATAAAAAAAAAAGAAAGCAAAAATTTATTACAAAAAATGAACTTATTCTATTTTATAAGTATTTAATGTCGTAAGAAATTTTTAATGCTTTTAATAAATTTAAATAAAAAATTTATTAAATAGATTTTAATAATAATTATAAAAAATATATCTTAAGTTTTCTTATGCGACTCGAATCTTACACGCTTATTTCATCATTGAGGAAAATTTCACTACGGTCATCCAATGGGTGCGACAGGATTTCGATGCTGGGAAAGTTCATGATTAGGAAGCTAGTGGCCTCAATGGCCTACCACTCTAGCTTTTGGACTTGGAAATAGAGAAGTTCCATTGTACTCAGGCAATATATTATGATGTATCAACACTAGACTAGTATGATCATCGTTTTTATCAAATATAAATATAAATATATTATTTTTTAAATAAAATTTAAATTTTTTAATATTATTTTTAATTTAAGAGTTAATAAATTTATTTTTATTAAAAATAAATTTATTAATTACTCTTATTTTTAAAAATAAAATAATTTATTTTTTTTTTTCTTCTCCTTTCCCTTCATTCCAAACATCTGTAGCCGGGAACTGGGGAAAACTCCGGTGCCTTTTTAAAGATTCGATCCCGCAAGAGGGTGGGATACGGATGCCGCGTTATTCCACCGCAACGGCAGGATTCGCGCCTATTCGAGAAAGGGGCGCCTCCAGCACGCGTCCGAGATCCGGTACAGATCGAACGCGAGAGGGAAGGGGCGGGTGATCACGTGGGTCAGCGCACGGCTGGTCAGGTTTACCTGTTACGGCTTTTGCTTTGGGCACGCCGCACGGACCGAAAAAAAAGCTCGTTGCATCAAAAGGCGATGCAGCGTGTATTGAGCATACAAATTAGTTATACACTTATACGCATGCTACTATCCCGCATATAATACTTAATAAAATTTATTAAATTTTAATATATATAATTGTTGCCATTGAAATTCGTCCTTCGACTCGGGCGCGGTTGATCTCCGGAAAGAGGGGTGCAGCAGACCTGCAAAAGAAGCCCACACGCGGAGGGACGCTGGGGGGTGGTCCTCCGCGGAAGACCCTCCGACGCTCAAATCAGTGGGGAAGAAATCGGCGATCAACCAGATAATGAGGAGGTGGATCTCTCCGGGAGACCTCTCCGGGGGCGGCCAATCGGAGGCTCCAAAGGGCAGGAGCGCCGACGAGCTCCCGTCGAGAGGAGGAGAGTGAGAGTGGGGGTGTAAGCGCGCAAGTGTGCGTACAGAGTCGCGTACCTGAGGGAATCTGCCAATCTGATATTTATAGACTGTCACCTGGGGACTCGAGCATCTTCTGGAAGGTTCTGGGTTGTTACGATACGGAGGTAGACAGAATCAGGCCGTTGTGGGGCCGTTAGAATCCACGCCTTGTCTGTTAAGGGATCGACGGCTGGGAGAGCTCCTCGATGTCTTGGGATCTGGGTGAGTAGACCTGGGGCGGTTACAATAGGTCTTAGGCCACGTCTCAACATGATTCCTTGCCTAAGGAGCTGCTCGAGTAAGCTTAAGCTCTCCGCGTCAGGTTCCGCGGAGGTAGACGTCAGGGCGTGGATCGCTGGGTAGAAGCGAGCTACGGAAGCTCGAAAAGGGCCGAGCTAGGGAAGCCCGGAAGAGGCCGAGCTAGGGAAGCCCGGAAGGGGCCGAGCTACGGAAGCCCGGGAGGGGCCGAGCTAGGGAAGCCTGGAAGGGGCCGAGCTACGGAAGCCCGGAAGAGGCCGAGCTAGGGAAGCCGGAAGAGGCCGAGCTACGGAAGCCCGGGAGAGGCCGAGCTAGGGAAGCCCGGAGGAGGCCGAGCTACGGAAGCCCGGAGGAGGCCGAGCTACGGAAGCCCGAGAGGAGGTCAGCCTTAGCCGCCTCGCACGGATATCAATGCAATGACGATTTTACCCCCCAACACATGCCCTCCACTCCCTAGTTCGAAGCGTAGGTTCGGGCGTAGGGAGTATAAGCTCAAGTGGCGCGCCCTGGATGGGACGTCTTGGCCTAAACAGTTCATGCAATGATGCCCTAATTAATGCGACAGGGCTATCGTACCTTCGGAGGTAAGGTTCCTCCACTAGCGACGGTTGAGATTGTGCCGTGCCGTGAATCCCGATCGATATGGAGGTTTGTCGAGGCGATTCCGGACGCCTCGAATGAGACGTCCCGCCTCCCTAGGGCGGTTCCTTGGCGGAGAAGCGAAGTGACAGCCGCCCTATATATATACATGCTTATGCACATGTGCGCATGTTCGCGGCGTCTTCTCACCTTGTTTTCAGAAGAGTATTGGTCTCTCATCCTCTCCAGCGTTCATCGTTTTCGCCCAGGATTTCCCTCAACCGAGATGGCGATGAGCCCTGAAGATGTGGCCTCAGAAATCGTTGCTGAGGATTTGGGGAGGATTCACCAGAGGTATGGTCTGCCCTGGATGTAGTTTTGCGGGTGCCGGAACCCGAAGATAGGGTTACTCGGGGATTAGAGTCCGGAGTCTTTATCTATGAGGATAGTTTTAAGGCGGGTCTTCGTTTTCCTCTCCATCCCTTGGTGAAGGAGATCATGACCCACTACAACATCTGTCCATCGATGGTGGCTCCAAATAGTTGGCGGAATATCGTCGGATTCATTTCGATGTGTCACCAGATTCAAGTCGTTGCACTCTCCCCCTTTTCCGCACCTGTTACCACTTGACTCCCGGGAGGAAATCGGAGTGGACCTCCATCGGGCCCCGGAGATCTTTTAATGTCATCGCGGATAAGCCTTCTTCCATCAAGGGGTGGAAGAGCCGATTCGTGATTGCGGAGGGGAACGTCGGTTCCGATTTCCCTCGACGATGGGGGGAAGTTGCGAGGGATGCGGAGACGCATCCGGCCTTATCGGCGCAGGAGGAGAGGGACCTGGATGTCCTTCGTAATGGACAGGTATTTTCGGCTAACGACCTGTTATCGGAGGGGGCCCTCTTCGCAGCCGGGCTCAGCCCTCTGGATCCACAAGGTGAGTCCCTTTTTGCGCTGTGTATTTTTCTCGATTACCGCGCTTGGGTCTGAGTATGTAAATTCCGGTTTGACAGCCACAAGGTTGGCGTTGTCGAGCCTCTCCAAGAGGAAGAGGGGGAAGCGCCCAGGGGAAGGTAGCGGCGCGGACAGCGGCCGGCCCGAGAAAAGGGCCCATACCTCTGCCAAAAACCCGCCGGACGTCGGAGCAGTCCCCATAGGACCGCCGGGGGCGAAGGAGGATCCGGGGAGAATGGCCACGGCACCTGGCGCCCTCGTACTGGAGATATCGGACAGTTCGGATGAAGCTCCGCTGGCTCGTCCGACCGCGTCCCCCTTGAAAGAGGAACCTGCGACGGGTCCAGCGGAGGCGGCCGTAGCAGAGGGGCCCATTGTCCCCGCGGGATTACCACTGGCTCCAGCGGGAGAGGGGGAGGAGACAGCCGCAGCGGAGGAAGTTCAGGGGGAGCCCCTGCTTGGTCTGTCCGCCGGGGAGTCTGGTAGCAGTGAGGTCGGGCCGCCCTCGATGGGTCAAGAGGCGGGTCAGACCGAGGCCTCGGGGGAGCCCGCGGAGGAGACGCAGGTGGTGGCGACTGGAAAGGATGCATCGGTGGAGGGAGCACAACAAAGTGGGGGTCCCACGATCGGGGCTCCCTCGAAGAAGATTTTGGGGAGGCTGGCGCTTGGGCTGGCCGAGCTATCTGAAGAGGCCCAAGCCAGGGCCTTGATGGAGGAGGCTGGGAGGTTGAAGGCTTCTCAGCTGGGGGTCGTCCAGGCCGGTCCCTCAGGCGGGGCCGGTCAACCCAGCAGCTCGGAGACTAGCATTGATGAGGCGTTTTCCGCCATGATAAGGTCGGTCCTGCATCCGGGTGCGGATCCGTCGACGGACAAGTTTGCCGACCTGGGATTGGTCGATGCTGCGTTCGGGCAGCAAGGTGTAGCTGAGAGTATCCATCTCCTTCCTGCCATTGATAACACGACTTTGATGAGGATGACCCGGGACTACGCTTCGCGGGTGAGTCACTTTTCCTATGTGACAGATGTTTCCCGATGGACCCCGTCGTGGGCGCTTATTCAGTTTTTGCTTTGCAGAGCGTTTTGCTTTCCCGGGCGATTTGCTGGCGCTTGAGTTTGGCGACGGGGGCCAGTGTCCAGGCCCGGAGGGAGAATGTCGAGCTCCAGTCGCGGCTGAAGGTGTCTGAGCAGTTCGAAGAGCTCATGGACACGATGGACAGGAACTCGAAGGCGGCAAGGGCGGCACATCAGGCTGCCGTGGACGAGGTGTCCAAGCAGAAGCGCAGGGTGGAGGAGTTACAGGGACTCCTAGCGAAGAACGACGACGCGTGCTTGGAGTTGGCCAAGATTAAATCGAAACACTCCGCGGAGGTGGCGGCGATGCAGCGGGAACACGGTGAGAGTATGAGTCGGCTGGGGAGGGAGGCCGACGATGAAAGAAGGCGCCTGGCGAGAATGCTCGGCGAAGTGGAGGAGAAATTGAAACGGCGTGATGGTGAAATTGCCGATTTGAAGGAGAACGCTAGGTGGCATCAAGGGATGATGACTCGAGTGAGTGACGAGTTGTCGCAAGCTCGTGGGGAGATTGAAGCCAGACAATCGAAGATCAGTACCCTGCAAGAGAGGGTCGAGCTGGTCGGCGCTGACAGGACAAGAGCCCGGAGTGAGGCCGAGGAGCTGGCCAAAAGGTGGCCAGGCGAGAGGGGGAGGTATGCTCCCATTTTACCCTCTTTATTTTTCTACTGGCTCCTTGCGATGCCGATTGATTTGGCTTTTCCAGATGGCGAAGATGGGGTCGGAGATTCGGGCTCTCCAAAGTGTGCTCGCGTCCACTCGCAGCAGGAGCTCGGAACTCGAGACACGGGCTAGCGAGCTTGAGGAACAAAATGCCATTTGAAGGCCCAAGTGATCGAGGCCGAGAAGCAGACTGCGGAGGTCAACACGCAGCACGCCATTCTCAGGGGTAGGCAGGACGCTATTAGCGTTGACGCCTTCCATCATGGGATAGAAGAGTGTAAACAGCGGATTCTCAGTGAGCGCCCGGAGTGGGACCTTTCTTTCTGAGCGTCGAAGATTCCGAAGACGGCGAATCCGAGGAAGAAGAGGACGAAGATGAATGTGTCGATGTTTCTGATGCCGAGCCTGGCGCCGTCCCTAGTCCCAGCGAAGCTGCAGTTTCTGAGGGACGATCGCAAACTGTCGCCGAGGGGGCAAGAATATCGGAGAAGGGTGAGCCTAGTCACGCCTCCGCAGGCGCAACTGAGGGCTCCTCAAAGGCTGGTGCGGCTCCTGGTTCGTAGGAGTTGTTATTGTACCTTGCTTATCTGTCGTTCCTTAATGGAAGAACTTTCTGTTTTGACTTAAGTGCCGTCCTGGTTTGATCTCATCGTCGTTCAGTTTCGCCTTGAGCGGTCTGTGGCTCGCTGGCGATCTTGGGTTATCTTTATTCCAAGACTATGCAAACGCGTTAGCTCGGACCGATAGGCGAAGTAGGCCGGCCAGGGCCGACAGGCAAAATAGATTGGCCAGGGCCGAGGGGCAGAGTAGGCCGGTTGGGACCGATGAACAATATAGGTCGGCGTGGGCCGATGGATAAAGTGGGTCGGCTAGGGCCGACAGATAAATTAGGTCGGCTGGGGCCGATGAATAAAATAGATCGGCTGGGGCCGACAGAAGAAATAGGTCGGTTAGAGCCGACGGGCGAAAACAGGTCGGATGGGGCCGACGGATAAAACGGGTCGGCTGGGGCCGACGGGTAAAGTGGGTCGGCTAGGGCCGACAGATAAAGTGGGTCGGCTGGGGCCGACGGATAAAGTGGGTCGGCTAGGGCTGACAGATAAATTAGGTCGGCTGGGGCCGATGAATAAAATAGATCGGCTGGGGCCGACAGAAGAATAGGTCGGTTAGAGCCGACGGGCGAAAACAAGTCGGCGTAGGCCGACAGAAGGAATAGGTCGGCTAGGGCCGACGGGCGAAAACAGGTCGGCGTGGTTCCTGCCATCCTGCCAGTGCCCTGCTGTCTCGCAGGCAATTCGGTTTTTACTTTACTAGAAACGGTGATACGGCACAGTGGGGGGCATAAAGCTGCATCAGAGCTTTCCGGAAGGTGCTCTTTTTCGAAGGACGATTTTCTGAGCCCGCCGATTTTGAAGCGTCAGCGGACGATTTCCTGC
Organism: Calamus simplicifolius; assembly: GCA_900491605.1. NCBI lineage: Eukaryota > Viridiplantae > Streptophyta > Magnoliopsida > Arecales > Arecaceae > Calamus > Calamus simplicifolius. The sequence goes on from UESW01004700.1 coordinate 394,885, forward strand.
ATTTAATGACTGTGATTCGGGATCAGGAGGGGATCTTCGTACACGTCCTGGTTCGGGCGGTGGGTTTGGCGCGCAGTGGGGCGCCAATCTTGAGAGACCACGTGGAAGTACTACTTGGAAATTTAAATCTCGGGATGCGCAGTCTGGGTGGCTTTTTCTGGTCCATTTCCGCCTATAAAAGGAAAAGGGGGGTCTCATCTGGTTATCCCCAAAGTTTCTTTTCTCGCCAGAGCTTTTACTATGCTCATTTCTCTGTTGCTACGAGTGGGAGGATCGACTTTTCTTTTCATGGGCTCCTTGCCGCCGGATAGCTGGGGCGACCGGAGAGCAGCTGGAGGATGGCTCGCCCTTAGGGGACGAGTCTCGGAGATCATATGGAGAGCGCACATGGGGGGCGCAGAGATCATACGGAGAGCGCACATATGCGCTTCCTGTGTGATCTCTGCAGCTCCTGCTCGGAGACGCAGGGTCGGAAGTGCATGCGGGCCTCCCATGGTTTGTGTGTATTTCACCTCCTCCCCTGGTTCGGACTCCCGGGATCAGCCGCTTGGGGAGGGGGTGAGAGCGCCTCGTTCGCCGACTCCTTGTCATTGAGCCATGGCAAGGTGCGGCAGTACGCCCCCGTTGGGTGGTCTGGGATGGCCGTCCAGATATCCCAGTTGGGTCACTGAGATATCGTCCCGACTTGGGGCCAGTCGCAACTATTGGTCCGTGTCGATGGGCAATTATCGGCCCTAACCAACTGGGACACGATTACGACTGTCTGGTCGCCCGAGTTTTGTATTTGCCTTTGTTTTATGCATTTCAATGCTCTTGTAATGCCTGTGAGGCATTTGTAATTGATCATGATCGGCAATAAAGAGAGTTATATTCTATTTTTTGACCTCTATCTTTTCTTGTGCCGAGCTTTTCGCTATTGTTATTTGTGGGCGTCAAAAGCGTTCTGTTTGTCCTTAGACGAGGATTTCATGCCATCCAAACTAATCGAGGTTCGTATTCGGCGATTCGTAGACCGTTTGGCAAAATACGCTCCTTGCTTGGGTCAGGAGTCTGGCACTTTTGTGCTCCGCTTTTATTGGAGCTCGTTCTACCGTAGGTCGGTCTTGGCCGAAACTCAGGGAATCCGCACCCCTTCTCGTCATGGTGCAAGGGACCAGTTACTTGGGATAGTCGAGTTTCGAGTTCCGGGGAACGTCTTACTTGGCCCTGCCAAGGTTTGGAGAACATTCTACTTGGCCCTGCCAAGGTTCGGAGAATTCTATAGCTCGGCCCTGCCGAGGTTCGGGGGATTTGTGGCTCGGCCCTGCCGAGGTTTGGAGAATTGGTAGCTCGGCCCTGCCGAGGTTCGGAGAATTTTATAGCTCGGCCCTGCCGAGGTTTGGAGAACTGGTAGCCCGGCCCTGCCGAGGTTCGGAGAATTTTATAGCTCGGCCCTGCCGAGATTTGGAGAACTGGTAGCTCGGCCCTGCCGAGGTTCGGAGAATTTTATAGCTCGGCCCTGCCGAGGTTTGGGGAACTGGTAGCCCGGCCCTGCCGAGGTTCGGAGAATTTTATAGCTCGGCCCTGCCGAGGTTTGGAGAACTGGTAGCTCAGCCCTGCCGAGGTTCGGAGAATTTTATAGCTCGGCCCTGCCGAGGTTTGGAGAATTGGTAGCTCGGCCCTGCCGAGGTTCGGAGGGTTGGTGGCTCGGCCCTGCCGAGATTCGGAGAATTGGTAGCTCGGCCCTGCCGAGGTTCGGAGGGTTGGTGGCTCGGCCCTGCCGAGGTTTGGAGAATTGGTAGCTCGGCCCTGCCGAGGTTCGGAGATTATCGTAGCTCGGAGGAGCGATTCAGCTGTCGTTGCAGGCCATAGCGTTAGGCCCACGTGGCGCTTAATAAAAGGGGGCGCCCGAGCGGAACGGGCGGCGTGTTGTCACGCATTTATTGGCGATGCTACTCTTTCCGAGGGGGCGAGTTATTGGCCGAGCGGCGGACTTCCACGTTTTTCGAGAAAGGGGGTGGTATTAAGCGGCTCGGGGAAGCGCCGAATGTATTTGATGCAGGGGGTGACAGATTGGAAAGAGTTCGCCTGGGGAACCTCCGAACAATCTGTTCGCGCTTATCGATCTTACTCGGGATATGGCGCGACTCTTCGGATTCCTCATGCATTAGAATGGTGACACGTGGCAAACTCTCATGGATCGGCGTTTGCGGCGCGGCCGATCGGGATACCTTCCTGGCGGGTATAAATATGACCGAGGGGGATTGGTTTCGGCCATCCCTCGGTCTGAGCTCCGAAAAAGAATGGCCTCTCCAGCGCGATCGCCAAGTGATTCGTATTCCTCGGTTAGCAGCCTGCCGCACTCGGAGGGGAGGCGCACCTCCATGACTGTCGACGGGCTGAGCCTCGCTTCGGGCCTCGCGATCAATGAGCAGCTTGCGAGGACGGCCGAGGAACTCTTGGACGTTTCAGTCCGGGAGGCAGAGGCCTCACGCCAGTTGATAGACCGGCAGGGGGAGGTGATAGCGTCCCTGCGTCAGCAGGTTGCTGACCTGACGGGACGCCTGGAGGAGTTACTGGCCTCTGGGGGCGACTGACTCCAGGGCCTCTGCCCGTTCTTGTTCTTGTTTTCTTGCAGTTTCTTTGTAGTCCTCCCCCTTTCATGAATGAAAGATGGACCTTGTTTATCAGTGAAGTTCCTTTCCTTTAAGAATTTATGGCCCTCACTCGTGCAATGAATCAGGGGGTTGGCGTGGCCTCGTCGTTTTTGCGTGCTAACGTAGGCCCTTTGAACGACGGGCTATAGGGGCGTTATCCGAAAGATTTTCAGTGGCAAGAGGGAAATTGCCTAACTCTACCTGGGGCCTTTGGCCGACCATGTGGGGCTTGATGGCCTCGAGAGTGGGTCTACCAATGGTGGCTTCTTTCTCGCGCGTCGACGGTTTTTTACTCAACGCGCTCGTTTTTAAACCTGGCGAAGCCCTTCGGGGACTATTTGGGGGGCCGTTCGGCTTTGGTCGAGGCTCATAGGTTTAGACTCTTTTGCCGGGGTTTTTAGCCCGAATGATTTTTTCCTGGCCTTACCATGGCTCGGGGAATTCATCGCTCGGCCCTGCTGAGGTTCGGAGAAACATTTTACTTGGCCCTGCCAAGGTTCGGAGATCTGTTGCTCGGCCCTGCTGAGGTTCGGAGACTTTGTTTTACTTGGCCCTACCAAGGTTCGAAGATTTGTTGCTCGGCCCAGCCGAGGTTCGGAGACTTTGTTTTACTTGGCCCTGCCAAGGTTCGGAGATTTTGTTTTACTTGGCCCTGCCAAGGTTCGGAGATTTGTTGCTCGGCCCAGCCGAGGTTCGGAGACTTTGTTTTACTTGGCCCTGCCAAGGTTCGGAGATTTTGTTTTGCTTGGCCCTGCCAAGGTTCGGAGATTTGTTGCTCGGCCCAGCCGAGGTTCGGAGACTTTGTTTTACTTGGCCCTGCCAAGGTTCGGAGATTTTGTTTTACTTGGCCCTGCCAAGGTTCGGAGATTTGTTGCTCGGCCCAGCCGAGGTTCGGAGACTTTGTTTTACTTGGCCCTGCCAAGGTTCGAAGATTTGTTTTACTTGGCCCTGCCAAGGTTCGGAGATTTGTTGCTCGGCCCAGCCGAGGTTCGGAGACTTTGTTTTACTTGGCCCTGCCAAGGTTCGGAGATTTGTTGCTCGGCCCAGCCGAGGTTCGGAGACTTTGTTTTACTTGGCCCTGCCAAGGTTCGGAGATTTTGTTTTACTTGGCCTGCCAAGGTTCGGAGATTTGTTGCTCGGCCCAGCCGAGGTTCGGAGACTTTGTTTTACTTGGCCCTGCCAAGGTTCGGAGATTTGTTGCTCGGCCCAACCGAGGTTCGGAGACTTTGTTTTACTTGGCCCTGCCAAGGTTCGGAGATTTGTTGCTCGGCCCAGCCGAGGTCCGGAGACTTTGTTTTACTTGGCCCTGCCAAGGTTCGGAGATTTTGTTTTACTTGGCCCTGCCAAGGTTCGGAGATTTGTTGCTCGGCCCAGCCGAGGTTCGGAGACTTTGTTTTACTTGGCCCTGCCAAGGTTCGGAGATTTTGTTTTACTTGGCCCTGCCAAGGTTCAGAGATTTTGTTGCTCGGCCCAGCCGAGGTTCGGAGATTTGTTGCTCGGCCCAGCCGAGGTTCGGAGATTTGTTGCTCGGCCCAGCCGAGGTTCGGAGACTTTGTTTTACTTGGCCCTGCCAAGGTTTGGAGATTTTCTGTCCAGACAGATAACTCGGTTGTACCGAGGATTGGTAAGCAGTATCTATTTCCTTTTACGATTTATGGCAATATGGTGCATAATCGATTCACACAGCAAGTTGCGGGAAAATAGATAACTGGCGAAGTATAAAGGACATACCCTATTGATAGTATTTGCGGAGGTTGTCCGAGTTCCACGTTCGGGGGACGGATTTCCCATCGAGATCCTGCAGCTTGTAGGTTCCCGGCCCAATGATCTCCGTGATTTGGTACGGACCCTCCTAGTTCGGCGCCAGCTTTCCTTGCTCCAGTGGTTTGGATACAGAAGCTTTTCGGAGGACGAGGTTGCCGGGTAGGAAGGTTTTCCCCTTGACCCTGGAGGCATGGTACCGAGCCACCCTCTGTTGATAAGCAGCTGTCCTGATTCGGGCTTTTTCTCTGACCTCCTCTACCAAGTCGAGGTTGGTGCGGAGTTGCTCGTTGCTGGCTTCCTCTGAATAACTCTCCACCCGCAAAGATGGGAGGCCTATTTCCACAGGGATGACGGCCTCCGTACCAAAAGCCATTCGGAATGGAGTTTCGCCGGTCGGGATTCTCGGGGTAGTTCGGTAGGCCCACAAGACATGGTGTAGCTCATCCGCCCACCTGCCTTGGGCTCTGGAGAGGCGAGCTTTGATTCCTTGGAGGAGAGTCCTGTTGGTCACTTCGGCCGCTCCGTTGGCTTGTGGGTGCCCGATCGAAGTAAGGTGGTGACGGATTCGTGTTCCTCGCAGAATTGGCGGAACTTGGAGTTGTCGAACTGCTTACCGTTATCGGTGATTATGGTGTGGGGGAGGCCGAACCGGCAGACGATGGACCTCCATACAAAGTCTCTGGCCCGTGCTTCGGTGATTTGCGCAACTGCTTCCGCTTCAACCCACTTGGTGAAGTAGTCAATGGCAACAAATAAGAATTTCCGCTGTCCCGTTGCAAGCGGGAATGGGCCGAGGATGTCCATCCCCCACTTGGCAAAGGGCCAGGCGGAGGATATAGAGACTAGCTCGGCGGAAGGGAGCCTCTGGATGCTTGAATGTCTCTGGCAGGCGTCACAGGCTCGGACTAGGTCGTCCGCGTCTTTCTGCATGGTCGGCCAGTAATAGCCTTGCCGCAGCACCTTGTGGCATAGGGACCGGCTTCCCAGATGGTTGCCGCAAATCCCTTCATGTACCTCTCGCAAAGCGTAATCCGCTTCGGATGGGCGAAGGCATCTAAGCAGCGGCATGGAGAAAGACCGCTTGTAAAGTTGGTTGTCAATCAATACATAGTGGGTCGCCTGCAGCTTCAATTTCCTGGCCTCTCTTCGGTCGGATGGGAGCGACCCTTCTCTGAGATAGTTGAGGATAGGGTCGAACCAGGATGGTTCGGCCTCGATTTGCATCACCCGATCGGCTTCCATGATACTCGGCTTTTCCAGAGTCTCCAGATGGAATTTTTGTTCAGCATCCATCATCTCCGCGGTTGCCAATCGGGAGAGTAGGTCGGCACGGGCGTTTTCCGATCTAGGAATTTGAATAATTTCAAACTCAGAAAATAAGGAAGCAAGTTACGCACTTCCTGGAGATACCGAATCATATTTGGCTCCCGAGCTTCAAATTCTCCCCGAACATGGCCTGCTACCAGCTGAGAGTCGGTGAAGGCGTTGAGCTTTTCCACCTTCAGGTTGCGGCGATCCGGAGACCAGCTAACAGGGCCTCGTACTCGGCTTCATTGTTGGAAGCCGGGAAGGAGAATCGGACGCCGTATTCGAAGATCATTCCCTCTGGGCTGGTGAGAACTAGACCCGCACCGGAGTGATGGGCATTGGATGACCCATCGACGTGAAGGAGCCACCGAGCCTCAGGCTTTGGTCCCTCAGGGTTTTCTGGGCAGAGCCGTCTTCTGGGATGGTACACTCGAGGAGGAAATCGGCCAGCACCTGGGCTTTGATGGCCGGGCAAGGTTGAAAATGTATGTCATGCTTGCTTAGTTCGACGGCCCATTTGGTCATTCTCCCGATGTTTCTGGACGGTGGACCACCGCCTTGATGGGTTGATCGGTGAGGACCGTCACTGAATGTGCTTGAAAATAAGGCCGTAGCTTCCGGACCGAGGTGATCAAAGCCAGCACTATTTTCTCAATCTTGTGTACCTCGTCTCTGCATCGCGGAGCAGCCTACTCACATAGTAGATCGGCCTCTGGATTTTGCTTTCTTCTTTGACTAGCACTGAGCAAACTGCGCCCTCTGAAACGGCTAGGTACAGAAATAAAGTTTCTCCCAGGATCAGGACTGCTGAGAAGCGGAGGCGAGCCGAGGTACTTCTTGAGATCTTGAAATGATTTCTGGCACTCAGGAGTCCACTGGAAATTTTGGCCGATCGGAGAGTTTTGAAGAAGGGGAGGCATCTCTCGGCTGACCGAGCCACGAAGCGGTTAAGGGCCGCTATCCTCCCGTTAAGCGCTGGACCTCCTTAATAGACGCTGGGGGCGCCATTCGTTGGAGAGCTTGAATCTTCTGAGGGTTAGCCTCGATACCCCGCTGGGAGACCATGAAGCCGAGGAATTTTCCGGAATTGATGCCGAAAGCACACTTGGTTGGGTTGAGCTTCATTCCATATTTGCGCAGTGTGGCAAAGCTCTCCGTGAGGTCCTCAACATGCCGCAGCGCTTCCTTGCTTTTGACCAGCATATCATCTACGTACACCTCCATGTTCCGGCCGATTTGCTCCTTGAACACCTTGTTGACCAGCCGTTGGTAGGTCGCTCCTGCATTTTTAAGACCGAAAGGCATGACTCGTAACAGTAGGTACCTCGGTCGGTTATGAAGGCGGTCTTTTCTTCATCTTCGGGGGCCATCCGGATCTGATTGTAGCCCGAATAGGCATCCATGAATGACAGCATTTGGTGGCCTGAGGTGGCGTCCACGACTGGTCGATCCGAGGGAGGGGGAAGCTATCCTTCGGGCATGCCTTGTTGAGGTCGGTGAAGTCGATGCAGATCCTCCATTTGCCATTCGACTTTTTCACCATGACGACATTTGACAACCAACTTGGGTAATTCACCTCTCGGACAAAATTGGCTTTGATGAGTTTGTCGACCTCCTCTTCGATGGCTTTTTGCCGTTCTGGGGCGAAGCTTCTCTTCTGCTTAATAGGCCTGTGCATCTCGTCCACATTGAGGCGATGGACGAGGACTTCGGGGTCAATCCCTGGCATGTCGGAGGCGGTCCAGGCGAAGATGTCCGCATTGCTTTGGAGGAATCTGATCAGCTCGCGACGAGGCTCTCCTTCGAGTAGCGACCCGATCCTTATGGTTCGGTCGGGCCGAGCTTCGTCCAATGGTACTTCCTCCAATTCTTCCGCCGGCTCTCCTCGCTGTTCGGCGAAGTCCTCACGAGCATCTAGCCCGTCAACTTCGGGCATTCTGGACTGAAGGCTCGTGACGAAACATTGCCGAGCCATGGCTGACTTTCCCGAACCACACCAACTCCTTGCTCGGTAGGGAACTTCATAGATAGATGCGGGATGGAGACTACCGCCTTGAGAGACATTAGACCCGGCCTGCCGAATATGGCGTTATATGGGGACCTGAGGTCGGTTACCAAGAAATCTGTCTGAACAATGGCCACAAGGGGCCAGGTTCCCGCGCGGACCGTCAGGGTGACGATTCCTTCTGGGACGATGACGTCGCCGGTGAATCCCATCAGGGTGGAATCCACGGCTCGAAGATTTTCCATGAGCAATTTCATCCTGGCAAACACACCGAGGTACAAAACGTTTACCGAACTTCCACTATCGATGAGGATCCGGCTTACATCATAGTTGTTCAAGTTAAGGGATACAACAAGTGCGTCATCGTGGGGGAGCTGTATCCCAAGAAGATCATCATCAGAAAAGGAAAGTTCGCCCGTGCGCGCCTTCTTTGGCACCGGCGCATCACCGTTGCCCCTGGAGCTCGATCCGCCGGCCTCCTCAATCATGTTGATACGGCCGACCACAGGCGGATTTGGTGGAGGAGGAGTTGTGGGAGCTCGGGCTGGCGGTCACCTCCTTGTTGCTGCGGCTCGGGTGCTCTTCTAAACTGGTCCAACCGTCCCCGCCGAATCAGTCTCTAGATTTCGTTCTTCAGCTGCCAGCATTCTTCGGTGTCATGACCATGCTCCCTATGGTAGCGGCAGTACTTGGCAGATCTCTTCGGGTCGGGTTCCCTCGGAGAGGTACTGGTTGGGGAAGCTGGCGCTCTATCTCCATGAGGATCTGCGCTCGGGGCACAGTCAGCGGAGTATAGCAATCGAATCGCCTGGGAGGACTCCGGGAGCGATTCCTTGGCGGCAGCGGAGGGACTCTTGGACGCGGGGCGGACTTGGCCGACGGACAGGGCGGTGTCTGTCGGGAGCTTTGGGCTCCTGCTTCTTTTTGCTTGCTCAGCGGGCCACCCTCCGCGACTCCTCGACCCTGGCGTATTTGTCCGCAAGGGCCATCATATCAGCTAGACATGGGGGATAGCTGACCTCCATCGCCAGATAGAAGTCGCTCTCCTTTGAAACTCCCCCCGCTAGGGCGGACATAGCCACCTCATGATTAAGGTGGTCCACCTCCAACATGGCCTTGTTGAAATGGCCAAGATAATTTCTCAAGGACTCCCCCTCTCTTTGCTTGACTTCGGAGAGGGAGTCGGATCTCCGTCGGTGGCGGCGGCTGCTGACGAACTGGCCGATAAAAAGGTGGCTCAGCTCGTCGAATGAATCAATGGAACCCGGTTTCAAGGCGTTGAACCAGGTTCGGGCGGATCCTCTGAGGGTGGATGGGAAGGCTCGGTAGAGGATCGCATTAGATGCTCCGTGGAACATCATTATTGACCGGAAGCTGCTGAGATGGTCGTCCGGATCAGTGGAGCCGTGATAGGGCTCAACGGTTGGCAGCTTAACGTGGGAGGGAATCACTTCCTCCATGATTCCCTTAGAGAAAGGGATGCCCTGCTCTGCTTTGGGCTAGGGCAGATGGGTCTGCTTGGCGGCATCCAGCTCCTGACGCATCTCTTGGATCTGACGGCGGATCTCCTCCTCACCGGCTAGAGGAGGGGCTGGGCGCGAGAACCGCAAGGATGGCGTCGAATCATGGTGAGACGTCGCTGGAGAGAGGGAGCGGGCTCGCCGAGATCTGGGAGGATCTCTGTCATAACCGATTCGAGGGACCAGTTTGTCCCCCTTGGGGCGATGCGGGGGATCCGCTGATTCATGCGGATCAGAGGAGGAGGTTGCCGGCGAAGAAGAGGTCGCCGCTTCTTTCTGGGGATGCGAAGCGGGAGGAGCCGTAAGGCGCTCCTGTACCAGGTGGGTGAGGGCCTGGACTTGCTGGACCAGTGTAGCGAACTGGTCCTGGGTCACCGGAATGGCAGGCAGCGACGGAGTCTCGATAGGTGGGGGTTGTGGCGCTGTGGCGCCAGTAGGATCAGGCCTCTGGGAGGCAACCTGATCTTGGGCATCAGAGGTTGCTCTCTTCCGGTTGGCCATCAGAGAGGTTCTTCTCCAGATCGGGATCCTTGTCTCCTTTCTTCAAGTTTTAACGGGACTTGAGGCCCTTCCTCTAGCGCCAATCTGTTGCCGCTGAAATCCGTCCTCCGACTCGGGCGCGGTCGATCTCCGGGAAGAGGGGTGCGGCGGACCTGCAAAAGAAGCCCACACGTGGAGGGACGCTGGGGGTGGTCCTCCGCGGAAGACCTTCCGACGCTCAAGTCAGTGGGAAGAAATTGGCGATCAACCAGATAATGAGGAGGTGGATCTCTCCGGGAGACCTCTCCGAGGGCGGCCAATCGGAGGCTCCAAAGGGCAGGAGCGCCGACGAGCTCCGTCGAGAGGAGGAGAGTGAGAGTGGGGGTGTAAGCGCGCAAGTGTGCGTACAGAGTCGCGTACCTGAGGGAATCTGCCAATCTAATATTTATAGACTGTCACCTGGGGACTCGAGCATCTTCTGGAAGGTTCTGGGGTTGTTACGATACGGGGGTAGACAGAATCAGGCCGTTGTAGGGCCGTTAGAATCCATGCCTTGTCTGTTAAGGGATCGACGGCTGGGAGAGCTCCTCGATGTCTTGGGATCTGGGTGAGTAGACATGGGGCGGTTACAATAGGTCTTAGGCCACGTCTCAACATAATTCCTTGCCTAAGGAGCTGCTCGAGTAAGCTTAAGCTCTCCCGCGTCAGGTTCCGCGGAGGTAGACGTCAGGGCGTGGATCGCTGGGTAGAAGCGAGCTACGGAAGCTCGAAAGGGGCCGAGCTAGGGAAGCCCGGAAGAGGCCGAGCTAGGGAAGCCCGGAAGGGGCCGAGCTACGGAAGCCCGGGAGGGGCCGAGCTAGGAAAGCCCGGAAGGGGCCGAGCTACGGAAGCCCGGAAGAGGCCGAGCTAGGGAAGCCCGGGAGAGGCCGAGCTAGGGAAGCCCGGAGAAGGCCGAGCTACGGAAGCCCGGAGGAGGCCGAGCTACGGAAGCCCGGAGGAGGCCGAGCTACGGAAGCCCGGAGGAGGCCGAGCTACGGAAGCCCGGGAGGAGGTCAGCCTTAGCCGCCTCGCATGGATATCAATGCAATGACGATTTTACCCCCCAACAATAATAATATAAATATATAATTAATTTATATGTTTAGTGCATGCTTGCTGCATGTATCAATTATTTTCTCGGCATGGACATGGCCTCCGCTGTGAGGCTTTGACTAGGCCAGCAGGCTGTGGGAACAGCAATAGGGTAGTCTTCCAAAGCTTGGTTTGGTTATAGGAGCAAAATATCATGGCGTTTTTAAATATTCATAGATTTCGAGAAAGAGAATGATCGAAATGGCTACGGTACTCTTAGGCTCGTTGGATGGAAGCCCATAGTAAAATGGTTACAAGGCAAGATAGTGTTATATCTAGATAATTTCACAAGATCCAACGACCTAACTATCATATAGAAGGGTCTTGGCTTGATAATAATTATCAAAAAATACTTTACGTTCTTGATCTCTATAATGGAACATAAAGGCTACTGCCATAGAAATTCGTTCTTCGACTCGGATACAATCCAACTCCGGAACTAGACACTTGTCCCTCGCCTGGGTGGACCTATAAGATAGTCCTCGAGCAGAAAGCATTGAGAAAACCCTTTACGGAAGACCCTCCGATGCCCAAGTTAATGAAGATTCGCAGCAAGCAGATATAAGAATAAAACTCTCGTAAAAGAATCCCTCAAAAGTGGTCTCTCTAGAAGTCGGAGAGCTCTGCTTGAGCTTCAATGAAGTTTTTCAGTGAAAGAGCGAGAGTACCTGAAAGGATTTTGGGAAAGATATTTATAGACTGTCTAAATGTTGACGGTTTGTTCACCTAACTCTTCGACTGTATCTTGGGAAATGGGGAATCAAAATAATGGGAATATGATTCGAATCAAGTTTGTTACGAGGCCGACGAGATTTAAATCCTGTTGTTAAGAGGATCGACGACTGAAGAGGTTGATTCAGAACTTTGAGATTTGATTATTCTGTTATCTGGTTATATATAGGCAACAGGTTATGCCTGGCTCGATTTTCCTTTTGAGGCGACGGGAGCTACATGGCTAAAGGGTCATATTTGGCTTTTGGTTACTCTGGGCCCGCCGAGGCATGAGAATGGTTGGCCTGACCGAGACGAAGCCGAGGCATGAGAATGTTCGGCCTGGCCGAGACGAGGCCAAGGCATGAGAATGGTTTGTAGATATAGGACTATGCCGCACGGCACGACCTAGGCCCACATGGGCCGTGTCAGGTACGGCCCGGTACTGCTACAATATCAAGCCGTGTCGGCACGGCCCAGTAAACCGTCGTGCCGGGTTTAAAAATTTTTCCCATTGACCCGGCATGGCACGGCCTGCCGTGCCATGCAGGCACAGCCTGCCGTGCCAGGCCCTAGGCCTAGGCGTGCCGGCCCAGGTGGGACGTGCCAGGCACGGCCCACATGGGCCTGGGCCATGCGAGGCACGATCCAAATAAAAAAATTTATAAAAATATTTTTTTATAAATTAAAAAATTATTAGGAATAATTTTTTTTTATTAATATGAAGCCACCTTAATGGTGGAGGGTTTGGCATAACCCCTTTATTAATTTAAAATCAAAATAGTACATAAGGGAGGGGGGCTAGGCCTGACCTTCAGAACAAATACAATAAGTAAAGAGAAAAAAATAGAAAGAAAAAATAAAGATGACTCACTTTAAATTTTAACAATTTTAAAAATAAAAATATATATTATAAAATAGAAATGACTCACTCATCAGTCATCAGTAGTATTTGTGTCATCATCATCTTCGTTGGTTAAGTCATGTTCACCTTTATTTGAAGCCTCGCCTCAGCATCCAATCAATCTTTGAAGCAGATAAGCATCTCAACTGTCTCGCCAGTCATCCTACTTCTTTTTCGTCCAAAATACATTACCTGCACTGAAAGCGGATTTCGATGCTATACATCGGCACAAGCTAAAATATCTCGTGCAATGGCAGACATAACAGGATATTGATTTCTAACACTCTTCCACCAAGCTAATACATCTAGACTTTCTATTTAATCTTCATCATATGCAGAATGAAGATCGTTTCGTAAATAAAATTTCAATTCATTACTTAAAGATGAAGAAGATGAAGCATGTGTGTGTCTTCTAATGAATGAAAAAATAGATGACGAATGAGATCTAGAAGAAGAAGCAGAGCTTTGAGGTATCCTAGATCCATAAATTTTATCATTATATAAACCATAAATATCATTAAGAAGTCGTGTTGCCTCATCTTTAGCAGGTTAGGATTTTGATTCATGTTTTCACAATATTGATTAATTAAAAAAATTAAACCATTTAATTTAACTTTAGATCAAAAATAACAGCTAAATTATGCAATGGACATATCCTATTCCAATATTCATTCCATTTAGTTTCCATATTACGCATTAAAACTTCATGATATCTATATTCTTTAAAATTTTCACTAATTACATATGCTTTTTGTAAAAATGAACAAAAGTTGGATAATAAATATCTGAAAGAACATTTGTAGCATCATAAAAAGTAACCAAAAAATCTTCTAAAATTTTACCTTGATGCCAATATGTAAATCCTAATCCACGCTCATTAATATAAGCACTTAATAAGTTCTTATATGGATATGCATCATGTATCATAGTATAAGTACTATTTAACAATTATTACATCAAGTTTAAATTTTTAAAACGTTTACCATGATCTACAGATAATTGTTTAAATTCTTAAGTCTTGACCTTGAAGCATGAATAAAAGAAACTGCATTTCTAATTTTTGAAATAACCTCTTGAATTATGTTCATGCCAGATTTAGCAGAAAGATTTAATATATGGCATGCACATCTAATATGAAATAATTGTCCATCTAAAATAGATGCAAAAGTCGTTTAATAATGCAACAGCAGAATTATTATTAGATACATTATCAAAAGTAATTGATATTATTTATTATTAATATTATATGAGCATGCGGTTTGATAAATAATATTTAAAATTTATTGTCCTGAATGCGAAAAATCAAAAGCACGAAAAGCAATAATTTTATTTAATTGCCAATCATTTTTAATATAATGAGTAGTAATAGCAATAAAAAATTACTACCTACACCAAATATTCTAGCATTTAATTTGAGAGGCTTTCAGTTAAACTTTATTTCATTGCTAAAAAGTTTGTCATTGCCACTCTTCTAAAGGTACGGCTACTAGTTCTTCTATAAGCAGGTTGTAGGCTAATTGAACATATCTTTCAAAATTATAAGATTCAGATAAACTAAAAGGTAATTCATCTTAAATTATCCATCTTACCAATAATTTCTCTTGATTTTCGTGGTTATATGCAAAATTACCTACAATGATCCCTTTTGTGTATTAAGGATACATTGCTGATGGGAATCATGCATCCTTTGACTCTCTTGATGTCTTTTTAAATGCCCTGTTCCCAATACTAGAACAACGTAAAGTTTTGCACATTTTTTACATTTTGCTTTATAAACTCCATCAACCATAATTCTATCGAAATCAATCCAAACATTACTAGTCCTCTTACGAGAAAGGTTTGACATTCACTGACACTAGCTTAGATGGAACTTGGAGTTGGGATTGGGGTTGGGGTCCTTGGGGATTAGTTTTCTCACCCTCAAAAAAAGGGTGCATGTTAAAATTACTTTCTTTAAAAGATGTCATATCAAAAATTTTAATTAATAAATATAAAAAAAAAAAACTAACCCACAAAAAGGAATTGAGAAAAGATCAGAGGTGGGCGTGGAGCCGAGATTTGTGAGCTTCCTCTTGCGCTCTCGCCTCTCAACAAGAAGTGACCTTGTAGCACTTGACTACTTGCTTGAGCACTTACCACTTGTAAGAATACTTGCAAACTAAAAATTAAATTGCTAATCTACTAGAGCACTTGCTAGAAGAGAGAATAGTAGTAATAGAAAGAGTTGGTTTGGTGTGGTAAGAATGAGGAGAAGTAGGCTATTTATAGAATTTCCAAATTTTTTTCCCAAAACTACCCTTTGATATAGCCGTTATATGACTGTTGGGAGGGGTAAAATGATCTAAACCCCTCCCTAAACGGCTATATAGCCGTTTGGCACGTGGGCCATGCCTAGGCACGAGCCGCTGATGCCTAGGCACTCAGCCTAGGCACGGTTTCAGCCTGCCTAGGCATGGCCCTTAGGGCCATGCCATGTTTGAAATTTTTTTCTGTGTCGTGCTGGCACGGCCCGTTTGTTAATGGCCGTGCCAAGCATGGCACGACAATTCTAAAAGCACGATGGGCCTGGGCCATGCCATGCCAGGCACGGCCCAGTGCCCACCTCTAATGGTTCAGCCCTGCCGAAATGAAAGATTGTCTTTTTCCGAATACAGCGGATGACACACAAATCGAAAGTGATCCTAACCTTTTTGACATGTGCATGGATATTAACGTAATGATGATTTTATCCCTCATCACATGCCCTCCACTCCTAACCCGAAGCGTAGGCTTGGGCATAGGGAGTAGAATTCCAGGCAGCTTTATCTGATTGGAGGAATTCAAACAGGCAAAGACATGCTATGGGGCTCTCATATACGTCAGGCCACCACTTCATCATTTCTTCCCATCGCACGAGGAGAAAATCTCTCGCCTGGGCCATGGTTGGCGAGCATGGGGATTCTCGCCTCGCCAAAATGGTTTAAAAGAGTTGAGCAGTGTTACCTTCTACTGCGTTTTCTCTCTATCCTCTTCCTCTTCAACAAATAGAACGTCTTTGACCCAGGATCAAACATGGCTGGCGCTTCTTCCATTGATCTGGGAGATAAGGAGCGTCCCATTGACTCTGCCTCAACGATGACCCCCGCAGATCTGGAGAGGATTCATCGGGATTACTGGTTCATGAGTGACATTCAAATGCGGGTCCCCGATCCTGAATAGATGGTATCTGATCAACTGGAGTCAGGGATCTTTTTCTATGAGGAAAGCTTTAAGGTGGGTCTTCGTTTTTCCCTTAATCCACTGGTAAACGACATAATGAAGTATTATGGCATCTGTCCCACGATAATTACGTTGAATAGCTGGTGTTATAGTATCGGGTTTATCTTCCTGTGTACGTTTACGGGGATAAAAGTGACGGTTCCTCTGTTTCGGCCTGCCACAGTCTTACATCCTCCAAGGATTCGTTTGGCACTTCATAGGGCCGCGGAAGAACTTTAAGAGGTTTTCTAAGGTTCCGACCTCCGTCAAAGGATGAAAGTCGCAGTTTTTTATCGTCGAATGGGATGGTACATTTAACTTTCCTCACTAATGGGCGCCTCTCCCTACGAAGCCGAACCAGGGTCCGACACTATTGAAGGCGGAGAAGGAGGACTTCGACATTCTTTATGGCAGAAAGTGATCCAATCAACGCTCTCCTAACTGAAGAGGCACTTTATAATGCCGAGTTGAGCAGAGTCGATCCCTTAAGTAAGTGCGACATCACTTTCTTCGTGTTTTGATCCCTTTACAGGGATGTAACTGACCGTCCATTGGATTTTATGTCGTAGGGATTAGGTCCAAGTTCGGGGCTCAAATGAGAGGAATGCTCGCAATTGACTATGGTGATTCGAGCAAAAAGAAGGGTACGAAGTGTCATCATACCATTTTGTCGACTCCCGCAAGAGGAAAGAGGGCTAGGCTTGATCAGAAGCCATCTTCTTCCTCTACTTCCTGACTACAACTAGCTCTGTCGTATCATTCATAAGAATTAGTTAAGTCCCAACCTTTGAGCCCGCCGAGGGGGACATTGTGGAGAAGCTGGTCCCAGCCCCTATTCTGGCCCTGGAACTTAGGGAGCATGCACTTGGGAATGAAGCCAAAGAAGTGGCAGCTCGAGAAGAGCAGGAGTCTGATTACTTGCCTGAGCCAGTGGATGATGATTTCTGGGTAATAGAATTTCTTTACCCCGAGGCTACCGGCGTGTATTACCCTAAAGGGGAGGGTTCTATGAGTCCGTAGATGTTGAGGGAATTATTTTTCAAAGATCAGGTGGCTGCTCTTGCAGCGAGTGTCGTCCCGCCTTCGGCAGGATCCCCTCCTCATCGGGTAGAAGAGGAAGAAGAGAAAAGGGATTCACCGGGCGAAGAAGGAGTTCCCTCGATGAGGATAGAGGAATCAGGGCCCTCGGGGATGTCGGTAGGTGACGAGGAGCGGATAGGTCGGCTTAGTCCCCTCCTCGATCCCTCGGGTCGGCTACTGAAGAGTTGCAATCTCATATTGATAACTTTTTTAATATTTTTTATGCAAGAAAGCATGTCATTTATCCCAAAGAGGAGAGGACAGTCGTCAAAAAGTTGATTTTTCGATTGAGGGATTCGAAATGCCTTTGACTTGGATGACTATGCATCGGTCACAGCCAATAGATCTTAAGGGATATGAACTCTTCCTGCATTCGAGTGAGCTTTCTTCATTTCTTTGCTTTCTTAGATGTTTTGCGCAGTTTTTTCAAACTTAATCATTTGGCTCTATTGTAGGCAATTCTCCTCCAGCAGATGCTCTATAGGCGCTTGATCTCCACTAATGAATGCAACAGGCAGATCTCGCGCGAGGTTGAGACACTCCGTGCCAAAATAAACTCGGTCGATCAGCACTCAGAATAATTAACAAGGGTACAAGCTGAGCTTGATGAAGCCAGGAGGTCAGGCAAAGACGCCCGATCCGAGGTGTTACGACTTCGAGCTGAGGTAGCCAAGCTTGAGGAGGCTCGAAAAGTAGCTGATGAAGCTCGGTCAGAATTGTCGAGGTTCCAAGGTGAGGTCCAAAGGAAATTGGCTCCCTTAAGGGCAGGGGCACCAGGAAAAATCTCATTTTGAGGCTCGACTTGAGTCCTATAAGAAACAAATTGCCGATCTTATGGCTGAGCTACGTCAAGTGTGATCCGACGGCTCCAGAGATTGGATGGGCCTTGAACATGCCTGGAAGGACATGAGTAGGTGTAGAAAAGAGAGGGAGAAGGCTCGGAAAAGGGCTAAGAAAGCAGAAGATAAAGTTGCTCGCTATGTCAAAGAGGTATGTCTTCTTACCATTTTCACGTAACGGCCCGTTTCTTCCCCATGGTTAGAGTTAACTTGACCATTTATTTCATTTACTATTTTTTCTTCTCTAGTTGGAGAAGACTAAGGTCAAGGCGATTGATCAAGTAAAAGCTATGACCAAGGATTTAGCCTCGAGTCAAAAGAAGAGCTTCGAGCTTGAGCATCGGGTAGCTGAGGCAAGTGATAAAATTGCTCTGTGATTGAGAAATACAAAAGCTCGAATGAATTCGCTCGAGGGCGAATTCAATTTTCGAAGGAGGCATACCGAGTCGGGCAAACGAGTATGGGCGAGGGTGATCCAGGAGTATCCGGACATCAATCTTTCATTCTAGAGGACAAGAGATATTGTTTTCTGTCACTAATAACTGAAGCATTGGCAGCGACTCCCTTATCCGATGATGGCGATGATGATGAAGATGCTCCTAGCATTGATTTTGAAGTGGCCTAGAGGGAGACCAACGGAGGCTCCTCTAGAATTTACTCAGGAAGCAGAGGCCTCAAGTCCTGCCATTGGGGAAGCCAAAGTTTTGTAGCCAATTGCCGAGGTGGATATGGCTCTGAGGCCGAGTAACGAAGGGGCCGATGTCCCCTCGGCTGTTGGGGGGATGGCTCCTCTAGATCAGCACATTCCAGGCGTTATTGAAACCACCTCCGAAGATGAAGCTAAAACTTAGGGATCCATCTTTCTGCATTTTTCCTTTATTTCTTGTAATATAAACAGTATTGTGACATGAATGAATCTTTTGTTTTTCTCCGTGTATTCCATTGTTTTGGTATTTGCGTGTCAGGCAGTCTTTTAGCATACTCACGTCTTGCCTAAACTTAGCTTATCATGAAGCCAAGTAAGTACTAGCTCTATTAGAGCTAAGAAAATTTTTGGACGACTTTATCAAAATCGAAGAGGTCACCCGATCTTGCTAAGACCAGTCCGATCAAATCTGCCAAAGCGATTAATAACTCGGCTTTGCTGAAGTAAAGGAATGACCCGGCTTTGCCAAAATAAAAGGAATGGTTCGGCTTCGCCAAAGTAAAATAATAGCTTGGCTTTGGCCGAGGCAAGGATAGTTCGGCTTTGTCAAAGTATATTCTATTTTTTCTAGGGCATCTATTTCATAGTTAATGCCATGTCTTTTCTATCTATTTCATAGTTAATGCCTTGTCTTTTCTGATGCGAGCTTGCTTTTCGTATACGCCAAGCATTCGATTGCTATTGGACCGCATCCTTTTGTGCGGGAGGGTTTCTCAAGTTCATCCGTATTTTTAGGGTTATGAACGACTCTGCATTTAAGTCCTCTAATCCGAGATCGAGAGAAAATCTTCTGCCTTTTTATTGCGGCATGGGAAATATCTCCAGTATACCTCGGGAGTACCGAGTCCCGTTAAGGTATTGCTACATGGTCTCGAATGTGGCGCAGTTGTTGTGTCCTGAGTCCTAAAGTTTTTCCTTCATTAATGGCTGCTGCCCATTTGACATCTATAAAAAAGGGGGAGCAGAGGGTGCCTGAGCATACTCGGAAAAGTCTTCTTACTTTGCGAGAAGAAAGAAACCTTTATGGCTTTTTTTATGCTGAAGTTGAGAGCTGTGAGGTCAGATTTTTCTTTCGAGGTTTGGCCTGACCCCGATGGTTGGGTGATGAAGAAGTTGCTGGAAAGCAAGTCATCCCCAAGGGAGGAGTCATGAAGGTCATATGTGAAGCGCAAAAGGGGAATAGAGGTCATATGGGAAGCGCATGAGGGTGCTTCTTATTTGGCTCCATCCCTCCACCCTGGAACCATAAAAGGCCACTGGAAATGGAATTGTTGATGGGCTATGGTTTCCGTAGGCTTTCTGTCAACCATGGTAACCTTTATCGCCAAGCCTCTTCTTCCTGAGGCTATTCATCTTCCATGGTGGCGCTCGGCCATGTCCCTGCATCATGAAGAATTCCATACTCTGGAAAGCCAGGGGTGAGTTCCTTCAGATTGCTTCTTTTCTCTATATCATTACCCAGTGTTTCGGAGATCGCAACTCAACAGAGAGTTGTCTTTTCTGATTTTTTTAAATCATGGGCGGAAGCTATGTTGAAGCAGTATCGTTGGTCGAACTTGTTTGTTAGAACATTTTCTTTTGTTCTTTCTTTTGTTCTCTGTGTATTTTTATGCTGTAATGCACTTGTAATGCCTTGCAAGAGGCTATAACTTTTTGGTATTGAAATATTATTGGAATAAAAGAACTTTTTCTTTTCGCACGACTATCTCTTTTTGCTATTTCGTTCTTGCTTTGCGAAGTGCAATTTTTCCGATGTATTGTTGTCTTTGTATTTTTTTCGATGCATGAATCACTCGTATACATTGGATCGAGGGTGGGGGCGAAGACTCGGTCTTACCGAGGTATGCAAACAGCCATTAGACACCCCTTCGTTAAGGAAGTAGTTAGATGGTCGTGTCCCATACATATCGGGGGCGTTTTAGAGATTTAGCTTTTGCCAAATATTTTTATGATTCGGTTTAGGCCTGCCAATGTGCACCGGATTACGTGGCCCTTTGTGAAGAGGGCGCATGCCTTGGCTTAAATTATAGGGAGGCCTGGCGGCCTTGCCAATTCTCAATAGGAGTTCGACCATGCCGAAGTTTTCAAGAATCTTTTCTTAGTTTAATGGAACTATAATAAATGGCTCGGTCGTGCCGAGGGATGAAATGGCTTTTACCTCGTTTTGTGAGGTAAGAAGTGACTTGCCCGGATCTGCTAGAGTACAAAAAAATTCGTTCAACTTCGCTGAAGCTTAGAGAAGTAGCTTAGCCATGCCGAGATATTGGAGAAATTACTCGGCCCTGCCGAGGCTTGGAAGAATCACTCGATCCTGCGAGGCTTGGAGAAATCACTCGGTCTTGCTAAGGCTTGGAAGAATCACTGGTCCTGCCGAGGCTTGGAAGAATCACTGGGTCCTGCTGAGGCTTGGATACAGATCACATCTCGTTTGATATTGCCAAAGTACGAAGAAGACCTCTTGGACCTGCGAGGGTGCTCGGGTCTGCCGAGGCTTTGTTGAGATTATATTTTACTTGGCACTGCCAAGGTACAGAGAAGACCCCTCGAACCTGCCGAGGGTGCTCGAGCCTACCGAGGCTTTGTTGAGATTATATTTTACTTGGCACTGCCAAGGTTCAGAGAAGACCCCTTGGACCTGCCAAGGGTGCTCGGCCTGCGAGGCTTTGTTGATATTATATTTACTTGGCACTGCCAAGTATGAAGAAGACCCCTCGAACTTGCCGAGGGTGCTCGAGCCTACCGAGGTTTTGTTGAGATTATATTTTACTTGGCGCTACCAAGGTATAGAGAAGACCCCTCGGACCTACCGAGGGTGCTCGGGCCTACCGAGGCTTTGTTGATATTATATTTTACTTGGCACTGCCAAGGTACGGAGAAGACTCTCGGATCTGCCGAGAGTGCTCAGACCTGCCAAGGCTTTGTTAAAAGATTTGGGTGTAACCTCGCCAACAGCTTTTGGGGAGAAAAATTGACATAAGAATATTGTCATCATAAAATTTCATTATAAACAGAGTGGGTTCAGTAAAAGTATACTCTACTGATAATATATCCAGAGGTTGTCTGAATTCCATGTCAGGAAATAGATTTTTCATCTAGATCCTAAGTCTGTATGTGCCCGGCCCGATGACCTCCGTAATTTGATAGGGGCCTTCCAATTCAGAGATAGCTTTCCTTGTTCTACTAGTTTGAAGATAGACGCCTTACGGAGTACAAGATCACACGGGGAGAAAGATTTTCCCCTAACTCGGGAGGAATGGTAACGAGCTACTCTTTGTTGATAGACCGCCATTCGGATTTGAGCCTTTTCTCTAATTTCTTCTACTAAGTCAAGATTGGTTCGAAGCTGCTCGTCGTTTGACTTCTCCAAATAACTTTCCACCCGTGGTGAAGGTAGCCCTATCACCACGGGAATGAAGCTTCCGTGTCGAAGGCCATTCTGAATGGAGTCTCGCCTGTAGGGGCCTTCTGAGTGGTTCGATAGGCCCACAAGACGTGATGAAGCTCCTTGCCCATCTTCCTCATGCCTTGTTGATCCAACCTTAATTCCTTGTAGCAAGGTTCGGTTGGTCATCTCGGCTTCTCTATTGGCTTGGGGGTGGCCGACAATATGAGCCGATGACAGATGTTGTGATCTTCGTAGAATTCTCGGAACTTGGAATTATCAAATTATCTTCCGTTATTGGTGATAATAGTGTGTGAAGGCCGAACCGACAAATGATGGATCTTCATACAAAATCTCTAACCCGAGCCTCAGTTATCTGAGTGACTACCTCGGCCTCGACCCACTTAGTGAAATAATCGATCGCTATGAATAGAAACTTCCTCTGCCCCGTAGCAAGAGAAAAAGGCTAAGGATGTCTATTCCTCACTTAGCAAAGGGCCATGCAGACAATATGGGTGTCAGGTGAGAGGAAAGCCTCTGGATGTTCGCATGCCACTAACATAAGTCATAGGTTCGGACAAAATCATTAGAATCCCTTTGCATGGTTGGCCAATAGTACCTCTAGCGCAACACCTTGTGGCACAAAGCTCGACCACCAAGATGACTACCATAGATGCCTTCATGAACCTCTCAAAAAGCATAATCAGCCTTCGACGGCAAAGGCACTTAAGTAGCAGCTTGGAGAAGGATCGTTTGTATAGCTGATCATCAAGTAAGACATAATGAGATGCTTGCATTTTCAACTTCCTTGCCACTTTTCTATCGGTCGGGAGTATTCCTTCTTTGAGATATTTGAAAATTGGGTCAAACCAAGATGGCTCGGCCTCGATCTGCATCACACGATCACTGTCGATGATTCTAGGTTTCTAGGACTTCCATATGGAATTTTTGCTTGAGATCCATCGAATCCGTGGTTGCCAAGTGAGATAAAGGTCGGCATGCATTTTTAGCCCTTGGGACCTGAATCACTTTGAGTTTAGAAAAATAGGGGAATAAATCGTGCACCTTTTGAAGATATGTAATCATGTTTGGCTCCCTAGCCTCGGATTCTCCCCGTACATGGCCGGCAACCAATTGGGAGTCGGTGTATGCATTCAATCTTTTTACTTTTAAGTCGCGGGCGATCCGAGTCCGACAAGTAGAGCTTCATACTCGCTTCATTATTAGAGATTGGGAAGGAGAAGCGGACACCGTACTCAAAGGCTGCTCCCTCTGAGTTGGTGAGGACCACGCCAGCGCTAGAGCCATTCTTGTTGGAGGATCCGTCTACATGAAGCAGCCACAGATCTCCGGGCTTCGGTGATTCAAAGGTATCCGGAGTAGATCCATCCTTGGGTATGGTACATTCAAGGAGAAAATGTGCCAGAATTTGTGCTTTGATGGCTAGGCGAGGTTGATACTGAATATTATGTTCGTTAATTCAACAGCCCATTTGGTCATCCTTTCTGACACCTCCGGGTGATGAATTATTGATTTGATGGGTTGTTAGTCAAGACCACCATAGTATGCACTTGAAAGTAAGGTCGTAACTTCCGAACGGATGTTACCATGGCTAGCACCACTTTCTCAATTCGAGAATACCTTGTCTCAGCATTCCAAAGCAATTTGCTAACAAATAGATTGGCTTTTGAACTTTGTTTTCCTCTCGAACTAGTGTGGACCCAACGACGCTTTCCGACACTGCTAAGTACAGGTAAAGCTTGTCCCCAAATCTTGGGCTGCTCAGAAGAGGTGACGAGCCAAGGTATTTTTTTAGGTCTTCAAAGGATTTTGACAGTCCGAAGTCCACTGGAAGTTCTTAGCCGACCGAAGCGCTTTGAAGGGGCAAACATCTCTCGACCGACCAAGCAATAAAGCGATTGAGAGCCACTACCCTCCCGGTAAGATGTTGCACTTCTTTGACCGACCCTGGAGGTGCCATTTGCTGCAGGGCTTGAATTTTTTGTGGATTTACTTCAATGCCTGTGAGAGACCATGAAGCCCAAAAACTTTCTAGAGTTAACTCCAAAGGCACATTTGGTTGGATTAAGCTTCATTGATACCTCCGAGTGCGGTAAGATCATCAATGTGCTGGGATGCCTCCTTGCTTTTAACTAACATATCGTCAACATAAACCTTCTATTCCGATCGATTTGTTCTTTAAAAACCTTGTTAACCAGCCTCTGGCATGTTGCGCTGCATTTTTTAAACCAAAGGACATGACTTGGTAACAATAAATACCTCGGTCGATTCTGAAGGCGGTCTTTTCTTCATCCTCAAATGCCATTCGAATTTGATTATAGCCCGAATAAGCATCTGGCGGCCCAAGGTAGTGTCCACAAGCTGGTCAATCCGAGGCAGAGAAAAACTGTCCTTGGACAAGCCTTGTTGAGGTCCGTGAAGTCGATGCAGATTCTCCATTTTTCGCTCGACTTCTTCACCATGACAACAATTGCCAACCAGTCAGGATAGTTTACTTCCCGAATGAAGTTGACTTTGATGAGCTTGTCAACCTCCTCTTCAATGGCCTTCTGGCATTCAGGGGCGAAGCTCTTTTTCTTCTTTGATTGATCAAAACGTCTCGTCCATTAAGGCGATGGACAAGGATGTCTGGGCTAATCCTTGGTATATCCGAAGCAGACTAGGCGAAGACGTCAGCGTTTCTTTGGAGAAATTCAACCAAATCTTGTCGAGGCTTTCCTTTTAGTTGTGACACAATCCTTATGGTTCGGTCGGCCGAGCTTCGTCAAGTGGCACCTCCTCCAGTTCCTCGGCTCGTTCTCCCCGCTATTCAGCAAAATCCTTCCAAGCATCCAATCCATCAACCTCGAGCTTTTTAGACTGAAGGTCAGCAATGAAGCAGTATCGAGCCACATCCTGATTCCTCGGACAACTCCCACTCCCCATTCAGTGGAGAACTTCATGGCGAGATGAGGGATAGAGATAATAGCTTTGAGGGACATCTATCCAGGCCTACCGAGGGTTGCATTAGGGAGACCGAAGCTTGGTTACCAGGAAGTCCATGTGAACGGTGGCTATACTGGAACAAGTGCCTGCTCGGACCACCAATGTGATGACCCCCTCGGGGATAATAACGTCACCAGTGAAACCCACTAAGGTGGAGTCTATAATCCGAAGGCTTTTCATATGCAATTTCATCCTTACAAAGGCATCAAAGTACAAAATATTAACAGAGATTCCACTATCAATCAAAATTTGATGTACATCATAGTCATTCATATTGAGAGATACAACCAACGCATCATCATGCAGATACTGTATCTTCCAGAGGTCTTCATCAAAAAAAGAAAGCTCATCAGTCCGGGCCTTCTTTGATAGATTTTCTTCTTCGCCCAGCCGAGCCGACGAGGAGCCGATCGTTGCTATCATGTTGACATTGCCAACTACCGATGTATTTGTGGAGGAGTTGGCAAGGCTCAGGTTGGCGGTCTCCTCCATTGTTTGGCTCGGGGGCTCTTTTGAACCAGTCCAGCCTACCCCGTCGATGAGCTGCTCAATCTCATTCCAAAGCTACCAACATTCTTCGTGTCATGCCTGTGATCCTGATGGAATCGGTAATACTTGGTCATGTCTCTCCGGGCTGCATTCCCTTGGAGAGGCGGTGATCGACGAATCTGGCGCTCGATCTCCATCAAGAGCTATGCCCTTGGCATGGTGAGTGGGGTATATTAATTGAACCTCCGGGCCAAGCTTTGGGTATGATCTCTAGGCGGTGATGAAAGAACTCTCTAGCGACGGGACAGGCTTGTATGGCAAAGGGATCGGCTCTTCTTCGAGCCCTTGGCCTCCTTTCTCTTTGATTGCTCAGCCCGGACTGACCTTCGCGACTCCTCAATCCTAGCGTACTTGTCTACCAAGGCCATCATATCGAAGAGGCTCTTTGGATAGTTGACTTCATGGCTAGATAGAAGTCACCCTCCTTTGATACTCCACCCACCAAGGCGAACATGACCATCTCGTGGTTGAGATGGTCTACTTCTAACATGGCCGTATTAAAGCGGCCGAGATAATTCTTCAAAGACTCCCCCTCCCATTGCTTGACCTTGGAGAGGGAGTGGACCTCCGTCGATGGCGGCGACTACTAACAAACTGGATGATGAATAGATAGCTCAGCTCATCAAAAGAATTGACGGATCCTGGCTTTAAGCTATTAAACCAGGTTCTGGTGGACCCCTGAGCGTAGAAGGGAAGGCTTGACACATGATCGCATCTAATGCTCTGTGGAATATCATGATGGATCAGAAGCTGCTCAGATAGTCATCGGGATCGGTGGATCTGTGGTATGGTTCGATGGTGAAAATCTTGACATGAGGAGGGATCACTTCCCGCATGATCTCCTCAGAGAAGGGGATGCCCTGCTCCGCCTTCGTTTGGGGAGGAAGAGCTTGCCTGACAGCATCCAGCTCTTGATGCTATTCCTGGTGCATCTCCCGAATTTATCGCCGGATCCCCCATCTCGAGTAGTAGGAGAGATCGGTCGAGGAGAGTATGGTGACGGTGTTGAGTCATGATGGAAGGACACCGGGAAGAGAGAGCGAGCTCGCTGAGATCTAGACGGGCTCTTCCCCCCAGCCCTCTACCGCACCGGTCTAGCTCCTTTGGGCTGCTGGGGATAACTCGCGATCTCGGGCGGGTTGGAAGAAGATCGCTAGTGGAGCAGGGACGATGACTCCATCAGGGAATTGTGGAGTAGGGGGTCGGACGAGGAGCCCCCTGGAGCCTTGGATCAGCTGTGCAAGGGCTTGCACCTGTTGAACCAGTATAGCGAACTGGTGCGGTGCCAGTGGTGAGGGAGACTCGGCGGCGGCGGTAGTGGAGGTGCCACATTATTTATGGGATTAGGCCTCTGGGAAGTGGCCTGATCCTGAGCATCAAAAGTGGCTCTCCTTTGATTGGCCATTGAGGGGTTGCTCTTCTGGTTTCAAATCGTATCTCCTTGATTACAAGTTTATGGAACTTGAGGCCCTTCCTCTAATGCTAATTTGTTGCCGTAGAAATCCGTTCTCCGACTCTGGTGCAGCCCAACTCCGGAACTGAATGCTTGCCCCTCGCATGGGTGGACCTGCAAGACAGTCCTCGAGCAGAGAGCGTTAGAGCGGCCCTCTACAGAAGACCCTCCGACGCCCAAATTAGTGGAGATTCATAGCAATCAGATATGAGAAGAAGGCTTTTGCAGAAGAATCCCTCAAGAGTGGTCTCTCTAGGAGCTGGGGAGCTTTGCTTAAGCTTCAATGGAGTTTTTTAGTGAAAGAGTGAGAGTACCTGAAAGGATTTCGGAAAAGGCATTTATAGACTGTCTGAATGTTGGCGGTTTGTTCACCCGAATCTTCGAACATGTCTTTGGAAATGGGGAATCAAAATAATGGGAATCTGATTCGAATTAAGTTTATCACGAGGCCGACAAGATTGGAATCCTGTTAGGAGGCATAACTTTATGTAAAAAGTTTCTTACGGATCATTGGGATCAAAGCAGCGTGTAATGATGTTAAAATAGCTCATAAATATTGCTTTGCAATGTGATCGTGAGGAGAAAAGGTACTGAGATTACAAAATGGGCCATGTCTCATGACTTGAAAAGATTGATATTTGTGTGTGGCATGGCATCGCATGCGGAAATTTTGGTGGACCTATGACGTACTGGCACCCGAGGCCGGGGTTAGTCGAGTGCCAACCATGTGCGAGCACGCCACGTGGCGAGCGGCCGAAGTGGATCAGAATCGGCCCCAGGTCATCAAACAGCAGTGATCTCCCACCAACCTAGAGGATTATCTGGCGGGCCCGACCCGCTCGAACGTGAATTTGGATCACACTGGGTGTAGCTGATCCAGGCTGGTCGGCCATGTCGGCGTACACGATCAAAATGTGGGAGAATTTCCTCTTTCTGAGAACGCGAGGGAGATCGTCCCAAAAGTCCAAACAGAGAACCGTAATATTATTTGATGTGGCTAATATAGCCCCAAGGATAATTTCGACAAAATTAAAATATGGGTGTGCTCCAGCATCTTCAAGCCCACCGAATCGGCCCCGACCCTTCCTGGTCGGCCCTTCTCGGCCCCGGCGTCTCCAGGCCCGCCGAGTTGGCCCCGACCCTTCCTGGTCGGCCCTTCTCGGCCCCGACATCTCCAAGCTCGCCGAGTCGGCCCCGACCCTTCCTGGTCGGCCCCTCTCGGCCCCGGCACCTCCAAGCCCGCCGAGTCGGCCCCGACCTTTCCTGGTCGGCCCTTCTCTGTCCCGGCATCTCCAAGTCCGCCGAGTCGGCCCCAACCTTTTCTGATCGTCCCTTCTCGGCCCCGGCGTCTCCAGGCCCGCCGAGTCGGCCCCGACCCTTCTTGGTTGGCCCTTCTCGGCCCCGGCGTCTCCAAGCTCGCCTAGTCGGCCCCGACCCTTCCTGGCCGGCACCTCCAAGCCCGCCGAGTCGGCCCCGACCTTTCCTGGTCGGCCCTTCTCGGCCCCGGCATCTCCACGTCCGCTGAGTCGGCCCCGACCTTTCCTGGTCGGCCCTTCTCGGCCCCGGCGTCTCCAATCCCGTCGAGTCAGCCCCGACCCTTCCCGGTCGGCCCTTCTCGGCCCCCGGCATCTCCAGGATCGCCGAGTCGGCCCCGCCCCGGCATGTCCTAGTCGGCAAGGTCGGCCCCGGCCACCCTTGGCCGACCCAGATAAGCTTCGGCTCCCCCGAGAGAGTCAAGACTTCCCGGTTTCCTCCAAACCTGCCCCAATATGGCCCTGGTAGCTCGGGACGCTACCTCTCTGACCCGCGCCGCCTGACAATGCCAGATCCAACTACCCACTGGCCACGCTGCTGATGGGACTGGACCCAACTACCCATTAGCCCCGCTGGCTGATGGGACTTAGCCCACCAACCGCCGCTTTCTCCTCTTCCGATGAGATAGGACCCACCAACCAGCGCAGATCCACGCAACTCCCAAGAACTCCGTGGATATTCCCTCCTCACGGAATCCCACGTGATCGTGCCAGGGTCAACCCCTATAAAAAGGTGAATCCGTTCAGCAAACATGTATGTGCAATAATCCCCGAAAAATCGCTATCTTGAGACAGAGAGAACTCTATTCTCCTCGGGAGCACCCTTTCATCTAAAAAAAGAGCTCACTCGAGCTCCTCTTCTGCTGTGACCTTAATTGCTAACTTGGGCGATGGAGGGTCCCACCGGAGAATCCTCTCTGGTCCTAGGACTTCTTTGCAGGTAACCTGGTGAAGAGGAGCCTGGAGAATCCATCCGTTCCCGACGTGCAGGATCAGTGATTGGGCGTCATCTGATTGACGCACCAGAAAGGGGGGAAGTTGGTGTAGAATGCAGCAAGTATCCCAGGGCTTCCCTGTGCTACATCTGGCCAAACTTTACTCCCCCCTCTCTTCTCTTTGGAGTTATGGTAGTGACACGAGCTCAGGATGCTTCCATAGCTGTCTAGCGGGGCTTCCCCCGCCAGTTAGGCAGCAAGAGGCCAACCCCCATGTTGCCGATCCTCTAGTCACCTGCCCACCACCAAACGCAGCCGCCCAAACGGCAGAGCAATTGGCGACCCTCTCCCAACAAGTCCAGACTCTCACTGCTATAGTCCACGGGCTCCAACAGCAGTAGTCTGTGGCCACCCAGCACCAAACCGCTCCCCCCGCTAGTCAGCAGTCGGCGAGGGGAGGTCCTCCAAGGCGGGGCCGGTCGGCGGGAGACCGGCCGGCGGGAAGCCGGTCAGCGGGAGGCCGGTCGGCGGGAGGCCGGTCATCGCCCAGCTTCCCCAAGGAAATCTCGCCACGAGCCCTCCAAGTGGCTGCGGTCCCCTGATCATGGCCCCAGCAAAATCCCTTCGGGGCTACGTCATCAAGAGGAGCCAAGGCGGAAGCCCCGACTTCCGTCTCCCTCTCTCTCTTCTTCATCTTCTTCTTCCTCCTCCGAACCATCTCGGAGGGCCCCAACAATGAACCGACAGGCGGAGGAGCGCCTGGAGGAGTACAACCGGCGGCTGGATGAACTCGCCAGAAAGATCAACCATCAGCCGGAGGAAGAGTTCGACACCCATCCTCCTTACACCCGTCGGATATTGGAGGAGCCTGTCCCCTCCAGTTTTCGTTTCCCCAAGGTGGACCCGTACGATGGTACGATAGATCCTCTTGACCATCTCGAGAGTTATAAAGCAATGATGTAGGTTCAAGGCGCTTCAGACGCCCTTCTCTGCAAGGCCTTTCCCGATACTCTGCGGAAGGCCGCTCGCGCGTGGCATTCGCGCTTGTCCCTTCACAGCGTCGACTCCTTCCGAGAACTGGAGAAGGATTTTCTGGCGCATTTTGACGCCTGTCGGTGAATTCCAAGGGTGGCCAACAGCCTCTTCTCCGTACGTCAGAAGGAGGGGGAGTCGCTGCGGGATTTCGTGTCCCGGTTCAAAGCTGCCGCCCTCGAGGTCTACCATCTCGACGACGCGGTAGCGACGCTGGCGTTGAAGCGAGGACTCCTCCCGTCTCGCTTCACCTTTTCTTTGGATAAGAAGCCCCCGGGCTCTTATTCCGACCTCCTCCTCCGGGCTCAAAAGTATATCCGTGCGGATGAAGCCAACTTCACCCACCGAGAATCTTCAAGGAGCTCCAGCCACAAGCCTGCTCGCCCTGAACCAAGCGGACCTCCTCGACACCGGCGAGTTGACCCGCCTTGTCGACCCGACAATAGGCGTAGAAGCCCTGTCCCCGACGAGAGCAAGCTCACACCTATCCTTGCCCCTTGATCTCACATTCTGATGGAGATCGAGGGCGAGCCTTACCTCCAGCGCCCTCCTCCCATGAAGAAAGGTCCTCCCCGCGACAAAAGCCGCTACTGCTGATTCCACCGGGACTATGACCATGACACTGATAGCTGCTACAGCTTGAAGCGGACCATTGAGGAGCTCATTCAGTGGGGCTACCTCGGCAAATATGTGCAGAAGGCATAGCAGCCACTGCCGACCCTCATGGGGCCTCCGCCTGTTCAGGCCCCGGTCGACAACGCCCCCACGGAGCGAACGATCGGAATGGTGTCCTGGGGATCAACCTCTGCATCTAAGCGGCCGAGGGGAGAGGAGGCGCCGAGTAATGTAATTCCTAGGGGGGATCTGCTGTCATAGATAATGTAAACAATGAAGGCGTCGTTGTCTCTATGATGATCGCCAGGCACCCTGTAAAGAGGATATTAGTTGATAGTGGCAGCTCAGCTGACATCCTTACCTACGATGCTTTTGTTAGGATGGGATTATCTTTGGACTCCCTTCAGCCTGTGGCGACCCCTTTGGTCGGTTTTACTGAAGACTCCGTGAGGGTTGAAGGTGAAATACCTTTGCCTATGACAGCCGGAACGCCACCATGTCAAAGCACAGTAATTATGAAATTCCTGATTGTGAGGGTCCCCTTAGCGTATAACGCCATTCTGGGGCGTCCAGGTTTGAACCTTTTGGACACAGTTTTTTCCACCCGGCGTCTGTTAGTGCAATTCCCCACAGGCGGAGAAGTCGGGGAGATGCGCGGTGAGGTCAGCCCAGTCCTGCCCTATTATCACGCGGCATCAAGTCCTCTGGAAGCTGAACCAACCTTTGAAGCATCCGACCCCAGAAACTCTAACAAAGGAGGAGAGCCAGCTGAACATCTTTTGACCTTCCCTCTTGGTGATGACTTGGCAAGAACCGTCCGTGTCGGTGGACTCCTTCCTCCAGAGGACCAGAAGCATCTCTTAGCCTTTTTGCGGGCTAATTCAGATGTCTTCGCCTGGTCAGCATCTGATATGCCCGGCATCCCTCCGGAAGTGATCACCCACAAGCTCAACATTGACCCGCGGCACCATACAATCCGCCAGAAGAAGAGAAGCTTTGCTCCTAATCGACAAAAGGCTATTGATAAGGAAGTCAACAAGCTACTCAGTGCCGGCCACATCCGGGAGGCACACTACCCCAGTTGGTTGGCCAATGTGGTCATGGTGCGTAAGGCAAATGGGAGCTGGAGGATTTACATAGACTTCACCGACCTCAACAAGGCGTGTCCAAAAGACAGCTTTCCCCTACCAAGGATTGATCAGCTGGTAGATTCCACCACCGAGCACGAACTCCTCAGCTTCATGGATGCCTTCTCAGAATACAATCAGATAAGGATGGACCCCAACGACGAAGAACACACCTCCTTCGTGATGGAAAATGGCATTTATTGCTACAAAGTGATGCCTTTTGGCCTCAAGAACGCGGGGGCAACTTACCAAAGGTTGATGAATAGAGTGTTCCAGGACCAGCTAGGCTGGAATATGGAAGTCTACGTAGACGACATGCTGACAAAGAGCACCCGTGCCTCTGATCACGTCTCCGATTTAGAGGAGACCTTCAACAACCTCCGTCGTTTCCAAGTTAAGCTGAACCCTAAGAGATGTACTTTTGGGGTCACGGCAGGCAAGTTCCTGGGCTTCATAGTAACCCAGCGGGGGATCGAGGCAAACCCAAAGAAGATCAGCGCCATACTTGACATGAGGCCACCGTCCAGCAAGAAGAAAGTGCAGCGATTAACTGGGAGGATAGCGGCTCTAAGTCGTTTCCTCTCCAAATCGGCCGAGAGATGCTTGCCCTTCTTCAAGGCCTTGCGGAAGATGAATAGCTTCGAGTGGACTGATGATTCCAGAGGGCCTTCGACGGGTTGAAGGCGTTTCTATCCTCTCCTCCGCTCCTATCCAAGCCAAGAGATGGAGAAAGTCTTTTTCTCTACCTAGCCGCTTCTTCGGAAGCCGTTAGTTCAGTTTTGGTGCGTCTCGACATTGATGGAACTCAAAGGCCTGTCTATTATGTGAGTAAGGTCCTCCATGATGCGGAAGTCAGGTACTCCAAGGCGGAAAAGGTCATCTTCGCTCTGATAGTCTCCGCTCAGCGTCTTCGCCCTTATTTTCAAGCCCATCCTATTGTGGTGCTCATGGATCAACCCCTGCGAGCCATCCTGGCTTGTTCGGATACCTCAGGATGACTCGCCAAGTGGGCCATCAAGCTGGGAGAATTTGACCTCTCTTTCCAGGCTCGACCGGCTCTGAAGTCTCAAGTTCTGGCCGACTTCCTAGTTGAATGCACCTGGGCAGAGGAGATGACTGAAGAGGTTGCCAAGGAACAGTGCGAGCCTAAGCCAGGTGAAGATGGGGAAACCTGGATCCTTCATGTGGGCGGCGCATCGAACTCTCAAGGAAGCGGTGCCGGCCTCATTCTCGCCGGACCAGGCGGAGAGAGAACAGAATGCACCCCGGTTTCTATTCAAAGCCATAAACAATCAAGCTGAGTACGAGGCCCTGCTGGCCGGGTTAAGGCTAGCCCAAGAGTTCGGAATAAAGCATCTCAGAGCTTTCACGGACTCGCAACTCGTCTCTGGGCAAATCAATGGGGAGTACGAGGCGCGTGACCTCGCTATGACTCAATACTTGGGCAAAGTTCGGCTCCTAACCTCCTCACTGGCTTACTTCAATATCAGTTATATTCCACGAAGTAAAATGCCAAGGCCGATATCCTCTCTCGTCTGGCCAACTCTGCCGGCGGTATGGCAAGGGATGCTTACATTGAATATTTGGAAAGACCCAGTATAGAGGATAGCGAGGAAATCCTTCCGCTCACCCAAGAGCCCACATGGATGGATGCCTACGTTCGTTATCTCACTGACGGCACACTCCCTGATGAGCGCAACGAAGCTAGGTTGCTCAAGTGGAAAGCCTCCAAATTCATCCTCCTCGATGGGCGTCTATACAGAAGGTTATTCTCTTTTTCCCTGCTCAAGTGCGTGGGACCCGCCGATGCCGACTACATCCTCAGAGAAATCCACGAGGGCATTTGTGGAAACCATCTGGGGGGCAGATCCTTAGCCCAAAAGGCCCTCCGTCAGGGATATTTTTGGCCCACTATGAGGGAGGATGCGGCTAAATTAGTTCAAAAATGCGATGGTTGCCAGTGCCATGCACACATCCAACATCAACCATCTACCCCGATAAACCCGCTCTCGGCTCCATGGCCCTTCGCTCAGTGGGGAATGGACATTCTCGGGCCATTCCCCCCAGCTTCTGGGCAACGGAGGTTCTTGCTAGCGCCATTGATTACTTCACCAAATGGGTCGATGTCGAAGCGTTAGCCAAGATCACTGAAGGCAAAGTCAAAGCTTTCTTTTGGAAGTCAATCATATGCCGCTTTGGCCTGCCTCACACCCTTGTCACGGACAATGGCCGCCAATTCAACAACGAAGCATTCAAAGTCTTCTACGACGAGCTGGACATTCATCATCGATTCACCTCCGTTGGCCACCCCCAAACCAACGGGGAGGCTGAGGTTATGAACCGCACCATCCTTAGAGGACTCAGAACCAGATTGGACGGGTCTAAAGGTTGTTGGGTGGAGGAGCTCCCCAGCATGATATGAGCCTATCACACGACCCCCTGAGCCCCGACGGGCGAGACTCCCTTCAGTCTCGCCTTTGGATCCGAGGCTATCATTCCCGTCAAGATCGGACTACCTAGTCCACGCGTGGAGTCCTTCAGTGAAGAAAACAACTCCGCGCTGATTTGGGCTAATTTGGACTTCATTGACGAGGCGCGTGATCGGGCGAGGCTACGCATGGCGACTTTCTGTCAGCGAGCGGCCAAGTACTACAATGCTCAAGTCCGCCTTAAAGTCTTCCGCCGCGGAGATTTGGTTTTAAGAAAAGCTGAGGTTTCAAAGCCTACTAAGGGGGGCAAACTATTCCCCAACTTGGAGGGTCCTTATCGCATCGCCGAGGCACTCCACTGAGGGGCATACAAATTAGAACAGCTCGATGGATGACCCATTCCACGCACCTGGAATGCGGATAACCTTCGCCAATATTATCAATAATGTATTCCCCTAGGGCGTGAGCAATAAAGGGGGTCCCTTCTAACGTAACAGCCTACTCTCCCTTGCTTCCAAGGACCAAATCTCTCAAAAGGAGCTCGCCGGCATCGCGGCTAATGGGACACCACTCGGCCCCGGCACGGCGGTGCCCTTGAGTCGGTTAAGACACTAGCAGCTCCGTACCCGGTCGAGTCGCCCTTCAGGCAGCACACAAACCCCTAAAGCGGTTCAAAAGGAGCTTGCCGGCATCGCGGCTAACGGGACACCACTCGGCCCCGACATGGCGATGCCCCCGAGTCAGTTAAGACCCTAGCAGCTTCATACCCGGTCGAGTCACCCTTTAGGTGGCACACAAACCCCTGAAGTGGTTCAAAAGGAGCTCGCCATCACGGCTAACGGGACACCACTCGGCCCTGGTATGGCGGTGCCCCCGAGTCGGTTAAGACCCTAGCAGCTCCATACCCGGTCGAGTCGCCCTTCAGACGGCACACAAACCTCTGAAGCGGTTCAAAAGGAGCTCGCCGGCATCGCGGCTAATGAGACACCACTCGGCCCCGGCACGGCGGAGCCCCCGAGTCGGTTAAGACCCTAGCAGCTCCGTACCCGGATGAGTCACCCTTCAGGCGACACACAAACCCCTGAAGCGGTTCAAAAGGAGCTCGTCGGCATCACGGCTAACGGGACACCACTCGGCCCCGGCATGGCGGTGCCTCCGAGTCTGTTAAGACCCTAGCAGCTCCGTACCCAGTTGAGTCGCCCTTTAGGCGGCACACAAACCCCTGAAGCGGTTCAAAAGGAGCTCGCCGGCATCGCGGCTAACGGGACATCACTCGGCCCCGGTATGGCGGTGCCCCCGAGTCGGTTAAGACCCTAGCAGCTCCGTACCCGGTCAAGTCGCCCTTCAGGCGGCACACAAACCTCTGAAGTGGTTCAAAAGGAGCTCGTCGGCATCGCGGCTAACGAGACACCACTCGGCCTCGGCACGGCAGAGCCCCCAAGTCGGTTAAGACCCTAGCAGCTCCATACCCGGACGAGTCACCCTTCAGGCGGCACACAAACCCCTGAAGCAGTTCAAAAGGAGCTCGCCGGCATCACGGCTAACGAAACACCACTCGGCCCCGGCATGGCGGTGCCCCCGAGTCGGTTAAGACCCTAGCAGCTCCGTACCCAGTCGAGTTGCCCTTCAGGCGGCACACAAACTCCTGAAGCAGTTCAAAAGGAGCTCGCCGGCATCGCGGCTAACGGGACACCACTCGGCCCCGGCACGGCGGTGCCCCCGAGTCGGTTAAGACCCTAGCATCTCCATACCCGATCCAGTCGCCCTTCAGGCGGCACACAAACCCCTAAAGCGGTTCAAAAGGAGCTTGCCGGCATCGCGGCTAATGGGACACCACTCGGCCCCGTCACGGCAGTGCCCCCGAGTCGGTTAAGACCCTAGCAGCTCCGTACCCAATCGAGTCACCCTTCAGGCGGCACACAAACCCCTGAAGCGATTCAAAAGGAGCTCGTCGGCATCGTGGCTAACGAGACACCACTCGGCCCTGGCATGGCGGTGCCCCCGAGTCGGTTAAGACCCTAGCAGCTCTGTACCCGATCGAGTCACCTTCAGGCGGCACACAAACCCCTAAAGCGGTTCAAAAAGAGCTCGCCGGCATCGCGGCTAACGGGACACCACTCGGCCCCGGCACGACGGTGCCCCGTGTCGGTTAAGACCCTAGCAGCTCCATACCCGGTCGGGTCGCCCTTCAGGCAGCACACAAACCCTTGAAGCGGTTCAAAAGGAGCTCGCCGACATCGTGGCTACGGGACACCACTCGGTCCCGGCACGGCGGTGCCCCCGAGTCGGTTAAGACCCTATCAGCTCCGTACCCGGTCGAGTCACCCTTCAGGCGGCACACAAACCCCTAAAGCGATTCAAAAGGAGCTCACTGGCATCGCGGCTAACGGGACATCACTCGGTCCCGACACGGTGGTGCCCCTGAGTCAGTTAAGACCCTAGCAGCTCCGTACCCGATCGAGTCGCCCTTCTGGTGGCACACAAACCCCTAAAGCGGTTCAAAAGGAGCTCGCCGGCATCGTGGCTAATGGGACACCACTCGGCCTCGGCACGGCGGTGCCCCCAAGTCGGTTAAGGCCCTAGCAGCTCCGTACCTGGCCGAGCTACCCCTTAGGCAACACGCAAACCCTCACGATGGCAGAATCAACCTCAACCATCTCTGGTCAATCCAAACGCCTCCAAAGTTAGGCTTGGCGTCGAGCCACCCGGAGATCTTTCGAAGCCTTTGGGACTCATGTGTAAGCAAGCCTTCTTGTGAACAGCCTGCGACAGCACGAAACATCTTAAGTGACTGTTCATGTGTTCGGCCTACATCCTAGAGACGCATTCGAATATTGGCTAAGTTCAAAGTCGCGCAACATCTTAAAAGATACTATATTCGGCTTCAACGTCGTTAGCATATACAGTTTGGCCACAAGAAGTAAGGCACAGTAAGGCGTTTTTCTCAGAAGAAGGAAGACGGGATGGATCGAAGCACAAAGAAGTCAGGAGAAAAAGTCTTTTTCATTGACTATTGAAGAAGGATACAAAATTGGGCCTGAGGCCGGTTACATACAATAAAGTAAAAGAAAAAATAACTCAAGGCCCACCGGGGCCGGGCTTCCCTTCGTCCTTTTTCTCCGCAGGCTCCTCGTTAGAATCCCCAGGCCGGATATCTTTGAGTTCAGCAATGTCGATCTTGAGGGCTGCGGATACTCTGACCTTGCACATTTCGAAGCCCTGAATATAGGCGTCGAGGCTGGCCTCGACGACTTCTTGCTTAAACTTTGGCGAGGCCTTATAGTTGGAGACGGCCTGCCCCGCCTCGGCTTCGGCGCGCTGCGCCCTGGCCTCGGCCTCCCAGGCCTTGCTTTCGGCCTCTGTGGCGCGGGCACTAGCCTCATCAGCACAGGCCACCTCCCCGGCCTTCTCCAAGCCTGCCTCCATCGCCGCCTTCTCTGCAGCGGCCGCTTTCTCTGCAGCGGCCGCTTTCTCTGCAGCCTCCGCCGCTGCCTTCTCTGCGGCGGCCACTCTCTCCGCCACGATCCGAGTCTCCTCCTTAGCACGTTGGAGCCGCTGAGTCAACTCTTCGTTCTGCGCCATGGCGGCCCTCAATCTCTCTAAGGACAGCTCCATCTCGGCCTCGGCCGCGGAGGCCTGGCCACTCTTGACTTCAACCCGGCTCTCCATCTCCCTCATGCGACCGGCCCAGCTCTCCTCGCGGGCCAAGGTTTCCTGGTGCAGGCGAGCAAGGTTTTCAGCCTGCGCCATGCTCTCCTTCTTATACCTGTCGGCCCGCGCCAGGGCCTTGGAGACTGTGGTAGAAGAGTGGGCCAGCGCCTCGCGAAGGCCCAACGCTCCAGTGACCAACTGTAGCAGAGGAAACATGTCAGCTACGACAAGAAGAAGAAATACGAGAAACTAACAAGTGCTCAAAATTTACCTGGACAATAGAAACCATTACCATGTCCAGGAGAGTGAAGTGACTCATCCCCAGCGTCTCCTCTTCGAGCTCAGCGGTTTGGACCCCTGACAGGAGGCGGAAGGCCTGCGCGTCGTCCACCATTGAACTGACCGGGGGAACCAGCCTCGTCTGCCCCACCTGTGGGCCTTCGGCTTGGGGGCGGGCCGCGCACCGAGCCGATTGGCGGGATGAGCTCCCCGACTCACCCTTTTGCTTCTCGATCGCCTCCGCCCCATTCCGGGCCTCCCTGGCGACCCGCTCCCCCTCACTGGCGGTTGGGGGAGCACATTCTCTCTTCGGCTCGGCAGCGGTCGGAGGGCCAACAGCAACGGTGACCTGCCCCACCTCGGGCACATCGGCGGCGGCGGGAGCTTCCTCCTCTCCATCCAAAACCACCACCATTGTCTCGGTGGTGGTCGGGATCTCCCCTTCTTCGATCTCGGCCCTCACAGGCTTCCGGCCCGCCCTTACAACCAGCTTCTTCTCAGTCGGCTCCCCCGCGGGTGTCGGGGCTGTCGGGGTTGCGGCCGGTCTTGTCGGCTCCCTTTCTTGGGGTTTCTTCGCCAACCTGGATGACTCTCCAGTCGCCTGCCTCTTCTGCCTCAAAACGGCCTCAAAGTCGCTGGCAGAAACCCTCATTGCTGCACAAAAGAGTAACGAGCATCAGTAGCAGCCTACAATAAATCGAAGGACGGACAGAAGAATTCAGGCACCAAGCTCACCGATTGACGGGGCTAACTCGGCTTCTACCAGGTTCTCCTCGGATAGGAGTTCCTTGTAATTGGGGATTTGACAGTTGGACAGTCAGGTGAATAACTCTCTATCCCTATCCCCATGGTGGAATCTTCGTTGGAGCTGGTATCGGGCTCCCTCCAAGCGGCCCTAACCCCCTCGACATGGGCAAAGAGAAATCTAGGTTTCCACCCCCTAATTTTGGATGGGAGGCCCAATGGGAAGGCTCTACCTGGCCTGGCAGTAAATGCCCACCAGGCACCCTCACCTTGGCGATGGAGCTTATAGAAAGCTCGGAACAGTGACAGCCCTAGGCGGGCCCCCTCGAAATGGCAGAGGATTACAAAGGCGCAAATGATCCGAATCGAGTTCGGAATCAATTATGCCGGCACTAACCTATACCTATCTAAGAGGTTAAGGAAAAAGGGATGGAAAGGAAGGCGCAGCCCGCACCGGAAGAACTCCTCATACAGAGCGATCCGGCCCGGATGGTCAGAGGTCACCCTGTCCTCGGGCCCCGGCGCGGATAGGTCAATGAAGTCAGGGACATTGTATTTAGCTCTAAGGGTCTCTATATCCTTAGAGGTCATGATGGAAGCCACCCCAGCTGGACCCGCTGGATCGGAACTCACCGCTGGAGGAAGCGCCGGACGGCGAGAGGACAAGGGAACTGCCCTAATAGGAGGACCGGAGGTGATCGGGGGTCCTGCTGCCCCCGATTCACCACGGATGACTACACCGCCCACCAACTGAGGCATTCAACTTCTAGCTACGGGGGCCTGGTCCTCACTGCTAGACTGGGAAGACTCTTCTACGGGTCTCTTGCCCTCCCTAATGGCACAGCGGTCCATAGGTAAAAAGGGGGATGAAACTAACCTGGGAGTTGGAAAGACTCAGGTCACAGAAGAACTCAAAGAAGAAGAAAGTAGAAGAAGAAAGCAATGGCAGCGTAAAGGTTTCTACAGGCCCTTGGGGGGTTTTTATAGCCCCCAGTCTCCAGCTAACGCCACCCCAGATCCCGCCATCTGGCATGTGCCCATTGTGTTGCAGGCTGCCAGCCAAAAATCACGCCTGCGCCCGAGGCGTGCCGCCTCGATCCACTCCAGAATATGTGATCCCCGGCCAATCGCGGGCCATAAAAAATGGAGCGGTAATAATGCCTTCGCCTTTTTCCCATCACCCAATGGGCTCCTTCTCCGGAGCGTCCGACGCCAACGTCATCACCACCTAACGCATGATTACGGGAGATCTTCGAAGCGACACTGCCTCGAAACAAAGCGCAAGCACATCAGCCCATTTAAAGCGCACTAAAGGAGGCAATCATTCTTTTTGAATTTTTGTGCCCCTTTCGCCCAAAGGATTGCAGACGCGTGGCCCTTAGTGCTCAGGGGCGGGGGGGCATCTGATGTGGCTAATATAGCCCCAAGGGTAATTTTGGCAAAATCAAAACATGGGAGTGCCCCAGCATCTCCAAGCCCGCCGAGTCGGCCCTGACCTTTCCTGGTTGGCCCTTCTTGGCCCCGGCATCTCCAGGCCCGCCGAGTCGGCCCCGACCCTTCCTGGTCGGCCCTTCTCGACCCTGGCATCTCCAAGCTCACCGAGTCGGCCCCGACCTTTCTGGTCGGCCCCTCTCGGCCCCGGCACCTCCAAGCCTGCCGAGTTGGCCCCAACCTTTCCTGGTCGGCCCTTCTCAGCCCCGGCACCTCCAAGTCCACCGAGTCGGCCCCAACCTTTCCTGGTCGGCCCTTCTTGGCCCCGGCACCTCCAAGTCCACCGAGTCGGCCTCAACCTTTCCTGGTCGGCCCTTCTCGGCCCCGGCATCTCCAGGCCCACCGAGTCGGTCCCGACCTTTCCTGGTCGGCCCTTCTCGGCCCCGGCGTCTCCAGGCCCACCGAGTCGGCCCCGAACCTTCCTGGTCGGCCCTTCTCGGCCCTGGCGTCTCTAAGCTCGCCGAGTCAGCCCCGACCCTTCCTGGTCGGCCCCTCTCGGCCCTGGCACCT
This sequence comes from Calamus simplicifolius, assembly GCA_900491605.1. Lineage (NCBI taxonomy): Eukaryota > Viridiplantae > Streptophyta > Magnoliopsida > Arecales > Arecaceae > Calamus > Calamus simplicifolius. The sequence continues at coordinate 435,722 of UESW01004700.1, forward strand.
CCAAGCCCGCCGAGTCGGCCCCGACCTTTCCTGGTCGGCCCTTCTCGGCCCCGGTATCTCCACGTCCGTCGAGTCGGCCCCGACCTTTCCTGGTCGGCCCTTCTCGGCCTCGGCGTCTCCAAGCCCGCCGAGTCGGCCCTGACCCTTCCCGGTCAGCCCTTCTCGGCCCCGGCATCTCTAGGATCACCGAGTCGGCCCCGCCCCGACACGTCCTAATCGGCAAGGTCGGCCCCAGCCACCCTTGGCCGACCCAGATAAGCTTTGGCTCCCCCGAGAGAGTCGAGACTTTTCAGTTTCCTTCAAACCTGCCCCAACACGGCCCTGGTAGCTCGGGACGCTACCTCTCTGACCCGCGCCGCCTGACAACGCCAGATCCAACTACCCGTTGGCCACCCTGCTGATGGGACTGGACCCAACTATCCAATAGCCCCGCTGGCTGATGGGACTTAGCCCACCAACCGCCGCTTTCTCCCCTTCCGATAAGACAGGACCCACCAACCAGCACAGATTCATGCAACTTCCAAGAACTTCGTGGACATTTCCTCCTCACGGAATCCCACGTGATCATGCCAGGGTCAACCACTATAAAAAGGTGAATCCATTCAACAAACAGGTATGCGCAATAATCCCAGAAAATTGCTATCTTGAGACCCAGAGAGAACTCTCTTCTCCTTGGGAGCACCCTTTCATCTAAAATAAGAGCTCACTCGAGCTCCTCTTCTGCTGTGACCTTAATTGCTAACTTGGGCATCGGAGGGTCTCATCGGAGAATCCTCTCCGGTCCTAGGACTTTTTTGCAGGTAACCTGGTGAAGAGGAGCCTGAAGAATCCATCTGTTCCCGACGTGCAGGATCAGTGATTGGGCGTCATCATTATTTATTCGCCTTCAGCAGCCACAAGCCAGAAACCACCGGGCTCGACCAAGGACAAGACAGAGACGGAGAGTGACTGATCGACTAATTGATAATAATAGGAGAAATGGTGGGAAAAAAGAGAGGGAGGGGCCTTTGACCACTAGAGCATTGTAACCCCCCAGCTTTAATTACGGTCACTTGGCATCTAGGGAGTCCTGTTGTCGCTTAGGATTCTGGCAGGACGTCTGGATTCCCGATAATTTTATGACCCAAAGCATCACGTGGGGGTTTAAAGGTGACGGAGGGTGACTCCCTCCTTCATCCTGGCAGACATCTTCCTCAGGTAATCCTTCCCTGTCCATGCCAGATTGAGAGAGAGAAAGCGTGAGAGAAGAAGAAGAGAGATAGAGAAGAAGAGAGGAAGAAAGAGAAAATTGGGGAGAGAGAGAAGGAGGGGAGGCCAGACACGGCGGTGGCCGGCTCTGGTCCGGCCAACGGTGGCCGGACCAACTCCAATTTGGCCAGATTTGACACCGGCACAGTGAAGGTCGTGCGGGAGATGAAAGAGAGAAAGAGAGAGAGGGAGAGAAATTAAAGTTAGAGAGAGTGGGGGAGGCCGGCCCCGCGGCGGCGGCCGGCTCCGATTCGGCCAACGACGGTCGGGCCGCCTCCAATTTGGCCGGCGGCAGTCCTGGCCGCCAGCACGGCTCTCGGCTCCTCTATTTCAAAAGAAACAGAGGAGCTGGGTGATAAGAGTTTTTGGGCCGTTTGGGCCGTCCAATCTTTGGGCCTGTTGGGCCGTTTCTGGAGCCCTTTCTGGGCAGGATTTTGGGCCCTATAATGGGCTGAAAAATGAAAAAACAAAATTATGGCCTGAATCTCGGTTGATTCTAGTTTCTTGGGGTAATTTTGTTTCCCCATTTGGGCATTTATATTGGGAGTTATTCGAGCCCAAAGTTGGGCCCGTGGATTAGTTTGGGTAGAGTTGTAGGAGTCTTTTATTATTAGATTTTAGAGATCTAATTATGAAAAATAATGCTGTAGGTGCCCAGTTGTCCAAGTAGCTGGTTTATCAATTTGGATTTGCATATTGAGGTAAGTAAGCCAAATATAATAATTTCATAAATTATGTAATTGATAAATTGTTGTATTTATAGTTTTACGCATACTTATGAAATGGAGTTTTATTGATTATTTTAAAAATTAAAAAAATTTGTACCATGATTCTATAATTAAATATTTGCTATAATAGCTGGTAATATTTGCAAAGTAATGGCTTATTATGTTTATGCCAAAATGATGATTATGGTTATTTTAACTTTGCAAAGTGAATTGGTACTATTGATATATTATATGCAATGGTTAAGAATGTACAAACTACTGTTTATGTGATATGAAAAGATTATGCTTATGATGATGCATGTGTGTGATATGCATATATAATGATGACCCTGAATTATTTATATGTGTCGCCACGGTTCTCCTATGATATGGCATGTGAAGGCCACACATCTAGAGGATGTGTGCTGATTGATTATGATGGCATGTGGAGGCCACACATCTAGAGGATGTGCTCTGATTGATTATGATGTGGCATGTGGAGGCCACACACATCTAGAGGATGTGCTCTGATTGATTATGATGTGGCATGTGGAGGCCACACACATCTAGAGGATGTGCTCTGATTGAGGTGTTGCAGGGCCGTGGGACACATAAGATATAATATAACAATGATTATATAAACAGTGGGTTTATTTGCAATGCATATTCTGGTATTTATTGTATAAAGCTTCCAAATTATTTTGAGTTGATATGCTTATTCTGATAGCATGATAAATGCATTTGAAATTAGAAGTTTTATGAAAATATGACTTGAATATATCTTGATATGATATGATGATATATGACTATTTTACATTATTATAGGCTTACTTATTGAGTGTGAGCTCATGTAAATCTCACAATGTTTTTCAGAGCCTCAGGAATGAAGAAAGATTTTGGGATTGATGGAGCTTCTAATTAAATAAATAGTTCCATATTATTGATGTAACCCTGGTGATGCTTGTGTGTGTAGGGCTTGTAGCCCAAAACTCATAATTATGGTTTGTAATAAAGTATGGATTTGGATTGACTTGTTATACCTATTGCCTTAAATTATTTGTTGTGTTAAATTTGGGGACGCCTTGCATGCCCGGCATGCAGCGGGTTGTCACCCTAGCTCTTTGGGTCTGGGGCGTGACAGCTTTAGTGGTATCAGAGCCTAGGTTTTGACCTTAGGATCACATACATGATGACACTTTAGGCAAACTAATAGGATGGCATTGAGACAATTATCACTTTATATGAATGTCAGACCTTATATTTTGAAAGCCTGACATGAAAAGTTGCTATGATTTTAATAATAACTAATTTATCAGGAGGTAGGAATGGCTCGTCGTACTAGAAGCCAACAAAATGAGAGGGCTCCCAGGTTGGAAATATCGGTCACCAGGAGGTCAGGAAGCTACTAGAGGTGCTGCCCTTGTCAATCCAGTCGGGGTTGATCACCAGCGACTTCAGACCAAGATGCTTCAGGTTCTTTTGGGCATGGCACAGTCGATGCGAGACATGCAGCAACAGATTCAGCAGGCTTTATCCTCTCAGTCTGCCACTCCTGCTCCGCAGACTCAACCTGCTCCCACTGTTCCGCAGAGTCAACCTGCCCCTATTGTTCCACAGACTTAGCCTGTTTTCACTATGCCACAGACTCACCATTGACCCAGCCTACTCCACCTCAACCCTGGATAGGGATTGGCCGCAGCTTTACAGATTTTAAGAAGTTTGCCCCTGTCCCTTTCTCTGGATCCACCAACCCTATTGATGTTGAGCGGTGGGTACGAGACATAGAAAAGGCTTTTACGGCCCATGGTAGCCAGAAGATGGAGCGGATCAGATTTGCCACCTATCTTCTTCAGGGGGAAGCTTATGATTGGTGGTTAGTTGAGGAGCAGCGTCGGGGTGGTCAGGTTATTTCTTGGGGAGAGTTTAAGGAGGTATTCTTCGACAAGTACTTCCCCAGGAGTGTGCAGAGGCAGATGGAATCAGACTTTCTTAAATTGGAGCAAAGGAATCTTACTGTGGCCCAATATGAAGCTGAATTTACCAGGTTGGCTTCGTTTGCTCCAAATATTGTAACCAATGAAATGGCCAAGATCACTAGATTCACTGAGGGACTACGACCTAGACTGATGCAGGCAGTCAATGCATTTGAGCTACATTCTTATAGTGCTGTGGTGAATAAGGCCTTAGTGATTGAGAGGGATATGAATACAGTTCAGAGCGATTGGGAGCAACAGAGGAAGAGGAAAGGGCCTATTTCTGGCCAACCCTCAGCTCAAGCCAAGAAGAAAGGTGCACAGCAGGCCCCAGCAGGACAAAGGAATAGGGAGACTCGCTACCATCACTGTGGGAATTTCCATCCAGGAAGACCTTGCCGCGGTGGGTCGGGTGCCTATTTCCTTTGTGGAAAGACTGACCACAAGATGGCCACCTGTCCCCTTCGAAAGAATCAGCAACCCTCTTCCAGTCAAGGGGTGAGTCAGCAGCATCAGCAGCAGCCACCAAGGACCCAAGGAAGGGTTTTCACTCTCACTCAGCAGGATGCTGCCGCCTCTAATTCTGTGGTGACAGGTATACCATTTAGTTTTCTAGCTAGTATTACATTCTTATCGATTGCAATGCATGATAGTTAATTATAACATTAGGATAAATATTTGATGATAAAACAATTTCACTTATGTTCAGGAATGATTAAAGTAGGCACTACTTATGCTCAAACTTTAATTGATCCAGGTGCTACGCATTCTTCATATCTGACATCTATTTAACAAGAATGCATCATTGACACCCATTCTTCTAGAGCAAGAGTTGCATATTGCCTTTCCAAACGGAGACATTATGAAGGTTGACACAGTTTGCAAATCCTGTTCAATTGTCATGGAGGATAGGAGGTTAAATACTGATCTTATTGTCCTTCCTCTGAAGTTCTTTGATGTTATCCTTGGAATGGATTGGTTGGCCTCCTATCATGCTTCAGTAGACTACTTCAGGAAGATTGTCAACTTCAAAATTCTTAGTCAGTCTGAATTCAGTTTTACTGGTGGTTAGAAACACCTAGCCTCAGTATTCATATCAGCGCTGCAGGCTGAAAAGTATATGATGAATGGTAGTCAAGGATTTCTTACTGTAGTCAAGGATCTTCAGAAGGAGGAGATCAAGTTGGAGGATATTCCTATAGCTCAAGAATTTCCTTATGTTTTTTTTGATGAATTGACTGATTTGCCCCCAGATCGAGAGGTTGATTTCTCCATTGATTTAGTTCTTAGAACTGGACCTATATCTAAGGCCCCTTACCGCATGGCCCCGGCTGAGCTAAAGGAGTTGAAGGATCAATTGCAGGAGCTTCTAGATCAGGGATTTATCAGACCCAGTGTATCTCCTTGGGGTGCTCCAGTTCTATTTGTTAAGAAGAAAGATGGCAGTCTTCCGCTCTGCATTGATTACCGGGAAATCAATAAGGTAACAGTGCGGAATAAGTACCCTCTGCCGAGGATTAATGACTTGTTTGATCAACTCCAAGGAGCTCGGATATTTTTAAAGATTGAACTTAGGTCAGGTTACCATCAACTCAAAGTTAAGGAGGGGGATGTGCCTAAGACAGCATTCAGAGCTAGATATGGCCACTATGAATTCTTGGTGATGTCGTTTGGTTTGACTAACGCCCCAGCAGTATTCATGGATTTGATGAACAGAATTTTTAAGCCATTCTTGGATCAGTTTGTGGTAGTTTTCATTGATAACATTTTGATCTATTCCAAGAGCCATAAGGAGCATGAGGATCACCTAAAGATTGTGCTACAAATTCTTTGGGAGAAGAAGCTCTATGTCAAGCTGCAGAAGTGTGAGTTTTGGTTGGATCAAGTCTCTTTCTTGGGTCATATAATCTCTAAAGATGGCATATCTGTGGACCCAAAAAAGATTAAAGCTATCATTAGCTAGAGCCGACCTTCCAATGTGGCTGAAGTCAGAAGTTTCTTGGGGTTAGCTGGTTATTACCGTAAATTTATGGAGGACTTCTCTCGCATTGCTCTACCCCTAACTCGCTTAACCCAAAAGCGAGTGAAGTTTGATTGGACAGAGGAGTGTGAGAAAAGTTTCCAGGAGTTAAAGCAATGCCTGGTGTCAGCTCCTATTCTTGTTCTTTCGACAGGATCTGAGGGATTTACCCTATATACTGATGCTTCTCGGAAGGGATTGGGATGTGTTCTGATGCAGAATGGGAAGGTGATAGCCTATGCCTCCAGACAACTGAAGCCTTATGACAGAATTACCCTACTCATGATCTGGAGTTAGCTGCTGTGGTTTTTGCTTTGAAGATTTGGCATCATTATCTTTATGGAGTGTCGAGTGATGTGTATACAGACCATAAAAGTCTAAAATACATCTTACACAGAAGGAGTTGAATTTGAGGCAGATGAGGTGGTTGGAGCTACTGAAAGATTATGATCTGACTCTACATTATCATCCTGGGAAGGCTAATGTTGTGGCTGATGCCTTGAGCAGAGAGTCCTCTTCAGAGTTAGCTGCTATAATTACGTCCCAGCCTCACATTTTGAGAGACCTTGAGAGGTGGGAGGTTGAATTGAGAGTACAACAGTCTGATGGGTTTGTTGCAGCACTTGTACTTCAGTCGACCTTAGTTGACAGAATAAAGTTCTCCTAGATGGAAGATCCAGATCTACAAAGAATTAAGGAAGCTATACAGTCAGGAGTTCAGAAGGAATTTTATGTCATGGATGATGAATCTCTGAGATTTGAAGGTAGACTTTGTGTGCCAAACATTAAGGAGCTAAAGGCCAAAATCTTGAAGGAGGCTCACTACTCTCCATATACTGTGCATCCAGGTGGCACTAAGATGTATAGAGATTTAAAGAAAAATTTTTGGTGGAAGGGCATGAAGAGGGAGATTGCTTAATATATAGCCAAGTGCTTGGTGTGTCAACGAGTGAAGGCCGAGCATCAAAGGCCTGAGACCTCTTCAATCTCTGATGATTCCACAGTGGAAATGGGAAAAGATCACAATGGATTTTGTAACTGGTCTACCCAAAACTCCCATGAATAATGATGTAGTATGGGTTATTGTTGACATACTACAAAATCAGCTCATTTTCTACCTTTCAGAGTTGGGGTCTCTAGTGAAAGATTGGCTAGTTTTATATTGAGTAGATCGTGAGACTCCATGTGTTCCTGTATCTATTGTATCGGATCGGGATACCAGGTTTTGTCCCAATTCTGGAAGAGTCTTCATAAGGCCTTGGGAACCAAATTAAACTTCAGCACAGCCTATCATCCCCAGTCAGATGGACAGTCAGAGAGAACCATACATATTCTGAAATACATGTTGCGAGCATGTGTGATGGACTTGGGTAGTGCTTGGGACAATCATTTACGTTTGGTGGAATTTGCATATAATAATAGTTACCAAGCCACTATCCAGATGGCTCCATTTGAGGCTTTGTATGGTAGGAGGTGCAGATCTCCGTTATGTTGGGATGATGTGGGAGAAAGGAAATTGTTAGGCTCTGAGCTAATCAGCAGACAGTGGATAGGTGTATTTGATCAGGGAGCGTCTTCGTACAGCTCAGAGCAGGCAGAAGAGCTATGCTGATGTCAAAAGAAGGGAATTGGAATTTCAAGTTGGGGACCATGTATTCTTAAGGGTATCACGAACCAAGGATGTGATGAGATTTGGAATTAGAGGAAAACTGAGTCCACGTTATATTGGACCTTTCGAGATTTGAGCAGAGTTGGAGAGGTGGCTTACATTTTAGCATTGCCTCCGATTCTATCTGGTGTGCATAATGTGTTTCATGTCGCTATGTTGAGGAAGTATGTCTCCGATCCCAGCCATGTAATCGAATATGAGCCTATACAGTTAAGGAAAGACTAATCTTATGAGGAGCATCCTGTGCGTGTCGTGGACCGCAAGGATCAGGTTCTGAGGCGCCGTACTATTCCATATGTCAAGGTGCAGTGGAGTAATCATTCTGAGAGGGAGGCTACTTGGGAACTTGAAGAAAGAAATGAAAAAGATGTATCCACAATTATTTGTAGGTAAATTTGTATTCAAGATTGTTGACTATTGAATAAATCATATTTGAATTCTATAGTATAATGGAAGTGTATCAATTTTGAGGACGAAATTTTTATAAGGGGGGAGAATGTAACCCCCCAGCTTAATTACGGTCACCTGGCATCTAGGGAGTCCTGTTGTCGCTTAGGATTCTGGTAGGACGTCTGGATTCCCGATAATTTCATGACCCGAAGCGTCACGTGGGGGTTTAAAAAGGTGACGGAGGGTGACTCCTTCCTTCATCCTGGCAGACGTCTTCCTCAGGTAATCCTTCCCTATCCATGCCAGATTGAGAGAGAGAGCGTGAGAGAGGAAGGAAGAGAGATAGAGAAGAAAGAGAGGAAGAAAAGAGAAAATTGGGGAGAGAGAGAAGGGGGGGAGGCCGGCCGCTGCGACGGCCGGCTCTGGTCCGGCCACGGTGGCCGGACCGACTCCAATTTGGCCAGATTTGACGCCGCCACAGTGAAGGTCGCGGGAGACGAAGAGAGAAAGAGAGAGGGAGAAATTAAAGTTAGAGAGTGGGGGGAGGCGGCCCCGCGGCGGCGGCCGGCTCGGTCCGCCAATGGCGGCGATCCACCTCTAATTGGCCGGCGCGGCCCTGGCCGCCGGCACGGCTCTCGGCTCCTCTGTTTCAAAAGAAACAGAGGAGCTGGGTGATAGAGTTTTTGGGCGTTTGGGCCGTCCAATCTTTGGGCCCTGTGGGCCGTTTCTGGAGCCCTTTTTGGGCAGGGTTTTGGGCCCTATAATGAGCCGGGAAATGAAAAAAAAATTATAGCCCGAATCTAGGTTGATTCTAGTTTCTTGGGTAATTTTGTTTTCCCATTTGGGCGTTTATATGGGAGTTATTCGAGCCCAAAGTTGGGCCCGTAGATTAGTTTGGGTAAAGTTGTAGGAGTCTTTTATTATTCAGATTTTAGAGATCAATTATGAAAATAATGTTGTAGGTGCCCAGTTGTCCAAGTAGCTGGTTTATCCATTTGGATTTGCGTATTGAGGTAAGTAAGCCAAATATATAATTTTATAAATTATGTAATTGATAAATTATTGTATTATAGTTTTACGCATACTTATGAAATGGAGTTTTATTGATTATTTTGGAAATTAGAAAAATTTGTACCATGATTCTATAATTGAATATTTGCTATAATAGCTGGTAATATTTGCAAAGTAATGGCTTATTATGTTATGCCAATATGATGATTATGATTATTTTAACTTTGCAAAGTGAATTGGTACTATTGATATATTATATGCAATGGCTAAGAATATACAAACCACTGTTTATGTGATATAAAAAGATCATGCTTATGATGATGCATGGTGTGTGATGTGCATATATAATGATGATCCTGAATTATATTTATATGTACGTCATCGCGGTTTTCCTATGATATGGTATGTGGAGGCCACACACATCTAGAGGATGTGTGCTGATTGATTATGACATGGCATGTGGAGGCCACACATCTAGAGGATGTGCTCTGATTGATTATGATGTGGCATGTGGAGGCTACACACATCTAGAGGATGTGCTCTGATTGAGGTGTTGCAGGGCCGTGGGACACATAAGATATAATATACAATGATTATATAAACAGTGGGTTTATTTGCAATGCATATTCTAATATTTATTGTATAAAGCTTTCAAATTATTTTGAGTTGATATGCTGTTCTGATAGCATGATAAATGCATTTGAAATTGGAAGTTTTATGAAAATATAACTTGAATATATCTTGATAAGATATGATGATATATGACTATTTTATATTATTATAGGCTTACTTATTGAGTGTAAGCTCATGTAAATCTCATATTTTTCATAGCCTCAAGAATGAAGAAGGATTTTAGGGTTGATGGAGCTTCTAGTTAAATAAAATAGTTTCATATTATGATGTAACCCTGGTGATGCATGTGTGTAGGGCTTGTAGCTCAAAACTCATAATTATGGTTTGTAATAAAGTATGGATTTGGATTGACTTGTTATACCTTATTGCCTTAAATTATTTGTTGTATTAAATTTGGGGATGCCTTACATGCCCAGCATGCAACGGATTGTCACCCTAGCTAGCTCTTTGGGTCTGGGCGTGACAAGCATCTTCCGATCCCGTCCCCGCCCTTCACCCGTGTCTTCCTCTTCTTCTTCTCTCATTGTTTGTTCAACAGCACAGCATCCCAAGAATCTCACGTCTCCCAACCTTCTCTCCCTCCGATTCAGATCAAACAAGCATTTCGACCATCCTTTCTCGAACCGGGTCGGTCGGGTCGAGCCTTTTCCTTCTTCACGGCAACGGATATTCTGCATTTCGATATTGGCGACGAAGATGGCGGCGCTTTAGCTACGGGGTGCCAGGGTATCCGTGAAAGGAGGAAGAGGAGAGAATCGAAGGTGCTCTTCTTCTTCTTCCTACCACAGTCTGGGTGGTAGTAAACTTAAGTCCTCCTCCTCCTACTCCGTCTCTTTTAGGCCGAAGCCAACCCACGGGCATCGGAGCGCCCAAGCCTCCGACCTGACGGTGGTCATGGCCGCCCAAGCTCCAGCGAATCCGATGAGCTTCCCCTCTGTCGCCGCTTGCTTGGATCCTCTCTTCCAGGTCCACCACCACCCGATCATCGCATCAGACAAGAAGAAGAACAGAAAGAAGACGAGATGGGAGGAGAAGGAGACCGTCTCTCCCGAAAAGCTGGAGCAGTGGATGAGGGATTCAGTCGGAGAGGTAGAACAGCAACGGGATTCTTTCTTCATTTCTTCCTCTCTTCTTTTTTGGCCTTTGTTTTAATAAATAGATAAGGAATATCAATCTAAAATTCTTTTTAGCAATGGTAATGCTACGTTCTGAATTGCTAATTCGTCTTCCTCAGATCGTGAAGAACATCAGGGAGGCCCCGTTACTGGTGCAGATCTTCTCGTGCGGCGGTGGCGGAGTGAGGCTGGAGCGCGAGGTGGCGTCGCAGGCGAGATGGCTGGACATCAGGAGAAGGTGGGACGAGGGGAGCCCTACGCCCGACGTGGTCATCCTGGTGGAAGAGCTCAGGTACGAGGAGGAGGACAGAGCCGCGTCCGCGCCTTCCACTACCAGGACGTGGGGGCTAGTGGTCCAGG
>UESW01004700.1:449156-515135 GCA_900491605.1 Calamus simplicifolius
ATCCAAAATAATGAATTCCAATAGGGGAAAAAAATTTTAAAATTAGAGCGAATTAAAAGGAAACCAACTGACTTACATTATGCTGAAAATGAAAAAACAAACAAGTCGACCGAAACTCGACCGAAACTCAACCGAATCTTGAACGAAACAAAACTCGACCGAAACTTGATCGAAACTCGACTGAAACTCGATCGATACTCGACCGAAACTCGATCGAAAGTTGAATGAAACTCCACTAAAACTTACCAAGCGCAACGAAAGTAAATGCCGTTCATGACAAAAAGATAATACATTTCAACAACACATTCTTATAAAAATTAAAATTTCCAGATACATTTCAAAATAGAACTTTTACATCAGTTAGTTAAAGTACAAAAATCTATTAAACCTAGGTTCCACATCCTCGTCTAGGAGGTCGGCGAATGCGTCCAGTCCGTCGCCTATATGTCGCCAATGGTATGGGATCCTCATCAATCACCTGAGATACCCCCTCTTGCGTCGGTATCAAGGTAGGATGGAAAACATCATGCATAGCAGCGTCCAAGTGTGACTGGGATACATCGGCATCCTCACAGATCTCAGCAATGTCCGCATCAACAATGTCATCAATGCGACAGATCTCGGCAATGTCCGTACCCTCCCCGGCGTCCCTCCTCTGCGAATACTCGTGTGGTAATGGAGAACGCATGTAAGAAGGCGATGGGGTATAGTGAAATGTCTCCATCATCTGATCAACATCGGCTCGTGTGGACTCCGGGACCTCCGGGTACAGTGTTGAAGTAGCTGTGCTACGAACATGCCGATGCCCGACCACTGACAATGTACCATGAGCCATTGCCGTCGCGCTTCTCAAAATATTTAGCCGCTCATCGTCCACTGGGGCGGCTACAGCCCGCTCGAGCTCAACTGTCAGTTGTTGAAACCTCTCATGCTGCATATAATATGACAACAAGAATTTATATGAAAGCTTATGAAGTTGAAAGAAAAAGAGACCCAAACAAATTTATAAAATAGTACCAGAAACTCAAATGAACTGCCTTCCCCTTCGTAGCCCCTTGTACTGTACTCAGAACGGCCTACACATATTCGAGTGATGCTCCTAAACCAAGCCATATAATCGGGTGTGCATGGGAGTCCTGCTACCATAGGCTCTCCCATAATCAGATGCTGACGCTGTGCATTCCATGTTTGAATATAGCTCCCATGCACAGCGTCCCATGATGCATTTGACCTCCCTCGTCTATCAATCTGATGAAGATGTGTTGAAGTATCGCACGGACATGGAATCGACTGCCGACATCCAAATTGACGAAGCACCCGGTCCGGCAAATGCCACTCAACTACATCAAAACATATCAGCGGGATCCGTGCCATCCAAATATCCAAACTTACCAAGCAGCTTGGAGGTAAAATAGAGATAACTGCTGCCGAGTAAGGACACCATAAGAACTGCATAGAAAATATCTAATTAAACCTTAACAAACATAATGAATCGATATAATTGAATTCCATATTGCAAAATGACATACCCGTTGCTCACTATCATCCAACACATCCAACTGGTCCCTATAAGCACGTAGTGTATGCGTTGGAATATTTTTCATGTTATATCTAACGTGCCATCTAAACCCCCACGGTGCACCTAAGTGCCAATCATCATCAGCATCCGAAGGTCTCGCCTCCGGAATCTCGAGTCTCGTGGGATGGAAAATAGGAAATCGTTCCCATGCCCAAATCTGCATGTTTGGATAATTCAAAATGTTAATTAACAATAAAAATTACCTCGATCTCAAACATTAGAATAAAGTGTTTACCTGTAGCAATGGAAGATATCCTCCGATATCAGACTGAGTAGGGCTCGTAGCTCGACACAGTGCTCTATATAAACCAGCCAGCGTTGCCGAACCCCAGCTAAGAGCGGCAAATGCCTCCAAGTCTTCCAGAAATGGCACATACATCAACTTAACTAAATTACCAGAGGTATCTGGAAGAATAACTCCACCAATGATTCGAAGAAGTTGTCCCCTCACGAACTGCTGGATAACCTCATCATCCACATCTTCGTCCAAGTGAAGGTCGCGATAGAATTGATCGAAGAATGCCAATCGAAAACGACCTTTTGGAAATGCTTCGACAGGAGGCTCGACACCAAATAGCCTCCCAAATATAGCCTGCCACTCCGGAATAGTATGGCGCGGATCTAACCCAGTAACAGCAGAACCATCAATCCGAAGGCTACTCAAAATACTCACATCCTGTAATGTAATGGTCGCCTCACCAAAAGGTAGATGGAATGTGTGGGTCTCTTGACGCCATCTCTCTACTAGTGCAGAAATAAGACCAACATCCAGTCGAATCTGGCCAATCCTATATATGCCAAACATGCCGACATGATCTAAATAATATTGTACTCGTGGGTGCGACATTCCCGGTGTCTCTCTCCATATACGTGCGTCATGACGACGACATCTAAGAACCGGTAACTCCTGACAAAAATAAATTAAATGATACATCCGCATTAACATAAACAAATGTCAATTATTTAAGGACTGTCGATCAATAATACATACCTCGCCCTGAAATATATTGGTTGATCTATGCATCTCTTGCAAAGTTAGAACAGTAGGATCACGAGGCCCTGAATCTAAGACATTATGAGCCATGTCTGACATAACAAGGTAAAAGAACTATTAGCTGAGGGTATATCTCATTGCATCAATGTGTTTATAAAACACTTCTACATTAATACCCTTGTGCACCCCTATAAATGTAATTTAATTAGCATAAGGTAAACAACTTAACATCTATGCAAAGATCATAAGAACAATTTGGACAGCTTCTATGATAGTCAACAACAGATGTATGGCAACTGTCACTGTTGATATGGCGAGGCAAGTATAATATTAATATTAGTGAAGAAACAAAACTACAATCAGCTAATAGTTGTCATTCAGCACCAGATAACACCCAGAATAGTATTCTGATATATTAAGCATGCATCACAAGTATTATATAAACTAATCTAAAATAAGATTTTCTATTATCAAAAACTATCAGGGAGCCAATGTGTAGGCATGGATTTGTAATGGGAAAGTTCAGCAACATATAAATAAAGCAAAAACAGGACCAAATTGCAGTCTAAAAATTCTTTCATCAATAACTACTAGCAATACAAATTGCCATCTGTCTGATCTCAATTGTAGGTGAACAGTTCTGGTGCATTCTAAGATCAGATTTCAGCTTTAAATTTAGAACACATTAATAGAAATAATGACCAATCTATTGTTGTAGTGATCAACAAAGATAGATACAAGCTTGAGAAACAAGGCCAGACTCAAAGCCAAGAGTTATATGAAGAAAGTACTTCCTGACAAAGGATCCTAAAATGTGGAAGAAAAAAAAAAAAAGTAAACCTTCTAGGATTTTGAGTGACAGCCTGTACCAGTTCGTGCCAGCCAGCACATAATATGCCATGCCGGTATCCACTAAGAGCACACAACACTGGATTGGCACAAGAGAGAAGAGGAGGAAGAAGGGGGATGGAGCTTACTTGTAAAATGTACCGGGAGCGAATGCAGCAAGAGAGAAGAGGAGGAAGAAGATCCGGCAGATCCGGCAGCAAGAGAGAAGAGGAGGAAGAAAATTTCGGACGGCTGGAGAAGGAGGAAGAAGAAGAAGGCGGACGGCTGGAAGAAGGAGGAAGAAGAAGAAGAAGAGAAGAGGGCAGCCGCGGCTTTTAGTCTGGGAGAAAAACGCCACATGTGACGACTTCACCCAAGTGAAATCGCCACATGATGTGGCGACTTCACCCAAAATCGCCACATCATGTGGCGACTTCACCCAAGTGAAATCGCCACATGATGTGGCGATTTCACTTGTTGTGAAATCGCCACATCATGTGGCGATTTCATGGTTTTCCATGTCAGCTCCATGGCTGACATGGCCGAGGTTTGGGAGCTAAAATGGCACCGGGAAAACGCCATTTGAAATGGCGTTTCCCCTTTAACACCTCCCTTGCAATATCTTTTAAACCCACCCCTTAACCGTAAAACCGGTGCAAAATTGCACCAGTTATAAAAACGACTCTATTATGAGCATTACCAAGAATAATATTCTTCGTTTAAGAGAATCATTGACTTGGAGATTGGTTTTTGATATGATCGACTCTATTATGAGCATTACCAAGAATAATATTCTTCGTTTAAGAGAATCATTGACTTGGAGATTGGTTTTTGATATGATTTTACAGAATTGCAGGGGGCAAAATCACATTTACTAAATAGACGATAAACAATTTAAAATGGTGAGTTAAACCAATGTCCCATATTCTAGTCTTGAGCAATTACCATACCCATTTTGGCTCGAATGGAGAAGCATATAGCAAAATCATTCCTCATTAGTTATTTCTTACATGGGAGGTTCTGCATATTGATGATTGTTTCTTAAAACTTTATTTTAATGGGACGGATGATTGAAGTCTTTTGTCTGTTCTTTAATCCAAAAATATTATGTACAAAAATTGAAATAGTCTTACTATTGAAACTATATATATATATATATATATATATTCTTCCACTCAAATTTGAAATGTCCTTTCACTATAAGATGGAAATACCTTTTGCCTTGATCATACTAACATACCTGCCATTCTCTTGACCATTATGCAATTCAATCCTTGATGAATATGTTCAAAGTATATATCATATCTAAGAAACATGCTCAACTCAACCAAACTCAACTCATCTAAACTTTTTCCCAACTACATGGGGCCGGCTATATCTAAAAAACATGCAATTATGATAAATAATTATTTATCCTTAACTAGTTTTGTCGTGACCGCTGATCCAAAATCCAGTTCAAGGATATCGCGGCATGGCTACTGTTGCTGCCAAATCACTCTTGGGATGCGTCGGGTGAGAGATGAGCTTCTTGTGCCTTCAAAGGAATGGTTGGATCACCTCCTTTAGCCGAAAACCTACAAGAAAAGTCCCAGGCCTGTGGTTCTGGCGAGGACTCTCCAATGCTTAAGTCAGCAATCTGGAGAACAGGGATATTTTTTTATGAGAGAGTAGAGATCAGTCCCCCCGCATTGTAGGCTGGGGTCCTTTTTTATACCTGTCCAGGGGTCTCTTTTACCCCTTGTAGTTAGAACCGTCAAGTCCCCTCTTTTGTTAGGATAGGCTTTGTGAACGGCAGGCGGGTGTGCCGTTGCAGAGTGAGCGCCATAAATATCGGCAACTGTATGATGTGTTGGTAACTGTCCGTGATTCTGGCCATAACAGGCGGGCAAGCCGTGCTGTAGTTTGTGTTTTAAGTCATTGCACCCGATGTTCGGAGTTGATTTCCAAGAGTAGAGAGCGTGTTAAGATCGAGGCCGAGGTGGGGCCCAGGGTCGAGGGCGAGGCAGGACTCGAGGCCAAGGTCGAGGTGGAACTCGAAGCCAAGGTCGAAGAGGGCCTCAAAGCTCGTGAGACTGAGGCCGAAGCCAATGCCGAGGCGAGGTCTGAGGCCGAGCCGAATCCGAGGCCGAGGCGAGGCCGGAGCCGAAGCCGAGCCGAATCCGAGGCTAAAGCAAGGTCGAGCCGAATCCGAGGCCGAGGCGAGGTCAGAGCCGAGGCTGAGCCAAATTCGAGACCAAAGTGAGGCTAGAGCCGAGGCTGAAATCATTTTGTTCAAAAAATTATGCGGACCGTTACCGTACCGCCTGATTGTGTGATTAGCCACATCAGATGCCCCCTGCCCCAAGATGGGTGGGCATTCACCTACCATTGAAAGGGGCGTTTTATCACCCGGTGGCTAATCTTTAGGAGCCATGCGTCAAGGGTCGCTCTCCCTTTAATGATACATCGGACGCTGCAACGCTATCATCTCGCTCGCCTTGGTCATTGAGATCGAGGAGGATTTCCCTCAAGTGCTGGGTTATGAAAAGGCAGGCACATTATGGCGGTGAGGTCACCGCTATCTCATCATTGGCGGTGCCCTTCATGCTCTATGCTCCGGGTGGTTGTCGTAACCGTCCCCAATGGCAAGCAAGCACGTAGCCGGAGCAAGCCTGGCAGGACAATTTTCAAAAGACAAGTCTATAAAAGGGGAGCGTTCTTGACCCGAGCCGCCTTCGCTGCTTTCGTCTTCTTCCCCATTCCGATTACACTCGAGCCTGTTCATCTTCCATCTCCCGAGCTCTTCGCCTTTGATTCTCCGTCATCAAATCCTTCAGGTCAATTCTGCTTCCATGTCCTCTTCATCCCTTTCATGCTCGATTTCTAATTCCGGGGGTTATTCCCCAGATCTTTCTCAACCCACGTCTTCTCCAGCGCTTAGTTGGCCCACCTCTACGGAGGGGGCTTCATCGGGGCAGCGGCGAGCCGCTGGGCGACCTACCGAAAATCGTCCGGCCACCGGACGGGCTCATGTTCAACACCGTTCAGCCGCCGCCGGCCCATCTTCCCTTGCGAGGCAGTCCCCCGAGCGGACTACCTCTGTCATGACCGTCCAGGAGATTATCAATCTCAGGGCTCAATATCAAATCCCTACCAATCTTCGTCTCTATCGGCCCCTTCCTGAGGATAGAGTAACCTCCTCCTACCCTGGTCGGGTCACTCTTTATGAATCCTACTTTAAGGCTAGCCTTCGTATTCCTATCCATCCTTCATACTAAACATATTAGATAGATATTCAGTAGCTCTGGCACAGTTGGTCCCAAACTCTATTCGGACTCTTGTTGGCTTCTTAGTGTTATGTCACATCTATGGGATAGAAGCTACTATTTCTCTCTTCCATAGCTTCTACACCCTTAGGAAACAATCATAGTGGTGGCCCTTCGCCCCTAGACCCACTAGATCCCTTAGACTGTACCTTCCTTCTTCCATCAAAGGTTGGAAAGATAGGTTTTTCTTTGCCCAAATTGAGGGAGTAAAGACTAAGTGGGGAATCCCTGACCCGAGGCCAACAAGGACCCCACAATCCTTCCGAGAGATCGAGAGGTGTTCGGGCAGTTGATTACTGCCGACGTCTCTCGATGCAACCAGCTGCTAGTCGAGGAGAATCTTCGGCTAGCAGGCCTTATTCCTGGTGGTGGTGAGCAGCAATTTTCATTCTCGCTCTTTT
The DNA here is from genome assembly GCA_900491605.1 of Calamus simplicifolius. NCBI lineage: Eukaryota > Viridiplantae > Streptophyta > Magnoliopsida > Arecales > Arecaceae > Calamus > Calamus simplicifolius. The sequence continues at coordinate 456,264 of UESW01004700.1, forward strand.
CCTTTGTCCTTCCTCTTTTTATTTTTATAAGTTCTTTGACCTGCAGGCATGGCGCCCTTGCTCCAAACAATAAGAAAGGCTGTCACCAGGAAGAGAAAAGCACAGGTAGATGGGGCCCCTACCGAGAAGAGGGCCAAAATTAGGGTCATTTGAAAGGTCGAGGCCGAAGAGGCCTCAAGGAATGAAGCGGTGAAGGAACGGCCTCATTCGCCTTCACCAGCACCGCCTCCATCTCCCATCGATTTAACAAACACTCCTTCGGAACGGACTGAAGCACCATCTCCACCGCCCACGGCTCCCAATTTGGAGCCAATTGACCTGACAACAAGGCCAGTTCCAGAGGCCATCCCATCTTCTGAAGGGGCGATGGCCGAGACGCCTCCACAGGCTGAGGTGCTAGAGGAAGCATCGCTGGTAGCTGTCCCCGCGTCAGCACCTGAGGCGCCAGAGGAAGTACAGCTGGCAGATGACCCCGCACCAGTAGCTGTCGGGTCTGTGGAGGAAGACGAGATTGGCGCTTCCTTCCAATCCATTTTGTCTCTCTATAGCCGCTGGGCAGAGCGGACGATGGCTCAGGCCTTCGTGCCTGAGCTCCAGAGGTTCCTTCAAAACCAGCGGACTTCTACGTTCTTCCGTGAGGCATCTGTAGCGCACCTTTGGGTAAGTATCCTTCCATTGCTAACCTTTAGGGCTCCGGTTTCTTCATCTAACCTAAATAATTTTTAAACAGGCGCTAAACTCTCTGACCGCCATGAAGGGCCTTCTGTCCCAAGCCGAAGCCACTCTCGACTGGTCAAGTAAGGATACTAACTAGGCCCGGGCTAGGGCCGAAGAGGCCGAGGCCACTCTGCAGACTGCCCGAGCAGAAATGGCCCGGGCGCAAAGGGCCGAAGCCGAGGCCGAAGCTGCCCAATTTAGGAACTTGGCGCGGGCTGAGAAGGTAGAGGAGGCGTTAGAAGTAGCTCAGCGCCAGGCGGCCAATGAGCTCGACAACGCTCAGGTGGCAGAAGAAAAGCAGAAGGTGGCAGAAGAGAAGCAAAAAGCTGCAGAAGCAGAAGTGTATCTGCTGCAGCACCGACTGCATTCTGCCACCTTTGAAATAAGAGTGGCTGAGGAGCGGGTCAAAAATGCCAAGGAAATTGCCCGCAAAGCTGATGCTGAGATAGCTAATATGAGAGTGGCGGTGACCAAGGCCGTGAAGAAGGTCACCAAGGCCAAGAAGAAAGCTGCAAAGGCCGATAAGAAGGCCGCCGAGGCCGTAGAGAGTTTTAGGAAGTCTGACGCTTTTGACTAGGAGTTGGCTGAGACAACCGCATTTGCATATGAGGGCGGCTTCCAAGATTGCAAGGAGAAAATACGAAGACTATATGGCCTCGAGGGGATTGAAGAGCTGGAGCCAGATGAAGTTCCTGAGGACGATGGCCCGTCTCCCGCCGAACCTTGAATTTGTCTTTTTACTTCATTGTATAAAGTCTGACTTGAGTCAGCAATTTTGTAAACTCATTTGCTATTAATGAAGAAGCTTTTTGATCCATAGTGCTTATTTGACTTGCATCATAGTCAAGTTTTCTAGCGAATAGGTCGATACGAACTGATTCTGGAGATTAGCCAAGGCCGAAGCCATAAACAAGTATGGCTAATGTCCTAGGTTTATCGAGTATCAATGACTTGAAAGTAGAAGACCCGACCATACATCCTAGGACGATGCAAGAACCGGTAGTGCCAAGGGAGTGGAAGCACCGACATGACACCGATTTAGGGACACTGGGATAGAAAGCATCTACATTTCGGCTTGAGCTGATATGGGGTTAGATTTGGGTACTGACGCAGAGTCGAACCTGAGTGCCAACATGGAGTCGAACGAGTGTGGCGATGCAAAGTCGAACGAGTACCGACTCGGAGTCGGGCTTCACGTGCCAACACGGAGTCGGGCCACAAGTACCGACTCAGAGACGGTCTTCAGGGGCCGACACAGAGTCGGGCTTGAGGGGCTGACGCAGACTCAGGCTTCTGGTGCCGACGCAGAGTTGGTCTTTAGGTGCCGATGTGGAGTTGGACTTGAGGTGCCGACGTGAAGTCGGGCTCGAGGTGCAAGCGCGGAGTCGGGCTTCTGGTGCCGACGCAGAGTCGGGCTTCGGGTGCCGACGTGGAGTCGGGCTTGAGGTGCCAGCGCGGAGTCGAGCTTCTAGTGCCGACGCAGAGTTGGGCTTGAGGTGCCGATGCGGAGTCGGGCTTCAGGTGTGTTGGTCCAGATAGCAACCCAAGAGGAGAAGGGGGTGAATTGGGTTTTTCAAAAATTTAAACTCTTTTGAAAATAAACCCCAGCGGAAATAAAAACTTAGATTCACACAAATAGAGAATTAAAGATAATGAGACAATCACGGCAAACACAGGAGATTTTATAGTGGTTCGGTGTACCTACACCTACGTCCACTCCCAAGTATCTCTTGGGTCCACACTATAATCAATCTGATTACAGCAGAGTTGTTTTGCAAGCTCACAACTCGAACTTGTTGTTTTTTGGGTGCACAACGAACCCAGCTGGTTTTCAAGGCTCACCAGCACAAAACCTTACACCACAAGCAAACTGCTTGCACAAGGCTAACAGCCTCAATGGAATCAATCCTCGATTGACCCAGCAAACAATAATCATTTTTACAAAACAAAGGCTCCTCCAATGAGCAAATATACAATGATAGAACACAAAATAAAGAGATAGGAATCAAAGCCTGATTTGCAGATCTTGGTGGCTTGCTTCTTCTCTTCTCTTGAGTGGATCTTCCTTTAGAATGCTCTTGAAGCTCCGAAGATCAGAAAACTAGGGCTTGCTTCTTTTCTTGAGATTTCTTCAAAATGGAGCTATGAAAGCTTGGAATCTCTCTCTTTTCTTTTGGGGAATCAGTATAATCTTTCCTCTCGAATTTTCCCTCTTTTCTCTTTTGATTTTCTGATGGATTTCTAAGATTTTTCTCTATTCTTTCTTTTTGTCTCTTCTTTTCGGATGCAGCAAACCCTCTTCTTATAGATCAGTTTAATCCATAAATAGTTTAAAACTATCCGTTAGAAACAAGTGTAAGAAGGATTAGAACCAAAAATAGCAATAGCCGTTGGGATTAAAAAGATAAAAGTAAAGTTTAGAGTCGTTCTGACAGTTCTGGAGTCGCGTCTGACATTCTGGAGTCGGCTCTAACTTTTCTGGAGTCGGCTCTAAATCGAAAATCCCCAAATCGCTTGAACTGGAGTCGTCTCTGACTTTTCTGGGGTCGACACAAAAATCTTCTGGAGTCGACTCTAACAGTCCGGAGTCGACTCTAAGTCGTGGCCAGAAAAACCATCGTTCTGTCTTTTCTGTTGGAGTCGGCTCTAACAGTCCGGGAGTCGACTCTAAGTCTGTGCCATTTTCGGAGTCGACTCTGCGATTCCATGTGTCGACTCTAATGTCTGCAATCTTACCTTGACATTAGATTCGAACTAGAACTTGATTTGTCTTATAATTTTGATTAATAAATCATATCATAAACTGAAAAACTTAATCAAAATCATTAGTAACTTCAAATGTTATACTCAAATAGTTTTGTTAATCATCAAAATCAACAATTGGGTCAACAATCTCCCCCTTTTTGATGATGACAAAAACTTTGAGTATATGCATTAAAAATTCATTTGAATTAAGAGTTATAGACATTGTTAAAGCTTTAAAACTTCCTAACAGAGAATTTGATGCCAATTTTCAAAATGAATCAAAAAAGATACTTGAGTTCTATTATAAACATCAATCAAGATGATTTAACTTTACGTAGGAAATTATTAAGCTCCCCCTGCATTAAATAACTCCCCCTATGTAAATAAACTGAAATATTGATACAATTGATTAGAATTTATAAATCTCAAAATTCTCCCCCCTTTTTGATATGCCAATTGAAGATTATAAATCTTATAATCTTATATTCTTTCATTCTTATTTCTTTATGCATATACAATTTTCTCTCCCCCTTTTTTGTTATCAGCAATAAGGTGAATTTAAAACAATAAAGAAGGTTATCAGAGCGGGTTGTTGGTTCATTCAATCATAGAGATGGTAATTGGTTCTCATAGACAAATTTGCAATAAAAGGATAATTGTATTTCAATGCAAGATTCATTACATGTGTCAATTCAAGTACATTCAGAAAAGTAACATATTCAAGTATATTCACAGTAAACCAAAATTCCTAGATACAAGCTATCAAAGTAAAGAAAGCTAGAAATCCTAAGATACAAACTAGGATAAGACAGGGTATCAAAATCAAACATGCTTGTAAACAATTTTCTTCAAATGACAATTTTCCATAATTCATCTTTTTGGTCTTTCTTAAATTTTTCAAGACAAGCTTCAACTTGAGCGACAGCAATATCAAGATCTTTCTTCAACTGACCAGTAGCATCTAAATAGACTCTTGATCCATCTGCTATCCCTTCTAGTCTTTCAAAAATCTTTTGAAGCTCAGATGACATGGCATTCACTGATTTATCCAAAGTAGAAACTATCATGTCAAGCTTAGCAGATATCAATTTCATTTCACTTCTCATTTCCGAATCATGCTCAGTCAGTAGGGCTCTGAGCTGATCAAGCTGCTCCTCTGAAAATCTTCAGATACCAAGGCTGACTGATGTGGAGGTGAAGGATGAGTGCTCGGTCCAGCCTCTGAAGGTCCAGCAGTAGATGGTCCAGGAATATCCTCTGCTCTGGCCTCCTCAACTCTAACTTCTCTGCTCTGGTCTCTTGTCCTCTTTTTATCCAAATATCATTCTCTTTTCTGAAGCCCATGCGGTGAATTGTAGAGACACTGTAGTAATCAGTATGCCTTAATTTTCTTAGTGGCTCATTATCCATTATTAGCACACCTTGGCTTCTAAAAACTAAGGTCAGAATCATACCATATGGCAGTGTTGATCTCTTCTTGGTTGCTTCTGCCATATAGCCAATCATCATTCCAGCTAAATTAACAGGCCTTCCAGTAATGATAGTCCATCAACAAGATATCTCGCTCCGAGACATACTCAAACCTTCCAATTTTAGGAAACAAGATTCTTCCACAAATATTATGAAGTAACCTGAGTTCCAAATTTAGTTGATTAGCCATGATTTCTTCAAACTCAGATACTTCTCTCCCTAACATCCTAGATAGGGCACCTCCTCTATCATCATGTTGATACTCAACTAGTCCAATAGTAGGCATCTCCAATAAATTTCCTAAGAGTCTCGGCCGTGATTATCACTTTGGTTCCTCTTACAAAACTCACTAAACCTCCCTCTCCTCTACATAAATCATTGTAGAATTCTCTCACAAGGGCAGGGTACGTAGGAACATCTAAAGAGCAAACTTTCTCCCATCCCATTTCCTTCAATAATCGGCCAATAGCGAAGCCCTCCGAAGCAAATAAATCGAAATCTACTTTTCTTCCAGTTGTAATGGCCTTACCCGCTAATTGATCTACCCGTGGAGAAGATGGTGAAGGTGGAGAAGCATCTTGGGTGGCATGATGAAGACGGTGAGGGTTGCCTACGAATCGAGCGCTTCGTGGGAACGGCGATCCACCAACGATAGCACGCTTCTTAGGAGCCATTGGAATTGATTGGAATGAGTTATTGAGAGATTTGAGGGGTTTGGAGGGGTTGGAATCGGTTTGAAAGGATTAGGAGACGATAGGGTTCGTTTGGGTGTCGACTCCGCCTTTTTATTTTGACCTAGTTCCACTTAGAGTCGACTCCCGCAAAGCGAGGTGTCGGCTCCGAACAAAAAATCTGTCAGCGCCCGAATTAGAGTCGGCTCTGCAGAAGCCGGAGTCGGCTCTAATTGCCCAGACAGAACATCAAAATAAAAGGTGTCGACTCCACAAACTGAGGTGTCGACTCCACAATAGTTTCAGTGAAAAATTAAAATTTCAAGGATCTGAAACTAATCAAATTAATCAATAAATTCTAGATAAGTGTTCCTTAATCAATTGGGGAAACAATGAATCAAATTTCTAGATAAATTTCCTTATTGGACATAGAGGATTTTCAAGAAATTAATGAAGTCTAGATAGTTGTTGTCCTTAAGAGTTTCAGAAAATCATTCTAAAGGATCACAAACTCCTAATTCTCCTCTAAGATAACAAAATCTTTCCTCACTCAAAGGTTTGGTAAAAATATCAGCTAATTGATCATTAGTATTAACATATTCAAGACAAACATCATTGTTAGAAACATGTTCTCTAATAAAGTGATGTCTAATTTCTATGTGTTTAGTTCTAGAGTGTTGGATTGGATTCTTAGTTAGATTGATGGCACTAGTGTTATCGCATCTAATATGAACCAGCTTGAGTTGCCATGTGGATCTTTGACTCTTGATCGTTAAATCAAATCAAATGAGCACTAGCTCTGATACCAATTATTGATCCAGATAGCAACCCAAGAGGGGGGGGGGGGGAATTGGGTTTTTCAAAAATTTAAACTCTTTTGAAAATAAACCCCAGCGGAAATAAAAAACTTAGATTTGCACAAATAGAGAATTAAAGATAATAAGACAATCACGGCAAACACAGGAGATTTTATAGTGGTTCGGTGTACCTACACCTACGTACACTCCCAAGTATCTCTGGGTCCACACTATAATCAATCTGATTACAGCAGAGTTGTTTTGCAAGCTCACAACTCAAACTTATTGTTTTCCCGGGTGCACAACGAACCCAGCTGGTTTTCAAGGCTCACCAGCACAAAACCTTACACCACAAGCAAACTGCTTGCACAAGGCTAACAGCCTCAATGGAATCAATCCTCTGATTGACCCAGCAAACAATAATCGTTTTACAAAACAAAGGCTCCTCCAATGAGCAAATATACAATGATAGAACACAAAATAAAGAGATAGGAATCAAAGCCTGATTTGCATATCTTGGTGGCTTGCTTCTTCTCTTCTCTTGAGTGGATCTTCCTTTAGAATGCTCTTGAAGCTCCGAAGATCAGAAAACTATGGCTTGCTTATTTTCTTGAGATTTCTTCAAAATGGAGCTATGAAAGCTTGGAATCTCTCTCTTTTCTTTTGGGAAATTAGTATAATCTTTCCTCTCTAATTTTCCCTCTTTTCTCTTTTGATTTTCTGATGAGTTTCTAAGATTTTTTTCTCTTCTTGTCTTTTGTCTCTCCCTTTCGGATGCAGCAAACCCTCTTCTTATAGATCAGTTTAATCCATAAATACTTTGAAACTATCCGTTAGAAACAAGTGTAAGAAGGATTAGAACCAAAAATAGTAATAGCCGTTGGGATTAAAAAGATAAAAGTAAAGTTTAGAGTCATTCTGACAGTTCTGGAGTCGCGTCTGACATTCTGGAGTTGGCTCTAACTTTCTGGAATTGGCTCTAAATCAAAAATCCCCAAATCGCTTGAACTGGAGTCATCTCTGACTTTTCTGGGGTCAACACAAAAATCTTCTGGAGTTGACTCTAACAGTACCGGAGTCGACTCTAAGTCATGGTCAGAAAAACCATCATTCTGTCTTTTCTGTTGGAGTCGGCTCTAATAGTCCGGGAGTCAACTCTAAGTCTGTGCCAATTTTTGGAGTCGACTCTGCGATTTCATGTGTCGACTCTAATGTCTGCAATCTTACCTTGACATTAGATTCAAACTAGAACTTGATTTGTCTTATAATTTTGATTAATAAATCATATCATAAACTGAAAAACTTAATCAAAATCATTAGTAACTTCAAATGTTATACTCAAATAGTTTTGTTAATCATCAAAATCAACAATTGGGTCAACAAGGTGCCGACGTGGAGTCGGGCTTAAGGTGCTGACGCGGAGTCAGGCTTAAGGTGCCAACGTGAAGTCGGAGTTCAGTGGCTGACGCGGAGTCGAGCATGAGGTGCCGACGCGGAGTCGGGCTTCAGTGGCCGACGCGGAGTTGGGCATGAGGTGTTGACGCGGAGTTGGGCTTGAAATGATGGTGCGGAGTCAGGCTTGAGGTGTCGGCGCAAAGTCGGGCTTCGGTGGCCGATGCGGAGTCAGGCATTAAGGCCGACACGGAGTTAGGCTTAAGGTGCCAATGTGGAGTCGGGCTTCAATGGCCGATGTAGAGTCGGGCTTGAGGTGCCGATGCCGAGTCAAGCTTCAGGTGCTGATGCGGAGTCGGGCTTGAGGTGCCGGTACGGAGTCGGGCTTCGGTGGCCGATGTGAGTCGGGCTCGGTGGCCGACACAGAGTCGGGCTTTGGTAGCCGATGCAGAGTCGGGCTTTAGTTGCCGACGTGGAGTCGGGCTTGAGGTGCCAGCGTGGAGTCGGGCTTCAGGTGCCAATGCAGAGTTGGGCTTCAGGTGCTGACACGGAGTAGGGCTTGAGGTGCCGATGCAGAGTCGGGCTTGAGGTGCCGGCACGGAGTCGGGCTTCAGGTGCCGGCGCGGAGTAGGGCTTCATATTCAGCTTGGTTGTTAGTGGATGGAAAAAGGAAACGGAGGGCGTACTCCATCACCACTCCATCTGGGCTAGCCAGAATGAGGCCCGCCCCGCTTCCTTAAGAGTTTGATGCTCCATCTATGTGGAGGATCTAGTCATTCTCTCCCTCCCCGGTTTCAATGCCCGAGGAGTCTGCATGGGATTCTTTCAGTTTCTCTTCTGCCCAAGTGCACTCGACCAGGAAATCTGCTAAGACTTGAGACTTCATAGCTGACCAGGGTCAGAACGATAGGTCAAACTCTCCCAGTTTGAGCGCCCACTTTGCTAGCTGACCAGAAGTATCAGGACGTGAAAGATTGCCTTGAACGGTTGGTCGGTGACCACCACGATCGGGTGAGCTTGAAAGTAGGGCCTGAGGCGCTGGGTGGAGACGATCAATGCAAAAATGATCTTCTCGACTCGCGAGTATCTGGTCTCCGTATCATGGAGCACTTTGCTGGTGTAGTACACCGACTTTTGTGTCCCATTGGCATCCATGCGAACAAGCATGGAGCTGACAGCTTCTGGAGAGGCTGCGAGGTAGAGAAGGAGTTCTTCCTCCCCTATTGGTTTAGACAACAGTGGCAGGGTGGACAAAAACTCTTTTAATCCCTCAAAAGCCTCCTGGCACTTCCTCGTTCATTTGAAGCCATTGACTTTGCATAGTGCCTTAAAGAATGGCATGCATCTTTCTGTGAACTTTGACAAAAAATGGCTCAAGGCCACTACCCTTCCAGTCAGACGCTTCACTTCCTTCTTGTTAGCCAGAGACCTCATGTCTAAGATGGCTCAAATCTTATCAGAGTTTGCCTCAATCCCATGCCGTGTCACCATGAAACCAAGAACTTTCCCGCTGTTACCCCAAAGGCGCACTTGTGGGGGTTCAGCCTCATCTGATACCGATGGAGGTTGCCGAAGGTCTCCGCCAGATCAGCGATGTGATCGGCTATGCGGACACTTTTAGTCAGCATGTCATCCACATATACCTCCATGTTACGTCCGATCTGATCTTCAAAGATCTTATTCATTAGCCTATGATAAGTGGCTCCCGCGTTCCTTAGTCCGAACGGCATCACCTTATAACAGTATATCCCCTTCTCGGTCACAAGCGAAGTAGCTTCCTCGTCCGTGGGGTCTATCTTAATCTGATTATATCTGGAAAAGGCATCAATGAAGCTAAGGGTCTCATGACCCAAGGTAGCGTCTACGAGCTGATCGATCCGAGGCAAGGGGAAACTGTCCTTGGGGCACGCTTTGTTGAGGTCAATGAAGTCCACGCACATCCTCCAGCTCCCGTTGGCCTTGCGGACCATCACGATGTTGGCCAACCAGTCGGGGTAATGAACTTCCCGAACGTGGCCGGCAACCTCCAGCTTGCAGATCTCTTCGTCAATGGCTTTCTGTCGGTTTGGAGCAAAGCTTCTCTTCTTCTGCTGGACTGGTCGGCACCCGGCTTAATGTTGAGCCAGTGGGTGATTACGTCCTCAGGGATACCGGGCATATCAGATGATGACCATGCGAAGATGTCGAAGTTGGCACGCAAGAAAACAAGGAGTTGATCGCGCGCCTCCTCCGAAAGTAGCGCCCCAACTTGGATGGTTCTCGTCAGGTCTTTCCCCAAGGGGAAGGTCAGCAGGTGCTCGGCTGGCTCCCTCCTCCTCTTCAAGTCTCGGGGTCGGGCGGTTCGAGCTTTGTTGCCGACACAATTTCTTGTGGACTGTGGGCTAAGTGGTAACAGAGCAGTAAGGGGCTTCATTCCCCCATTATTTTCCCGACTCCTTCGTGGGTGGGGAACTTTACAAGTAGTCTCTTGGTAGAGATAACAGCATCCAACAAGTTCAAACCATGTCTCCCCAAGATAGCATTGTAAGCCAGTAGGACACGTACCACTAGGAAGTTCATAAGAATCGTGCTCTGACGCGGCGGAGTCCTGACCATAACAGGGAGGGTGACCTCCCTTTCAACCCTGACGGAGTCTCCAGTGAAACCCATCAGGGGAGTGGTGATGGGCGAAGAGAGCTTCTAGGCAAATCCATTCTAACAAAAGCATCGTAGCTCAACACATCCACTGAACTTCCACTGTCAACCAAAATTTTTTTTACAGGGTGTTTTGCGATCATCATAGATACGACGACGCTATCATCATGCTCATTTACTACCCCATCTAGATCCCTTCTAGAGAAGGGAATTACAGAATCTTCTTCCTCCTCTCTCTGTCTTTTAGAATTATTACCTGCCCCCTATGAGACCATGGCTACCGTCTTCTCCGTTGGGGCGTTATCCACTCCAGCCTGAGGTATGGGGGGTGCTGACGGGCCCAGGGCAGCAGGGTTCCCTCTTCGGACAAACTTGCCTAGATTGCCTTGCTGAAAGAGCTCTTCAATCGCCTTCTTCAACAGGCGATAGTCTTCGGTGTCGTGACCATAGTCTCTATGGTACCGGCCGTAGAGTTCCTCGCTGTGAGAAACCCCCGGTCTCATGAGGGGGGACGCCGAAGGTAAGGCTCATCCTCGATCTCTAGTAGAATGTGGGATATCGGAGCGAGGAGAGGAGTGAAGTGCTCTTTTGGAGCCAACACTTGGGGCTGGTTATCCGCGCGACGGGGCAGCTCGGGTTTTCTAGACCGTGCCCCAGCGGACTTCGAAGATGATGGTTTCTTACCGGACCCTTTGTCAACCTCCCTTCTGGAGGAGTCCGCTTCATCGGCGCAAATGTACTTCTGCGCTCGGCTCAACAGTTCGGCATAAGAGTGAGGAGGTTTTTTGTCCAAGGAATAGGCAAACCTGGAAGGACGGAGTCTCCGCTTCAAAGCCAGTGTGGCTACGGAGTCCTCCAGGTTGTATACCTCCAACGCAGCTTTCTTGAACCGAGCCACTAAGTCCTTCAGGGTTTCACCGCTCTTCTGCTGGACGAAAAATAGGCTGTCAGCCACCCGGGGGATTTTTCGGTATGCATCAAAGTGGGCCAGAAAAGATTGCTTGAGTTGCTGAAAGGAGTTGATACTGCGTGGTGGTAAACGGGAGTACCACGCACGCACTGCCTTTCGGAGCATGGCCGGGAAGGCAATACAGAGAAGAGAGTCCATCGCCCCCTGGACTTGGATGAAGACCTTATAGCTCTCCAGATGATCTAGGGGTCCGTTGTGCCATCGTACGGGTCCAATTGGGGTAGACGGAATAGGGGTGGAACCGGTTCTTCTATTATACGATGAGAAAGTGGGGGGCGGTGATCGTAGTCGACCTCTTGGGGGTTGGTGATCCTGCGGCTAAGCTCGTCCAACCATTGATGGTACTTTTCTAGCCGTCATGCGGCCCGACGAGCAGTCTTCCTGTTAGCGCCTTCCTTTGAGGATCTGAAAGACGAAGACGGGGAAGACTGCCGGCGCAAGGGATGTATGTACCTTGTTTCCTTCTCACCACGCCATCTGCGGGAGCGGTCAGAGTGGTGGGAAGGAGACCATCGCCACTTAGAGGGCTCCCTGTGACGAGGCTTTGGGGACGAATGGTGGGAGGCCTCCGGAGGGGTCCTGCCATGAGGCCGACTAGCTCCATGACCCTCCTCATGAAGTGGAGAGGGCTGAGGTGGCAAAGGCATGACGGCGAAGCAGTGCTTCTGCAGTCCCTGCACCACCGTCATTAGATCTTGTACTTGATGAGTCAGGGCATTGAGCCGATTTGACTAGCTAGCCTGTGGTGGTGTAGGAGGCATAACATAGAGGTTGGCCTCTGATTGCTCAGCCCGCTAGAGACGTTCCATAGCCTGGCTAGTGGAAGCCTCCTACGCACACGTAACCACCATCTTCTTCCTTGTAGAAGTTGTGGGGTCGCAGAGAGAATGTTCATCTGCTGCTACTCCCCCTTCCTGGCGCGCCAATTTGTTGCTGCCAAATCACTCCTGGGATGCGTCGGGTGAGAGATAAACTTCTTGTGCCTTCAGAGGAATGGTTGGATCGCCTCCTTTAGCCAGAAACCTATAAGAAAAGTTTCGGGCCGATGGTTCCGGCGAGGACCCTCCGACGCTTAAGTCAGCAATATGGAGAACCAGGATATTTTTTTATGAGAGAGTAGAGATCAGTCCCCCGCATTGTAGGCTGGGGTCCTTTTTTATACCTGTCCAGGGGTCTCTTTTACCCCTTGTAGTTAGAACCGTCGAGTCTCCTCTTTTGTTAGGATAGGTTTGTGAACGGCAGGCGGGTGCACCGTTGCTGAGTGGGAATCGTAAATATTGGCAAATGTATGGTGTGTTGGTAAATGCCCATGATTCTGACCATAACAGGCGGGCAAGCCGTGCTGTAGTTTATGTTTTAAGTCATTGCACCTGATGTTCGGAGTTGATTTCACGAGAGTAGAGAGCGTGTTAAGATCGAGGCCGAGGCAGGGCCTGGGGTCGAGGGCGAGGCAGGGCCCAAGGCCGAGGCTGAGGCGGGACTCGAGGCCAAGGCCGAGGTGGGCCTCGAAGCCGAGGTTGAAGAGGGGCTCAAAGCTCGTGAGACCGAGGCCGAGCCGAATCCGAGGCCGAGGCGAGGCTGGAGCCGAGGCCGAGCCGAATCTGAGGCCGATGCCAAGCCGAATCCAAGGCTGAAGCGAGGTTGAGCCAATCCGAGGCCGAGGCGAGGCCGGAGCTAAGGACGAGCCGAATTTGAGACCGAAGCGAGGCCAGTGCCGAGGCCAAATCATTTTGTTCAAAAAATCATGCAGGCCATTACCGTACCACCTAATTATGTTATTAGCCACATCAGCTGCATACTTTCAAAGCGACCCCAAGAGCCTACTAAACTTCAATATACACATATGCAGAAGCTAAACTTTTATATCTCAAAAATGTTAACATAAATCATCAATCTGTTACATATAACTCTATATGACAATTTTATTTTACAATTCAAATATCCATAATGACTAAAGGACTAGAAAACTATTGCTATTCCCACTTCTAATGACTATCTCCTAATTTCTAGTTCAGGCGGTAAGTATCTTTATCATCCTTTGTAACATAGGAAAGATGTAATGAGCTAATTCACTACAAGAAAAAAGGTTTTTTTCAACGAAAAACTTGTTAAAAAAAGTAATGAAAACCATTGGAAAAATCTTTCTTAACGGATTTTAAGTCCATTGGGAATCATTGGCAAAACTCTCGTTGGCAAAAAAAAAAAAAAAAGATGAAATGTATACCATTAGAAAAAGTTTTGTTTTTATGATGAAAATAATTTTGTTAGAAAAAGCTGTATTTATGACTAAAAGTTATTCATCGGAAAAAAAAAAATTAGCTATGAAAATAATTTCATTGATAAAAGCTACTAAAAATAAACTAGTTTTTATGACGATAATAATTTCATTGAGAAAAATTATTTATAACAAAAAGTTATTTATTAAAAGAAATAAATTAGTTTTTATGATGAAAATAATTCTATTAGGAAAAGATATAAATTAAAAGTTTTACCAATAAATATATATCCCTCGGTAAAACATTTAGATATCAACTTATATACCTATTTTTAGTAATAACTATAAATATACTCATTAAGAAAGATATATTACTGAAATTAATATTCAATTTGTTATTAAATATTTACTATCAATACTAAAAAAATTATAAAATAAAAACTTAAAACTTAATTAATAAAATAATAAAATTTAATCAAACTACATAATTTGTTGATAATTTTTAAACTACCTGCACTTCTTGGCACAAAAAGGAAAAAAAAAGCATGCAGACACAAGTTTCAAACAAAGAGATCCCGACAGGCTGAAACCCAGAAAAGATGCACTTAGCCCTATGCTTGACCAGAGAGTGTTGATAACAGTGGATAGATAGATGCAGCTTCCATTGACCGATCACAATTGACTGATCACAACTAATAAAACAATAGAAAGTCAAATTGCTAAAAAAAAGGTATGAAATTTCAATCAGGAACTCTTGAGTCAAAGTCAAACCAATATACAACTCATTACAGGAAGTCAATAGAAAATCACAGATCTTTCGAGTTAGACATGATCAACTAACTTTTAATTTTTTACCATTAAGATCCAATCAAAGAATTAAAGATCAAAAATTTCATTCTTATATACGCAAGTCAAATATCTAAGGCTTCCAGAATGCCAACTGTCTCCTTATACATAGGCTCTAAAAGAATCCATGAGATTTCAACCATGTGGCTTCTCACAACCCTCATACAAACCAAAAAAAAAAACATCAGTCACCTTATTAGCGGAGTTTATAAATTACCAAGGATGACTTGCAATGAAGCATGATCATGAATATGAGAATTGAAAATGTAACGTAATACATGTCAAATCCAAAAGTGTCGAATACCAATATAATGAGGATACAACAATAACTAGATATTTTTGTGGGTTACTGCTACATTGTAAATGATACACATCAGTTCTCATTCGGTTTGTTTAGAAGTTCAGCAGGTTTTGGTCTCCCCACTTTTTTTTTTTTTTTTTTGGTATAAGCGGGCGATCATACAAATCTAGTATGAGTCAACCCAAATAAGTTAGAAAGTAAAATCTGATTAATAACAAAAGGGCAGGGGTCATCCTGCTTCCAAGTCCAAATCCCAGAATGGTAAGCCACCAATCCCGCTACCCAGTCAGCCGCAGAGTTCGCTTCCTAATAGACATGACTGTCGGCTTCCTAAAGGGTGATCCGAATGTCATGAAGCAGAGGGTTAAGTGGAGCCGGATCACCATCATCCTGTCGGAGCCATCGAATGACGGTAAGGGAATCCCCCTCAATGTGGAGGCTGTGCGCTCGAAGGTTCCGAATGGCGTAGGAGATGCCAGTCCAGGCTGCATATAGCTCAGCCAGCGGAACCGAACAATCCAGTAGGCCAAGGCCATCAGCAGCCAGCATAGCACCGTCACATATCCGAATAATGAAAGCTAAGCCTACAAGTCTGCCCCGAACACTATCATCAAAGTTGATTTTAACAAATCCTGAGGGAGGGCTCCTTAATCGGCTCTCTCCCTCTCTTGATTTAGGCAGACTAGAGAGCACAGAGGGGTTTATCTACTTTGACAATTTTGGATAAGGATGTCTCTGGAACATCTCATCATCAATTCAGGCACTAATATTTTCTTTAAAGAAAAATGGAACCTAAGAGTCTATAACTAAGCATTCAAAATGTATCAGGTAATTTATCCAAGGTGTTTTTGGATTTGACATGAATCGAATATGACTCTAAAGAGGGCTCATGATTCATGGAATCCCAATTAACAGCGTTTATAAAGCCTCTTTTCCTACTCAATTCAGCATTCATGCTTTTCGCCCATGTTTTCGGTTTCTTCTTTCTTGAATACAACTTTCATCACACAAATAAGCATCATCAGGGCAGCATTTCACCAATATGACTTCTCAAGTCTTTCACCTCACCCTCCAGCTCCTCACCACTAAGAATTTCCTTCTATGTAAGAAAGTTATTGGACTCTAAACTTTATCAATCATTCAACTAAATTGAATTGGCTTTCTTTTGAGATAAAACATTGGCCGCATATACAATCAAACCTTTCGCTCCTACTACTGGATTGCTCTATTGGTAGGACTTAAGAAAAGCCCCTCAATTTTTCTCAAATATGTCATATAATATATCAATATTGAACTTGATGTTGAGAATTTGAAAAAATGAAGAGAGAGATGAAGATAAGGATAAGAACCGAGGCTTGAGCATGATTGAATTGCTGTCCTCAAATGTTATTTACGCTCTCTGTAATGCTTTTTGAGCCAACCACAAATACGTTTGCAAGATTTAACAAGCCTTGATCAAGGATGCAAAAAAGCTTTAATGAACCCTTGATCAGGCAATATTTAAAGATTTTATGGAATGTATTTTTAAAACCGAGCATTGCGATCAGTGATGCATCGATTCATCAGAGTGCTTTGATGCTTCATAATAATTTTTTTTGTTTCGTTGTGAGAATTGCCATGAGAGAGTCCGTGACTCTCACCTGAGACACATACACTTAGTTTAATATGAACAAAATCCAACAATCCCCCACTTGGTCACATTAAACTAAGTACAATCCAGAATAGACTAAAGAAGCATTAATACAGTTAGTATCTTTCGATTTGAGCCTAACCTTAGTGAAAGCATCATAAAGTCTTAACGAGATCACCGGTAGCATGGGAGCTTTGAACCGTTACCCTTATGTCAAGACCGATGACACTCCACACACTCCTTAGAGTTCTTTGCTTATACCACTCGCTCAGCACAATTTATGGTCATGTGCTTACCATGTTTCATGAACCTTTTCATGAGAGAAACTTCAACTCTCACTTGAGATGGCACCATCTCAAGGTTCACATAGGTGAAGTTCTTTCAGTATCTCTGTTACAACATATACTTATCCACATGACTGAACTTCATTAAGAGTTTAAAAGCTCAATCCTTCAACTTGTAACAGTCAGCACTATACACTAAGTGTAGCTACAATCCACTTGTTAATGACTTATTATTACCCATTGAACCTAAGACTAGTCATTTCCTAGTATTAGGTTGGGTTGCCATCATTGGTGAACTTTTACTCAAGGAGTTTTAGACCCATCCCTATGGAAGTCATCTTCACTAAATCTCTTGTAAGAGGTTTAGTAAGTGGATCAACTAGATTATAGCTTAATCGCATAAAAGTAAGAGAAATTATTCCATCCTTAATTAATTTCCTCACATACTCATGTCTTAGACTAATGTGTCTAGACTTCCCATTGTACACTTCGATATATGCTCTGGCTAAAGTGGCTTGGCTATCACAATATATCGATACAGTTGAAATATTCTCACAAGCTAATGGGATTTTCAATAGAAAATCCCTTAACCACTCAGCCTCATGTCGTGCTGAAGCTAGAGCCATAAACTCTGACTCCATTATTGAGTGTGTAATGCAAGTTTGTTTCTTGGATTTTTAAGATATGGCACTATCCGCTAGTGTAAACACCAAACTAGTAGTAGATTTATTATCTTCCATACTCGATATCCAACTTGCATTAGTATATCCTTCCAATACAGTAGAAAATTTAGAGTATTATAGACCTAGCCTTTTGGTTTTCAAAAGATAACCAAAGACTCTACCAATAGCCTTTCAATGCTCTACACTCGGGTTGCTAGTAAACCTACTCAATTTACTGACTACAAATGTTACATCGGGTCTGGTGCATTGCATCAAATACATTAGATAACCAATAGTACTTGCACACTCAAGTTGAGCCACGGCTCGTCCACTATTCTTTTCAAACTTAAGACTTGGATCGAACGAGGTGTTCACTTCTTTGAACTTCAAATATTTGAACTTGTGTAACACTTTCTCAACATAATGTGATTGATCAAGTTCAAAACTCCCACTATTTTGTTTCACTTTGATGCCCAAAATAGTATCAACTTGTCCAAGATCTTTCATCTTGAAGATGGATGATAGAAAACTCTTTGTTTCTTGTATGACTTTCATTTTATTGCTAATGATCAATATATCATCAACATAAAGGCACACATATACTACAAAGTCACCATGCACTTTAGTATATAAACACTTGTAAAAAACATTGTGAATAAATCCATTTTAGAGTATGACAGAGTCAAACTTCTTATGCCATTGTTTGGGCACTTGTTTCAATCCGTATAAAGATTTAACAAGCTTGCACACTTTATGTTCATTACCCAATAGAATAAAACCCTTGGTTATTCCATTAGACCTCTTCATCGTGATCATCATTTAGAAATATCATTTTGACATCCATTTAATGAACATAAAGGTTGTGCAATGAAGCCAATACAAACAATACTCTAATTATTATTATTCTAGCTATAGGTGCATATGTATCAAAATAGTCAATTCTTTTTTTTTTTGTCGAAAACCTTTAGCTACAAGTCTAGCTTTGTAGATGTTTAAAGTACCATCACTATGATACTTCTTCTTAAACACCCATTTACAACCAAAAGGCTTAAACCCTTTGGGTAAATCAATAAGCTCCCAAGTGTGGTTTGATATAATAGAATCCATCTCATCTTGAATAGCTTCCTTTCAAAAAGCAGAATCTCTCGAAGCCATTGCTTTTTAAAAGTTTTAGGATCGTCTTCCACTTGAAGAACAATAGGTACCTTACAAATAAAATTCTCTCAACTTCTTCTACCAAATAGAAAGAAATGAGTTGAGAATCTATCTCTTCGGGTCCTAAATCCATAACTTTTCGGATTCTCTTACTTTTTTGAAGTTTCAGTTGTTCTTTTTCAACAACCTTTGAAGTATTCTCCTCGTGAGAATCTTCATTTGTGGGACTTTGAGAATTCTTTCCAAAAGTGATCAAATTCTCAAAGAACTCGACTTCTCTAAATTCTATTATCATATTAGACTCCAAATTAAGGAGTCTATAGGCTTTGCTATTTGTAGTATATCCTACAAAAGCATACCTAATTTCACAAGGACCCAACTTAAACTTTTTAGGATCGGTGTTCAAGCAATAAGCAAGACACCTCCACACTTTAAAATAGCCTATATTAGGCTTTCTGCCTTTTCACAACTCATATGAAGAGATCTTATTATTTTTAGTAGGAATTCTATTAAGAATATGACATGTAGATAATAATGCTTTACCCACAAATTAAAAGGTAACTCGATATGCAACAATATGGCATTTATTATCTCTAGAAATGTTCTATTTTTACGTTCTGCTAACCCATTTTATTCAGGTGTGCGCGGTACGAAATACTCATGTATGATTTTATTTTTCACAAAACAGATTAAAATCACTAGAAAAATATTCTCTAACCCTATCACTTCTAAGTATTTTAATATTTCTACCTAATTGATTTTCAACTTTTGCTTTATAAATTTTAAAAGCATGAAAAGCCTTATCTTTGTGCTTAAGTAAATGTATGTATATCTAGAGCAATCATCAATAAAAGTAATAAAATATCTATTACTACCTCTAATTAACATACCATTTAACTCACAATTATCACTATGCATAAGTTCTACCAAATTAGTATTTCTCTCTACACTATGAAATGGCTCCTTAATCATCTTTGATTTAATGCAAATTTATATTTATTAAACTTATCAACATTGCAAGAAATCATACAATATTTAATTAATCTTTTCATAATGCTAATACCAATATGTGCTAATCTATCATGCTATAAAGTAACGGAATCATCAATATAAGCAATAGATACACTATTATTATTATTATTATTATTATTATCAACAACAATACAAAGCTTTACCATTCCATCAGTAGAATATTTTCCAACAAAAACACAATTGCGGGATAGTATATGTTTTTTTAACTCAAATACACTTTTAATCTTTGATTTGCCCAATAAATCCCCACTAACAAGATTCCTATTCATATTTGCCACATACAACACATTAATCAAAGTGATCTTCTTACCAGATATGAAGTGAAGATCCACGCTTCCTTTTCCAAGCACCTTGGACTGGCCTTTATTGCCCATTTGAATTTCTTGTCCATTGGTAATATCCACATAAGTCTTGAAAAGTGACTTATTGTAGGAAACATGGATGGTGGCACAAGCATCATATGACCAACTAGAAACTTGCCTCTGACCATCATGACTTCGCTCACGGTAGTGACGATCTCATCATCTACTTCGGTTGTATTTACCTTATTGGTTTGCTCCTTTCGTGCCTGTAATCATGAGCAAAGTGCCCATGTTTGCCACATACAAAGCAACTCACATTGTGCTTATTTTTGTTGGATTTCTTGAACTTATCTTAATCCCTTTTAGGACCGAGTTTGTTCTCTTTCGTTTTCTTGGACTTCTTAGGATTGCTCACAGCATTTGCCTTCGAAGTACCAAAATCTACTTTCTCAATCTTTTCATGCACCCTCGATTCTTCTTCGATTCGAATGTGTTTTTTCAATTATTCCAAGAAATAATCCTCGGAGTTGTGAAGAAGTTTCTTTCTGAATCCATTCCAAGATGATGGCAACTTTGCAATAATTGCATCTACTTGGAAAGGTTCGAGAACCTCTGTCTTTACGTCATCAATTTGTTGACAATAATTTATAACTCATGCACTTGTGCAAGAATTGCTTTCTCATCATTCATCTTGAAATCAAAGTACTTAGAGATGAGAAATTTTTTGTACCTTCTTCTTCAGCCATATACTTGAATTCAAGTGCATTCCAAATCTTCACGGAGATTAAGTGTTGGTGTAGAGGTCGTAGAGGCAATCAAACAATGCATTGAGGATGTGGCCACGACATATGAGTTCATCTTCATGCCTCTTCTTTCTTTCACCCTTAAGTTCATCCAAGTCCTCGGTGGTGGGCTTGGGAATAGATGCCAAATCCGGATTCAACACATAGAAGATCTTCAACTCCGTGAGTAAGAACTTGAGTTTGTCTTACCACCATGTAAAATTGGTGCCATCAAAACGATCCAATCTCATGAGGTCTTGGTTCATGAGTTTGATGGTGGACACGGTAGTCTCGGCCTCCATTTAGATAACATTTGAGATTGTTGAGAATTTAAAAAAAATGAAGAGAGAGAGAGAGATGAAGATAAGGATAAGAATCGAGGCTTGAACACGGTTGAATCGTTGTCCTCAAACGTTATTTGCCACAAATACATTTGCAGGATTTAACAAGCCTTGATCAAGGGTACACAAAAGCATTAATAAACCCTTAATCATAGGTGTTGAGGGGTAAAATCACTATGCGTCAATAATCATGTACGTGGCTAAGGCTAGCCCTGATTTCTGCTCGTGTGCGACACCCGCCAAGAATGAGTCAGCCTCGGTAGGTCAGGGCGCCTTAGCCCCTCACCAAGCCAAGGATTCTTAAGGCACGGACCGCGTTTCACACCCCATCTGAGCTTTTGTCTCTCTGCCCTAGCCGAGCTATCATCTCTCGGTCCCAGCCGAGCTATCATCTCTCGGCCCCATCCGAGCTTTTGTCTCTTGGTCCTAGCCGAGCTATCACCTCTCGGCCCAGCCGAGCTATCATCTCTCGGCCCCATCCTAGCTTTTGTCTCTCGGCCCTAGCCAAGCTATCACCTCTTGGTCCCAGCCGAGCTATCATCTCTCGGCCCCATCCGAGCTTTTGTCTCTCAGCCCTAGCCGAGCTCTCGTTTCTCGGTCCCAGCCGAGCTACCGTCTCTTGGCCCCTCCGACCGAACCATCGTCTACCATCTCTCGGCCCCGGTCGAGCTGTCATCCCTTGGCTCTAACCGAACCATCCCACCACCTGGCTTTTCCAGCTGGTTCCTTCCTATCACTCGGCCTAGCCCGAGTGATCCCCATACCTCTGCGGAATCCGGCGCGGGAAAGCTTAAATCCTTAAGATTCAAAACAGGAATCATATCTGAGAGTGGCCTAGACCCCTGGAGCTTATGCCCCCACTAAATCTCGAGACATCAACAAGCTCTCCCAGTCGTTGATCCTCTAACTAATCGGATACAAATCCTACCGATCTTATAACAAACAGATTGGGATCTCAACGGCTTTTGGACCCACAATGCTCCCAAACAACCAGGTGATCTTCTATAAATACCACAGCTTCAAACCCTCTTAGGTACGTGATCCCCCGTGCGCACACTTGCTCACTGGCTCTCTCTCTCTCTCTGCCCTTGCTTCCGCCATTAGCGCTCTGCTCGGAGCCTCTAGAGGAACTCTTCGGCGAGAGCCTTCTCTTCATTTCTATTGACTGTCGATCTCCACTGACTTGAGCGTCGGAGGGTCTTCCGCAGAGGGCCACCCCCAATGCCTCTCGCGTGAGGACTATCTTGTAGGTCCGCCCAGGAGGAAGCCCGTCTCGAAGCCCCGTTGCCCGAGTCGGAGGACGATTTCAGCAGCAAGAGATTGGTGCTAGAGGAAGGGCCCTCAAGTCCCTAAAAACTTGTGATCCATGAGACAAGGATCTCAGTCTGCAAGAGGATTCCTCCCATGGCCAACCAAGAAAGGCCACCTTCGAAGTCCGAATCAGGTTGCCTCTCAAAGGCCTGATCCAGTGAGCAATGTCGCGCCGCCACCGCGCCAGTCGAGACTCCATCGCGTCGGCGGCCCGGTGACTCAGGACCAATTCGCCTTACTGGCCCAGCAGGTTTAGGCTCTAGCCCACCTGATTCAGGGCGCTCCGAAGCCCCCCGTTCGGCCGCTCATGCTCCTCACCCTTCTGAGGAGGATGCGGCCCCCGCTCATCCGGTGATCTCTTCTTCCAGTCCGCATGGGGTTACGGACCCCCCTTGCCGTCCCAGGGAAGCTGAGCTAGCTCCCTAGTGAGCCGCGGCAAAGATCTCCCCAGATCTCGGTGGGCCCGATCTCTCTCTCCGATGTATTCTTGCCATGATTTGACACCATCTCAGTATCCTCCTCATCCTGCCCCTCTTGCTCTTCCTGACGAGAAGATCTGCCGCCAACTCCAAGAAATGCGTCAGAGTTTGATGCCGCCAAGCAAGCCCATCCTCTTCAGAATAAAGCGGAGCAGGGCGCCCCCTTCTCTAAGAAGATCATGGAGGAAGTGATTCCCTCCACGTCAAGCTGCCTACCATCGAGCCTTATCATGGCTCCTCCGACCCCGACAATCATCTCAGCAGCTTCCGATCAATAATGATGTTCCACGGAGCATCAGATGCGGTCCTCTATTGCGCTTTCCCTTCCACCCTCAGGGGATCTGCCCGAACATGGTTCAATGCTTTGAAACCAGGTTCCGTTAATTCTTTTGACGAGCTGAGCCGCCTATTCATCAGCCAGTTCGTCAGTAGCCGCCGCCACCGATGAAGATCTGACTCCTCTCCGAAGTTAAGCAGAGAGAGGGGAAGTCCCTGAAGAAGTATCTCGGCCGTTTTAATACGGCCATGCTAGAAGTGGACCACCTTAATCATGAGGTGGCTGTTGGCCCAGGTGACAACCCAAGGGGGGGGGGGGGGGTGAATTGGGTTCTTTAAAAATTAGCCTTTTAAAAATATTTTGCTTAAGAAGAATGAAGGCAATAGCAATGCAAATACAAAGTGCAGTGAATAAAACAGAGATAGAGGAAGAGTCAATGAAAGCACAGCAAACACAAAGATTTTATAGTGGTTCGGTGTATCCAACACCTACGTCCACTCCCAAGATTCACTTGGGTCCACACTATAATCACCCTAGATTATAGCAGAGTTGTTTTACAAGCTCACAACTCAAACTTGTTATTTTCTGGGCGCACAACGAACCCAGCTGGTTTTCAAGGGCTCACCAGCACAAAAACCCTAACCCAAGCTTTACCAAGCTTGTACCAAGGTAAGACTGCCTCAACTAGTTCAATCCCCCAAATTGAACTAGACACAAAAAAATAGTATGGTTTTTCAGTTACAAAGCTCCTCAATGAGCAGATTAACAAATGTAAGAATAAAGTTTAGAAAAGCCGATTTGCAGATGGTTGGCTTTGAGCTTTTCTTCTTTTCGTCTTTTCCTCAACTCTTTTGAAGTGTAGAATCTGGCCTCAGCTTGGATTCTTCACGGAATGTACTTTGGAGTTGATTTGAGCTTTTCCTCTTTTGAGTGTTGAAAATCACTTGAAATGCTCTTGAATAGCTCTTGGATTTTCTTCTGAAGCTTCCTTGGATTGTTGAGCTTGAACACAGAAGGAGCTTCCTTGGATTTCACACTCTTCTTTCACTCTATTTTGAATCACGGATTTTTTCAAATGAAGCTCTATTTTTCCGATTTTTCCTTTCTTTTCTCTTGAAATGAATATCTCTCTTTTGTATCTCTTTGATTTGAAAACGGCTTCTCTATTTATAGATTCTGCAAAAATATAGTCGTTAGAGACAAAGAAAAATAGCCGTTAATCGAAAATCTTACCGTTGACGCTGAGTTGGCATTCGGAAAAATTTCGCCCAGATTTGCTGGAGTCGACTCATGCTTTTCCCGAGTCGGCTCGAGGTCGTGATACTAAAATAGAAATGTTCAGAAAGTCACAGGGTCGACTCACCAAAAGTAAAGTGTCGACTCCTGAAAGTCGGGGGTCGACTCATGAAAAGTTGGGGTCGACTCGCGAAATGCTCAGAAAATACACCTCTGGTGTTTGAGCGGAGTCGACTCGCACAGTCATGGAGTCGGCTCGACAGAATTGGGGGTCGACTTGAGAAATTGCGTGGGTCGACTCGAGACAGACAGTCAATTCTGTACTCTGAGGGGAGTCGACTCTGAAACTCAAGAGTCGGCTCCGGAACGTATCAAAAATCAGAAAGTTTTCTGATTAACTTTAAATTTGTTCCAGATTCATTTTAAATTATTATTTTATCTGAATAAAATAAAATTGACATTAAGAATCAATTCAAGAAGTATTCCAAAAACTCATTGATTGAAATTAAGTATTGAATTCTAATTGAAAGCTTAAACATTGAACATGAAGTTACTTTCAATTTGATAAAGTCATACTTTAACATTCTCATTGATTGTTCTAATAAATTCAATGCTCATGTAAATAACTCATTTCATCTTTTAAATACTCATGGCTTTTGGTAATCATCAAAATCAATAAGATTGGGGCATATAATTTTTCAACAAACTCCTCAACAATCTTCCCCTTTTTGACGATGACAAAAACAATGAGTTTATGCATGATTGATTTGTGAATTTATTTTGATTTCATAAATAGGCTTAGGCTCCCCCTGAATGAGGTAGCTCCCCCTATGAAACTTAATAAATATCCCATCTCATTCATTCAATCATTTTAATATCATTGATTATAATATCATTTGATTAATCAATTTCTCCCATATGCATATACAGTTATAAACTATAAAACTCTCCCCCTTTTTTGTTATCAATAAAAAGGTAGAGAAACAATAAACATTATCATTCATTCAAGATTTGATCATTCATTCATTGATAATAGGAAGAAATTCATTGAGTATTCAAAAAAGATAATTCATTACATCAAAGTGTCAAATACATCAAAGTGTCTAATACATTGATACCAAAATGTAAAACATAACATTAACTTCAATACATTGCAAGGACTGAATATCTAATACATTAGAAGTGAGTCCTAATAATCCTAGTCAAATGATCAATTATGTTTTCATTCCATCATTTTGTATTTTCACATAATCCTTTAGCCTCTCATCCACAAAGGTGCAAGCAGTCAAAATTTTATCTTGTAGCTCTGCGTTGCATTTAGAATAGGTTTCGCCATCTCCGCAAATATCTTTAAGTTCTTCAAATATGTTCTTAAGATCTCCACTTAAAGACTCTGAAGAAGTGCTGAGAGTAGACTCGATTTTGGTGATCCGGTCATCCAAAGAGTATAGAGTTTCCTTGAGATTCATAAACTTATATTCAAACTCTGATTTTAATTTCTCTGATTGATCATCAAAAAGTCCTTTGAGTTGCCTTAGCTGAAGATCTGACACCATTGACTGGTGCTCCGGCTGACCTTCCTCCATCCTCGGAAGCCATCTTGCTATCACAAGTTTAGATAAACCAACAAGAGGTCGGCAGGGGAAATAGTTAACAACGGCCTACCACCCATTGGTATTTAAATTACTTTGGACGAGTACCCCAATCGCCCGAGCCATCGGCTCTGGTGCCACCGCCATAAAGCCTCGCCACGTGTCGTTACTTCAGTGGCCGCTCGCAAGAAGTGAGGATTTGCTCCCTCCGCACCGTAAAGAATAAGAAAATGGCGATGGGAAAGTTAACAAACCCCCTTTCTCGGGATCAAGTCCCCTTTTTTATCGAAGGCGCACCCACGTCTTCGCCCTTGATAAGTCGGACTACCTCGATTCTGGCCAAGATGATTCTGTAATTCCTGGTCCTTTTCAGTTGACCTACAACATCTCTTATTTCCAGCCAAGTTATCGCATCTTATGACTTCAACTGAGCTAGATCGTCTCTCAGCCCCTTTAACGAGCTATGTTGTATCTCGGCTCCTTCATCAGGGCTATCCCTATACCTTGGCCTCGACCAAGATGTTCACTCAAATCCGAGCTAAACCGACCAAATGGCTCAAATAAGCCATATGTTGCTCGCGGTCGAGAAAAAAACTTGAGACAAGAGATCGTCCGAAAAAGGCCATTGAATAGAAACAAAAGGCTCATTCATTAAAGACTCCAACCGAGTTACAAGTTTGAAAAACAAAACAAAAGCATACTGATAACCCTTAAGAATCAGGGTTAGGAACGGCCCCATTGGCCTTGGCAGCTTCCTCGGTGACATTCGGGGGAGCTTGACTTGTCTCGCCCTTTTCAAACACTGTTGTTTCTCCGGTGATATGACAAGTATGCCCTTCAGGGGCCGCGGCCTCACTGGCACCTGGAGCAACGCCAGGATCGGCGTCTGAAATATCATCATACTCGTCCTCTTCATCCCCTGGGAAGCAAGCTTCGAAGGTTCCAACATCCAAGAAGGAGAGGTCCCATTCTGGATGCTCCTTGGATATCTTACTCCGAGTGTCCTCCACACCGAGCTGGAAGGCATCGGCGCAAGTTGCATCTTGTTCACCCCTGAACAAAGCGAACCGCATTTCAGTTTCAGCCACTTGGCTCCGTAGTGAGGCAACCTGCCCCTCAGCTTCAGCAGCTTGATTCCGCAATAGGTAAACCTACCCCTCAGCTTCACTAGCTCGATTCCGCAGTAGAGCAACCTGCTCCTCGGACTCGCTGACCCGCCTCTTGAGTTCCGAGTTCCTCCCTCGACTAGAGGCCAATTCCCCTTGCAGGACCCACGTCTGGTTTTGATTCTCCAGCTCCACCTTTTTCATCTGTAAAAATAGAGTTAGCCAATGCCACGATGAGCCAGTAAAGGGGGGGTAGGACCATACCTCCTCCTCCTACCAAGCTAACTTCTTAGTTAGCTCTTTGACCTCGTCAATGGCCCTCAATTTATCAGCCCTAATTAGTTTGATTCTGCTCTTGAGGTCATTGATCTTCGACTGCCTATCATCAGCTTCTCTCCAGGCTTGGAAGAGCTTGTTGTTGAGCAGGGTTATCTTTTCCTGGTGCCATCCGATATTGTCATCCCTGTCGGCAATGTCACGGTCGCGCCGCCGTACCTTCTCTTCCACTTCACCAAGCATTCTGCTCAGGCAACTTCTCTCTTCGGCGGCCTCTCTCCTCTGCCTACTTAGATTTTCGTTAAACTGTTCTTAACAGTTTCCATTTCTTCGGAATGCCTGGATTTGATCCGTGATAGCTCCGAGCATGCGTCATCACACTTCGCCAGGAGCCCACGTAGCTCCTTCACTTCAAGCTGTAGCTTGGACACGTCACCTTGGGCAGCCTGATGCAATACCTTCATCCTCACCAGATTCTCATTACCGGTGCCCAGAAGTTGCTCAAATGTGTCAGACTCCTCCGCCCGTGATTGAAGCTCGGCGCTGACTCTCCTAGCTTGGATGCTGGCCCCTGTTCCAGGCTCAAGCACCATCACAGCACCCTGGTAACCAAAGCACTCTGCAAAATGAAACTCAAATGAGGAAAGCACGACCGAGCTAACCGGGAAGCATTTGCTACTCGGGAATAGTAACTTACTCGGAGACGTAAGACCTAGCTAGCCCCAGAGGGTGGAATTATTGATCTTGGGAAGAAGGTGGATATCCTTCACCACGTTCCGCTGGCCGAATGCGGCATCGACAAGGTCCAGGTCCACGAACTTATTCGCCGAAGGATCCGTGCTCGGGTACAGTACCGACCTCATTAGGGCAGTAAACACTGCTTCGATGACCGACTCCGGGCTACTTGGCTGACCATCCCCGCTCGAAGGATTGATCCGGGCAACCTCCGATTGAGAAGCCTTTGACCTCTTGGCATCCTCCAGCAGAATTCTAACCTGGCCTTCCTCGGATAACTCGGCCAGCCCAAGCATCAGTTTTCTCGAAGCTTTTGTGGAGGAGGCTCCGACTGCAAGATTCTTGCCTTGCCCTATCCCCTCATCCGGATTTCTTCCCTCGGTCGCAGGCACCCACTCTTCCCCTGTGGGCTCCGTCAAGTCTTCAGTCTGTTCGTCAATTGCCCCAACCTCGCCAGGAAGAGGCTCTCCAATCATAAGCTCCTCGCGAGTCTTTGATGTAACCGACCCTGCGTCACCGCCTTTAAATCCCTCTGAGGGGGGCCCTCCAATAGAAAGCTCTTCTTGAGCTTCGACGGTTGCAGTCGCCCCTTCCTATCCTCCTGCCAGGGCTAGGGATATTTCTTCATTCGGAGGAGAGCCCTCAGGGGCACCGACCTCCGCCGAGCCAGCCATCGGCTCATCTTCCAAAGGAGGGGCATCCGGACAAACCGACGGAGTCTCATCCGAGCTGTCTACTATTTTCACCACTGGGGGATAAGGGATCTCAATAGTGCTCTTTGGCTCCTCTCTATTTTCAGTGCCCCCACCGTGGTTACCTCAACCTCCGGCGAGCGCTCTTCGGAGAAGCGAGCCCTCTTCTCGGGCCTGCGTTTCTCTCCACCGCTGCTCTCACTTAGGCCTTGCTTGTCCCTTTCTTTATGCGGCCCGATAGCTCAGACTTCTTGGCTGTGAGAACATAGAACAAGCGGTCAGACTGAGATACCTTTACTCGAGTAAAACCAACGGGAAAATGAAAAAAACCCACCATGCGGTCGAGGGGGTTAAGCCCGGCGGCGAAGAGAGCCTCCTTAGACAGCAAATCATTGGCCGAGAACGTCCTATCATCACGGAAGGCTTCTAGATCCTCCTCCTCCTATTCAGATAAAGTCGGATGTGCTTCCACATCCCGGACAAAGTTTCCCTATCTTCGGGGAAAATCGGAATCAACGTTCCCTTCAGCAATAAAGAATCAGATCTTCCATCCCTTTATGGATGACGACTTATCCACGATTGTCTTGAATGACATCCGGGGACCAATGTAAGGCCACTCTGATTTCTTCCAGGTATCAGGTGGTAGCAAGCGCGGAATAAGGGCAGAGTTGCTGTTACCTTCACTTGGCTACACATCGAGATAAACCCGATGATGCTCCGCCAGCTGTTGGGGGCTACCATCGTCGGACAGATGTTGTAGAACCTCATGATCTCCTTCACCAAGGTATGGAGAGGAAACCGAAAGCCCGCCTTCAGACTATCTTCGTAAAGAAAGATGCCATGCTCCAGTTCTTGCGAAACCCTAAGCTCGGGCCCCAGCAATCGCAGGAGGATATCCGAGGGAATGCTGTATTTCAGACGAAGTTTCCCCAGTTCCTCAGCATGAGGATATCCGGGGGAAAGGAAATTGCTAGGCCCTAAGCTGATTTAGCAAATAGTTGATAAGGTGCATTTGATCAGGGAGCGCCTTCGTACAGCTCAGAGCAGGCAGAAGAGCTATGCTGATGTAAGAAGAAGGGAATTGGAATTCCAGGTTAGGGACCATGTTTTCTTAAGGGTTTCACCAACCAAAGATGTGATGAGATTTGGGATTGGAGAAAAGCTAAGTCTACGTTATATTGGACCTTTTGAGATCTTGAGCAGAGTCGGGGAGGTTGCTTACAGCCTGGCACTATCTCCAATTTTAGATGGGGTACACAATGTTTTCCATGTCTCTATGTTGAGGAAGTATATTTCTGATCCCAGTCATGTCATAGCATATGAGCCTATACAATTGAGGAATGATTTATCATATGAGGAGCATCCTGTGTGTATCGTGGACTACAAGGATCAAGTTCTTAGACGGTGTATCATTCCCTATGTCAAGGTACAATGGAGTAATCATTCTAAGAGGGAGGCTACTTGGGAACTTGAGGAGGAAATAAAAAAGAAGTATCCATAACTATTTGAGTCTTAATATAGTTAATGATGTAGCTACGACTATTGACATTTAAATAAAGACTTAGTTGATTATGTGACGAAATTTGAATTTTAATTTTCTCTAATGAAAGTGTATCAATTTCGAGGCCGAAATTTTTTATAAGGAGGGAAGAATGTAATCCCCAGATTTTGTTAACTACTCGTGAGAATTGATCGTGAGATCAGAATGGTTGACTCCAAGGACTCCTGCAGTTGTGTGAGGTGTTTAATTTCAAACCCCCGATATGATTATCTGATCGCGAAACTGAATCGCGATATTCCTGGAATGAATAACGCCTGACGATGGTATTTTCAAATATCCCGTAACTAACGGAATCTCAAATCCCTTGATCTGAGGAGTCTCCGTCGCCTTTAAAAGATCATGCGAACCCTCCTTCCCATCATCCTCGAACGCCTCCTTCCCATCATCATCGTGCATGCATCTACTCCTGGTAAGTCCCCTATCCATGCCTGGGGGAGAGAGAGAGAGAGAAGGGATTAGAGAGAGAGAGAGAGTCAGGAAGAAAGAAAGAGAGAGGTAAAGGCGAAGAGCTTCCATGGCAGCCAGTTTGATCCTCGGTTCGAGCCCGGCGGCGTGCCCGTCGCCTCGCCGGGCCTGAGCTCTGGTCGAAGACCCCCATCGGCGTCGGGCAGGCGTCCGGAGGAGGTCCGGCCGGCCATGGTGGCCGGCTGTGCCGCCGGCATGCCTCTTAGCCATGGCAGATCGTGAGAAGGAAAGAGGGAAAGAGAGAGGAATTGGAGAGAGAGAAAGAAAGGGACGCGGCCGGCTCTGGTCCAACCCGGATTTGGTCGGCCGTACCGCCGGCACGCCTCCTAGCCGTGGTGAATCGTGAGAGAGAAGGGAGAGATGGAGTAAAATTGGAGAGAGAGAGGGAAGGGGGGCCGGCCGCCGCCGCGGCTGGCTCTGGTTCGGCCATCGGCGGCCGGGCCGCCCCTAATTTGGCTAGCGGCGGCCCTGGTCGCTGGCATGAATTGCTCCCTGTTTCGTTTGAAACAGGGGAGCAACAGGAAAAAAAAAAGAAAAAAAGAAAGCTTGGGCCGATTGGGCTGCTTTGATTTGGGCCTATTGGGCCAGTCCGTGAGACCTTTTTGAGCCACTTTTTGGGCCCTGTAGTGGGCCGAGAATAGCAAAATATTTATATGGACCGAATCATGATTGAATCTAGTTTCTTGGGGTATTTTTAAATCCTCATTTGGGCAAACATATTGAGAGATATTCGAGCCCAAAGTTGGGCCCGTGAAGTGGTCTGGGTAGAGTTTTAAGAATCATTTTATTATTCAGATTTTAGGAATTTAATAATGTAAAATGATACTGTAGGTACCCACATGTCCAAATAGCTAGGTTATCAATTGGAATTTTCATACTGAGGTAAGTAAGCCAAGTATTATAATTTTATAGATTATTTAATTTATAAATTATGAATTTACAATTAGATGCATGTTTATGAAATGTGAAAAATGAAGTTTATTTATTCTAAATTAATGTATAGTACCACAAATTTATAAATAAGTATTTGTTATGATATGACTTGTATGAGTATATGCAAAAATATAATTATGTTAATTTTGCAAATTATGTTGGTACTATCAAGATGATAACATGCAATAATAATGATGACAGTGAAATTTAGTGTATGTGTTGCTGCGGTTCTCATAGGACTAGAAATGCCAAGTGATACGTGACCCACCTTCATAGGGAAAGATATGTGGAGGACACACATTCGTATAATGTGTTCTGATGACAGATTATGATATGGCATTATACTGGTACCAGGACCCTTCCTCTTAGGAGACATTTAAGAGTGATACACAAGATGAGTATTGTAGGACCGTGGGACACATAAAGAAAAACAATGATAGTATAAACAGTGTTTAGTTTACATTGCATATTCTAGTATTTATTATTTAATTAAGCTTTCAAATTATTTTGATCTGATGACATGAATATGCTAATAGCATGATAAATGCAATTTGAAATTGTATTATGCTTACTTATTGAGTGTGAGCTCATAGAATTCTCACAATGTTTTTCAGAGCCTCAGGAATGAAGAAGGATATTTGGAATAGACGGAGCTTCTATTAAATAAACTTAGTTTCATTATATTGATATAGTTCAATATTGCTTGTGTGTAGGGCAGGTAGCTTAAGACTGATAATTATGGTTTGAAATAAATCATGGATTTGAATTTTCGCTTTATATTGATTTATGTGATGAAGTTCGAGATGCCTTGCATGCCTGGCATGCGGCGGGTTGTCACCCTAGCTTGGGTTTTGGGACTGGGGTGTGACAGAAACCCTACATCCTCGCTGGTGGTAATTTAAAAGGAGAATACAAGGATTAATCTGACCATTTATATTCTTGAGATTCTTGACAAAGTAATCTAGGGACCTGCTTTGAGATTGCCTCTGTTTTCTTCCTTTGATTGGTCTGTAGTGATTGAATAATTCTTCTAGTTAGGTTTATTAATGTGTCGATTCTATCCTAGTTTTGTAGTTATGATTGGAAACAATTGATTAGTGAATGGTGATCTTTTGGCACGTTGTTAACGATGATCTTTTTTAATGCCGTCCACAAGTCTACTGATTCTTGAAAGAACGACTCGGTGCTCTCCTTGTCTCATTCTCATATCTATTAATTCTAGAAGAGGTGATCCTTAACATGACCTTTCTCGGATTGGCCGGGCTCTTTACCCCTTTGATTGTAAATTTAGCAATTATTGATCTTATATCTTATCAATGAATTGAATACCTAGTTTTCTTGTTATGTTACTTCATTCAAGGCAGGTGAATTCTTTGAGATGTTAAAAGTCCTTTATATCGATCTGAAAGCAACGCAAAGCTCAGTGAATCGGATTCTATGTGCTTAGTACAATGGCTCACTTCATCTCGTCCATCCAACGAAGATTGGCTATTATTTTGAAAATGTACATCACATAACGATAAAAAATTCTAGTGTAATGATAAAATATTTTAGGTGGCTTTTGATTTCAGATGATATAATATCATTAAAAACTTTACTTTGTAGTTAAATTGTTAAAAATATAAGATTAATATATTTGATTTATCTTAATAATATTAGCTCAGATTTTAAAAATTCAAGATTACTAAGTTTGATTTATAAGAACCAGACATAATAATCATATTACCATGTTCTTAAATTTTATTATATTTTATTATATGAGAAAAAGGGATCGATACACGTGCGCGTGCGCTAGACTTTGCTATATCTATGTTTAGCAAGTTTATACATTTTTTTGTTAGAATCTAAAGATGAAAGAGTTGTTAGAATTACTCTAAAATCAATTTCATCCTAGCAGAGTACTGCTCCAAAATCAGCTTCACTCAAATATAGCACTGTTCTAAAATCAAATTCAGCATAATAGAGTATTCTTTCAAATCAAGTTCACTCAAATGGAATATTGCTCCAAAATCAAGTTCAACCCCAGTAGATAATTCCTCCTAAATCAAGCTTAGCCTAATGGAGCATTGCACTAAAATTAATTTTACTTAAATGAAGTATTACTCCAAAATCAAGTTCAGCCCAAGTAAAGCATTGTTTAGTTCAATGTAGCATTGCTCCAAAATCAATTTAACTCAAATAGAGCATTGCCCCAAAATCAAGATCAGTCCAAATGAAGCATTGCTCTAAAATCAAGTTTACTTAGGTGAAATGTTGTTCTCAAATCAAGTTCATTCAAATGAAGCATTGCTCCAAATCCAGTTTAGTTCAATTAAGCAGCACTAAAAGTCAAGCTAACCCAAGTAGAGCATTACTCCAAATCAAGTTTACCAAATGTTCCTAGGATATATTGTTGGCTCATCTAATATTTTCTTGAAAAAATAAATGTGCGATCATAACACTTATTTTCATGATGTAGCATGATACTCCTACTCATGTGCAAATCTTTGCATGTCATCTATTATTATCTTATGACATTTTAATAATATTATTGGGATACTTGATACTTGGATGAAAAAGTCCAATTGAGTGTTACGTTTATTGATGGATTCTATTTCTGCTCCTATCCTCCTTTTTTTTTTGTGTAAGAAGCTAGACAACATATTATTAGTAGCTACAAATAACAATTTGATTGTGTTTAAAAAATGTAACTATTTGGATTTATAACAGTTTATATGTAAAAAAAATAAAATTTAATCTTCTAATTATTGTGTAGCTTATATATGGTAACTCTTATGCTACTTCTATATAAAAATAGAAAATTATATCTTTTAGTTGGTGTGTAGCTTATATATGGTGACTCTTATGCTATTTCTATGCCAAATAAGAAAATGCAATCTTCTAATAGTTGTGTAGTGATTGAATGTTTCTATTTATATTCTTTGCATTTAATACTTACAACCCATCTATGTCTTTTTTTTGGTAGTGTTTGAAATAGAGAATAAGAGGGGATATCAAAAGTCATAACTATAAGGGATAGCTGGAAATAAAGTTAACTAAAGGGATAATCCATGGTTAACCATGGGATATCCTCTCAATTTATTTCCTAGAAAATGCATGAATAGCTGGTTATCCCTCCAAATAAGAGTAAAAAAAAGTTATCCTATGGATTTACCTTTTTGCATTTGATATGATCAATGGGATAGCCAAAAGATATCTCTAGGGATAGCCAGAGGACAAACTCTATCCCGTACACTTATCCATGGATAATATTTTTTCTATCAAACACTACCTTAAGCATTCAAAGAGGATAATTAATCCATGCCTACTCTGTCATGTAAGGTTAACTCTAATTAGAATCAAATTCTTGATTTTTTCTTTAAATCTAAATGATAAGAGATGGTATTGTGTTAGTAATAGTGCCCTAGGCCTATTGTATGGACATGGTATTTTGAATATTTATGAGCATTTACTATTATCATAATTTGCATGTTTATTATATAATAATGTCCTTGAATAATATTATGAATTATTCTAAAGGTTCCTAATCGGTTATTGTTGTGGGAATAACAATAAATTAAGATTAGTATGAAATTTGATTGATATTCATGGGATGAATATGTGTATGAGATACAAATCAAATTTATATGTATTTGTTGAGAACAAATATTGGACAGGACCCGCCTTGAGATTAATACATGGATCAAAGTCATAAGTTAATCTCTAGTAGTTGTGTCATTAAATCCTTAGACCTGGATTGCTATAGTTCTCAACATGAGGAATATTATGTTTTGACATAATCAAACGTTGTCTTTAACCGGATGATTATAAAGATTATGATTGAACATAATAAGAATCATGTAGTGAGATATGAGTGATTAAGATGGAATTTGTCCCTCTTATTATAAGAGAGATATCTCTGGGCCCCTCGATGATTGAGACTGAGAAATGCATGGCCATACTCAAATGAATTGATGGAGATCAATATCATTTGTCTAGTTAGTCTAATTGGGTTTCGAGAAATTAAAGATAGAGCGATATAAGGTTGACTTTTTCCATGCCTTATATTCTATCAAAATATCATGTGACAAAAGGATTATGTCATTAGCTACTTTAAGGTTGTCTCGGAACGTGAGCTTTTCATTTAACTTGGGTAGTCATAATGTCTTGCTAGAGGCCGCTTATGACTTGTAGGATCAAAATATGATTTAGGCCTACTGCCAACGTTAATTGAACCTATAGGGTCGCACACTAAGAACGGACAATAATGGTTACGGTTTGTTACTCTCTATAGTAATTTAAAATGATGAGATTATTTTAAATTACATATAATAATTAGTTGTCATTTAGATTCGAGTTTAATTTTGAGAAAATTTAAATTCATAATTTAAATTATGACAAGTAATTAATTTGTTATATTTTCTTATTGGATAAGAAAATAATCCATAAAGGTTTTTGGTTAAAAATTTAAATCCTTATTTTGTAAGGACAAGGATTTAAATTGTCATTATTTAAAAGGAGTTTTAAATAAATATTAATTAAAATCCTAGTTAACCAAAAACCCCTATATATGATATATACGTTTTAAAGTCTATTGGGCATTTGAAAGGTCACGTCGATTGGGGCATTTGAAAGGTCACGTCGATTGGGGCATTTGAAGGGTCGTATCTTTTGCCTTAAAAATAGATAAATAGAGAGTTAAAAAAAGGGTTCATTTTTGTGAAAAATGGACTTGTTGAACTAGCATTCAAAAACTATTTTGGTGTCCGTTCGTGTGTGGATACTTGTAGAGGGTGGTCGTCTTTCTGAAAGGCAGCACCTTTGAAGATCCGAGCAAACCCAACACAAGAACAGACGGATTACATACTAATTAACAGAAGGTATTATTTTTGTTTATCCTTTTTTCAGTTTTATGAAACGCATGTGATTCTTGGTGGGTTATGGGTTGGAATAAATTTATTTTGTTTCCGCTGCCATTTTATTCCAATTAGATTGGGATTTTCTATTCCGTAACCCAACAGTGATATCAGAGCCA
Organism: Calamus simplicifolius; assembly: GCA_900491605.1. Lineage (NCBI taxonomy): Eukaryota > Viridiplantae > Streptophyta > Magnoliopsida > Arecales > Arecaceae > Calamus > Calamus simplicifolius. The sequence goes on from UESW01004700.1 coordinate 492,887, forward strand.
CTTGTGTTTTCATAAAAATTGAAACTGCCATGTTTGATTGTATGTATGAGATGTATATGATCTTGGCATGGTTTTCATTCTTGTATATATATATGATATTAGTGTTTGCACATAGATAATAGGTTTTCTAAGGTGTTAATTGATGAATCTGTTTCATGTAAGGATTGTTAATATGATTAAGAATCCGAATGGGATATTGCAATTAAAGTGTTTAATAGCATGATATATGATTTCGGTGTTGCCTTAATTAGATTAATATATGAACTGAATTCACATATCAATAAGGATTTATCAATTGTTGTTTATGGTGGTGCGGATGTAAGCCTTAAATTTATTGATGAGATCAATAAAATTAAATTTTAGGACGAAACTTTATTATATCTCTAAATTTTAGGAACCGCAGTACTACCTAATCAGAGCACCTTATAAATTTAATTGGTTTTAAACAACATGCCTATTACTACATATTTTCTTTAATGCAATATGTATATGCTATATGATAACATGATATGTTTTGCATGGTGTGTTGCTTTGTATGGTGCATGGTATGGCCTTGTGACCAATATGATTGGTAGGTTTTTTTATTCTTTTATAAGGGTTGTAATTATTATATATGGCCTACGTACCATTTGAAGTCCTGCAATCCAACCATGGTGATGGAGGAGCTAGGTGTATATGCACAAGATGATGGTCAAGTAGACATTATAGTATTGCTCATTATTACCTATAATTGACCATTAATCTTAATATTAGCTTATGAAGATCAATCTTGATAAGGACATACTATGACACGCTTATTATATACATGTATGAGATGCTATGTATGATATTTCATAAGTATGTGATGCTATGTATGATATCAATGAGTATGTGATACTAAATGTATGATGAGATCTGTTAATCTATCTAGATCCCTCACATAAAATCTTAAGTTGACATGCCATCCATATTTGAACACTTTTCAAGGCTTTTATCACCTTAATGTGGGTTCTACTAAAGTAGAAGTACATTAGGTTACATTAGTGACGCAAGATGGGTAATGGTGCTACCCATATGTTTAAAATGGTTTAACTTAATTAGGTTATCAAAACGGTTTTGGGCCTAATGGCATGAGATGGGATTTAAACATGCCGGGATATATGATGTCAAAATCCCATAAATTTCTAAGAGTTACATGAGTTGCAATTGGTAAGAGTTACTTACCTAAAAAATAATTTTAAGTATCATGCCAAAACTGACTTAAAGTTGAGTATAAATATGGATCTTAGCTCACTAAATTAATATGATTATATTATTGAGGGTTGTTAATTTAGTGGGAGTTTTTCATAATCAAAATACTTAACGAACTTTGCATTTATGTAGATGGCCAACAATGATAACAATTCTACTATGTCACTGCGATCAATCCTTGCGAAGGACAAACTTATGGGACTAACTTCCTTGACTGGTTTCAAAATTTGAGAATTGTTCTCAAACAAGAAAGGAAACTTTATATCCTGGATCAACCTCACCCTGAAGAACCAGCCGATAATGCTTCTAGAGCTGAAAAAAATGCTTATGAGAAGCATCATAATGACTCTATTGATGTTGCATGCTTGATGCTAGCTACCATGAGTTCTGAACTTCAGAAAGATTTGGAAAACATGGAAACTTATGATATAATTGTCAATCTAAAGGAAATGTTCCAGCAACAAGCAAGGAAAGAAAGGTATGATACTACCAAGGCATTGCACTCTTGCAAAATGGCTGAGGGTGCTTCAGTTAGCGCTCATGTGTTGAAAATGAAAGGCTATATTGAGCACCTTGATAGGCTTGGATTTCCATTGAGCCAAGAGTTGGCAATAGATTTGATCCTAAATTCACTTCCTGATAGTTATGACCAGTTTATCATGAACTATAACATGAATGAAATGGACAAATCAATTTCTGAGCTGCATACGATGCTTAAAACTGCTGAACAGAATATTAAGTCCAAGCCTGGCCATGTTCTGATGGTTCAAAAGGGAAAGGCCTTATGAAGAAAAGAAAAGGAAAGGGTAAGGGAAGGGCTGGAAAGTCCAATGCTCAACCCAAGCCCAATCCTAAACCCAAGGCTAAAGCCCCAAAGGAGGGTGTATGTTTCTTTTTGCAATGAACCTGGTCATTGGAAGAGAAACTGCAAGATGTATTTGGAGGATCTAAAGAAGAAGAAGAAGACTGGTGAGACCGGTTCTTCAGGTATTTATGTTATAGAGATCAATTTTTCTCCTTCTAGTTCCTGGTATTAGATACTGGATGTGGATCTCACATTTGCACAAATGTGCAGGGGCTTAAAGGAGTAGACAACTGAAGAAGGGCGAAGTTGATCTTCGAGTAGGCAATGGAGCAAAAGTTGCTGCTTTAGCTGTAGGAAGTTATGAACTTTTTTTGCCCAGTGGGCTTTTGTTAGTTTTGAACAATTGCTTTTATGTTCCTACAATGTATAATTTTAGTTTCTTGTTTGGATAATGATGGTTTTTCTTTTATTATTAAGAATAATAATTGCTCCATTTATCATAAAGACATGTTCTATGCAAATGCCAAATTACTAGATGGTGTTTATGTTTTGAATCTTCAAAAATCCAACAATTCTTCTATCTATAACATAACTACCCAGAAATTTAAGTCCAATGACTTAAATTCAACCTATCTTTGGCATTGTCGCCTTGGCCATATAAATGAGAAATGCATATCAAAACTCCATCAAGATGGACTTTTGAACTCATTTGATTTTGAATCATATGATACATGTGAATCTTGTCTATTGGGTAAGATGACAAAGGATCCCTTTACTGGACACAGTGAAAGGGCCAATGAATTATTGGGCCTAATACATACAGATGTATGTGGACCATTAAGTTCAAATGCCAGAGGAGGTTACAAGTACTTCATTACATTTACTGATGACTTCAGTAGATATGGTTATGTCTACTTGATGAGACACAAATCTGAATCATTTGAAATGTTCAAATCTTTTCAAAATGAAGTACAAAACCAACTTGGCAAGACAATCAAGGCACTTCGATCTGATCGAGGTGGAGAATATTTGAGCTGAGATTTTATGACCATCTTAGAAGTTGTGGAATCATTCCACAACTAACTCCTCCTGGAACACCACAATGGAATGGTGTGTCTGAAAGAAGGAATCAAATTTTATTAGATATGGTTCGATCTATGATGAGTCTAACGGATCTTCCACTTACCTTTTGGGGTTATGCACTTGACACAGCTGCGTTCACACTAAATCGAGTTCCAACCAAAGCGGTTGAAAAGACGCCATATGAGATGTGGAATGGTAAAAAGCCCAGTTTGTCTTTTCTTAAGATTTGGGGTTGTGAAGCTTATGTAAAATGCCAAGTTTCAAATAAGCTGGAACCCAAGTCTGACAAATGTTTTTTTGTGAGTATCCTAAAGAGACTAAAGGATACTACTTTTACAATCCCATTGAGAACAACGTGTTTGTTGCTCGGAATGGTGTCTTTCTAGAAAGGGAATTTATTTCTAAAGGAACCAGTGGAAGCAAGGTACAACTCGAAGAAATTCGAGAACCACAAGATAACATTGAACCGCCTGTGGATGCTCAAAGTCAACAAACCATTGTTGACACACCACCTGTAGCACAAAATTTACGTAGATCTGATAGGATACGTCATGAGCCCGAGAGATATGGATTTCTTGTGACTGATAATCATGATGTATTGTTAGTGGATCAAAATGAACCTACTACCTATCAAGAGGCTATGTTAGATCCAGACTCTGAGAAATGGTTAGAGGCCATGAAGTCTGAAATCCAATCCATGCATGATAATCAGGTATGGACCTTGATTGAGCCACCTGAAGGTACAAAGACCATTGGGTACAAATGGGTTTTCAAAAAGAAACTGACATGGATGGTAAAGTGCATACTTACAAAGCAAGGCTAGTTGCAAAAGGTTTCAAACAAACTCATGGCATAGACTATGATGAAACTTTTTCACCTGTAGCCATGCTTAAGTCTATTAGAATTCTCATTGTCATTGCTATATTATGACTATGAGATTTGCAAATGGATGTTAAAACTGTGTTTCTTAATGAAAACTTACTTGAGGATGTGTACATGACACAACCTGAGGGTTTTGTACAACCTGAGAATTCTAGTATGAGAAAATGGATGTTAAAACTGTGTTTCTTAATGAAAACTTACTTGAGGATGTGTACATGACACAACCTGAGGGTTTTGTACAACCTGAGAATTCTAGTAAAGTATGCAAGCTTCAAAGATCCATTTATAGTTTGAAGCAGGCTTCTCGGAGTTGGAATCTTCGTTTTGATGAATCAGTCAAAGAGTTTGGATTTATCAAAAATGAAGATGAACCTTGTGTTTACAAGAAAGTTAGTGGGAGCGCCATTGTATTTCTGGTCTTATATGTTGATGACATTTTACTCATTGGGAATGATATCCCTACCTTGCAGAGTGTCAAGTCTTGGTTAGGGAAATGTTTCTCAATGAAAGACTTAGGCGAAGCTGCCTATATCCTAGGGATAAAGATCTATAGAGATAGATCTAAGAGGCTGATTGGTCTAAGTCAAAGTACTTACATAGACAAAGTACTGAAAAGGTTCAGTATGCAAGATTCCAAGAGAGGATACTTGCCTATGTCTCATGGTATTACACTTAGCAAATCTCAGTGTCCTAACACAAAAGATGAGCAAGAGTGCATGAGTAAGATTCCTTATGCTTTAGCAATAGGATCTATCATGTATGCTATGTTGTGCACTAGACCAGATGTCTCTTATGCTTTAAGCATAACGAGTAGATACCAGTCAGATTCTGGTGAGAGTCACTGGAAGGCTGTCAAGAACATTCTTAAGTATCTGAGAAGATCTAAAGATATGTTCTTGGTGTATGGCGAATTGGAAGATGATCTAGTTGTAAGTGGTTACACAGATGCAAGCTTTCAATCTGACAAAGATGATTTTCGATCGCAGTCAGGATATGTGTTTTGTTTAAATGGTGATGCAGTTAGCTGGAAAAGTTTGAAGCAAAGCACTGTTGCTGATTCTACAACTGAAGCTGAATACATAGCAGCATCTGATGCAGCAAAGGAAGCAGTTGGATCAAGAAGTTCATTACTGACCTTGGAGTGTTCCTAGTATCACAAATCCTGTTGATGTTCATTGTGACAATAATGGTGCTATCGCACAAGCAAAGGAACCTGGTCACATCAGCGATCCAAACATATTCTTAGGCGTTATCATCTCATTCGAGAAATCATTAAGAGATGTGACGTAAAAATATGCAGAGTTCAACAGATGACAATATTGCTGATCCATTGACTAAGCCTCTACCATAAGCAAAGCATGATCGTCATGCTAGGTTCATAGGTATTAGATACATTGATGAGTGGGCCTAGTGCAAGTGGGAGATTGTTAGTAATAGTGCCCTAGGCCTATTGTATGGACATGGTATTTTAAAAATTTATGAGCATTTACTATTATCATAATTTGCATGTTTATTATATAATAATGTCCTTGAATAATATTATGAATTATTTTAAATGTCCCTAATCGGTTATTATTGTGGGAATAATAATAAATTAAGATTAGTATGAAATTTGATTGATATTCATGAGATGAATATGTGTATGATAGAAATCAAATTTATATGTATTTGTTGAGAACAAATATTGGACAAGACCCACCTTGAGATTAATACATGGATCAAAGTCATAAGTTAATCTCTAGTAGTTGTGTCATTAAATCCTTAGACCTGAGATTGCTATAGTTCTCAACATGAGGAATATTATGTTTTGACATAATCAAATGTTGTCTTTAACCGGATGATTATAAAGATTATGATTGAACATAATAAGAATCATGTAGTGAGATATGAGTGATTAAGATGAATTTGTCTCTCTTATTATAAGAGAGATATCTCTGGGCCCCTCGATGATTAAGACTGAGAAATGCATGGCCATGCTCAAATGAATTGATGGAGATCAATATCATTTGTCTAGTCAGTCTAATTGGATTTCGAGAAATTAAAGATAGAGCGATATAAGGTTGACTTTTTTCATGCCTTATATTCTATCAAGATATCATGTGGCAAAAGGATTATGTCATTAGCTACTTTAAGGTTATCTCGTAACGTGAGCTTTTCATTTAACTTGGGTAGTCATAATGTCTTGCTAGAGGTTGCTTATGACTTGTAGGATCAAAATGTGATTTAGGCCTACTGCCAACGTTAATTGAACCTATAGGGTCGCACACTAAGAACGGACAATAATGGTTACGGTTTGTTACTCTCTATAGTAATTTAAAATGATGAGATTATTTTAAATTACAAATAATAATTAATTATTATTTAGATTTGAGTTTAATTTTAAGAAAATTTAAATTCATAATTTAAATTATGACAAGTAATTAATTTGTTATATTTTTTATTGGATAAGGAAATAATCCATAAAGGTTTTTGGTTAAAATTTAAATCCTTATTTTGTAAGGACAAGGATTTAAATTGTCATTATTTAAAAGGAGTTTTAAATAAATATTAATTAAAATCCTAGTTAACCAAAAACCCCTATCAGACTTATATATATGATATATACATTTTAAAGTCTGTTGGGCATTTGAAAGGTCACGTCGATTGGGGCATTTGGAGGATCGTATCTTTTGCCTTAAAAATAGATAAATAGAGAGTTAAAAAAAAGGGTTCATTTTTGTGAAAAATAGACTTGTTGAACTAGCATTCAAAAACTATTTTGGTGTCCGTTCATGTGTGTATACTTGTAGAGGGTGGTCGTTTTTCTGAAAGGCAGCACCTTTGAAGATCTGAGCAAACCCAACACAAGAACAGACGGATTACATACTGATTAACAGAAGGTATTATTTTTGTTTATCCTTCTTTCGGTTATATGAAACGCATGTGATTTTTGGTGGGTTATGGGTTATGGAATAAATTTATTTTGTTTTCGCTGCCATTTTATTCCAATTAGATTGGGATTTTCTATTCCGTAACCCAACATATTGTTTGTGTGAGGGGTAAAATCGTCGCGTATCAATAATCATGCACATAGCTAAGGCTAGCTTTGTTTCCTACTCGTGTGCGACACCCGCTAGAGATAAGTCTGCCTCGATAGGTCGGAGCGCCCTAGCCCCCACCGAGTCAAGGGCTCCCATGGCGGGCCCCTCGAGCTGAGCTATCGTCTATCGTCTCTTGGCCCCTCGAGCTAAGCTATCGTCCATCGTCTCTCGGCCCCTCGAGCCGAGCTATCGTCTCTCGGCCCCTCGAGCTGAGCTATCATCTCTCGGTCCCCTTGGCCGAGCTATCACCTCTCGGTCCCTTCGGCCAAGTTATCGTCCATCGTCTCCTGGCCCTAACCGAGCCATCCCACCATCCGACCTTTCTAGCAATCTCTTCTATCACTCGGCCCAGCTCGAGCGATATCTGCACCTCTGCGGAATTCGACATGGGAAAGCTTAAAATAGTAAGATTCCAAACAAATCATATGAAGGTGGCCTAGAAGCCCTGGAGCCTATGCCCCCACCAAATCTCGAGACATCAACAAGCTCTCCCAGCCGTCGATCCTCTAACTAACAAGATACAAATCCTACCGATCCTCATAACAAACTGGATTCGATCTCAACGGCTTTCGGACCCACAACGCTCCCAAACAACCAGGTGATCCTCTATAAATAGACAGCTTCAACCCCTCAGGTATGTGCACTCTTACTGGCCCACTCTCTTTCTACCTTTGCTTCCGCCATTAACGCTCTGCTCAGAGCCTCCCATCTGAAGAGACTCTTCAACGAGAGCCTTCTCCTTATTTGTTGATTGACTGATCCCACTGACTTGAGCGTCGGAGGGTCTTCCGCAGAGGGCCACCCCCAACGCCTCTCGCGTGAGGACTGTCTTGCAGGTCTGCCCAGGAGGAAGCCCATCTCGAAGCCCGAGCGCCTGAGTCGGAGGACAGATTTCAGCAGCAACAAATTGGTGCTAGAGGAAGGGCCCTCAAGTCCCTAAAAACTTGTGATCCAGAGACAAGGATCTCGTCTGCAAGAGAACTCCTCCATGGCCAACCAAAGAAAGGTTACCTCCGAAGTCTCGGGATCAGGTCGCCTCTCAAAGGCCTGATCCAGTGAGCAGTGTCGCACCGCCACCACCGCCAGTCGAGACTCCATCGCCACCGGCGGCCCGGTGACTCAGGACCAATTTGCCTTACTGATCCAGCAGGTCCAAGCTCTGGCCCACCTGATTCAGGGGCGCTCCGAAGCCCCCCGTCCGGCTGCTCCTGCTCCTCACCCTTCTGAGGAGAATGCGGCCCCGCTCATCCAGCGATCTCTTCTTCCAACCCGTATGGGGTTGCGGACCCCCCTCGCCGTCCTAGAGAAGCTGAGCTAGCTCCCCATCGAGCCTGCGTCAAAGATCTCCCTAGATCTCGGCAGGCCCGATCTCTCTCCCCAGTGTATTCTCGCCATGATTCACACCGTCTTAGTACTCTCCTCGTCCTGCACCTTCTTCTCTTCCTGACGAAGAGATCCGCCGCTAGCTCCAAGAAATGCGTCAAGAGCTTGACACTGCCAAGTAAGCCCATCCGCTTCAAAATAAAGCGTAGCAGGGCATTCCCTTCTCCAAGAAGATCATGGAGAAAGTGATTCCCTCCCACGTCAAGCTGCCTGCCATTGAGCCTTATCATGGCTCCTCCGACCTTGATGATCATCTCAGCAGCTCTCGATCAATAATGATGTTCCACGGGGCATCAGATGCGATCCTCTATCGCGCCTTCCCTTCCACCCTCAGGGGATCTGCCCGAACCTGGTTCAATGCTTTGAAGCCAGGTTCTGTTGATTCATTTGACGAATTGAGCCGCCTTTTCATCAGCCAGTTCGTTAGTAGTCGCTGCCACCGACGGAGATCCGACTCCCTCTCTGAGGTTAAGCAAAGAGAGGGGGAGTCCCTAAAGAAATATCTTGGCCGTTTCAACACGGCATGCTGGAGGTGGACACCTCAATCATGAGGTGGCCATGTCCGCCCTAGCAGGCGAAGTATTGAAGGAGAGCGACTTTTACTTGGCCTTGGAGGTTAGCTACCCTCCAAACCTCTTCGACATGATGGCCCTGACAGACAAGTATGCCAGAGTCGAAGAGTCGCGAAGAGCCGCCCGAGCCGAGCTAACGAAGAAGAAGGAGCCCAAGGGCTCCGATAAGCACCGACTTGCCCGCCGACCAAGCCCGCCTTGCCATCAGAGGATTCCCCAGCCACCACCAAGGAACCGCACTCGGAGCCCGCCTAGGAGGTTCCACCGGTTCACTCCGCTCACTGCTCTAAGAGCGGAGATCCTCATGGAAATCGAGCACCAACTCCCTCAACCTCCTCCTCTAAGAGGGAATGCTGGCTGGAGAGATCCTGCAAAATATTACCGCTACCACCGCGACCATGGCCACGACACTGAGGAGTGTTGGCAACTAAAGAATGAGATTGAAAGGCTCATCCAGCGGGATAGACTAGATCGGTTCATAGGAGCCCCCGAGCCAAGAAACGGGGCGATCATCGGCCTGAGCCCCAACAGCAACCTCCTCCTCCTTCAAATCCTCCAGTCGTTGGTCACATTAACGTGATTGAGGCGGTCGGTAGTCCTTCGGGCGGGAGGGATGATGAAGAAGGTCCGGTGCCGAAGAAAGTACGACCTGATGAGATCTCTTTCTACAATGATGACTTTCAGGGGATACAGTTTCCGCACGATGATGCGCTAGTTGTATCTCTCAATTTGAACAACTATGATGTAAGCCAAATTCTAATTGATAGTGGAAGCTCCATCAATGTTTTGTACCTTGATGTGTTTGTGAAGATGAAGCTTCTCATGGAGAGTCTCCGAGCCGTTGACTCCACCCTAATGGGGTTCACCGGCAATATCATTATCCCGTAGGGGGTCGTCACCTTGACGGTTCGTGCGGGGACCTAGCCCTGCGTGGCCACTGTGTATGCAGATTTCCTGGTGACCAAGCTACGGTCGCCCTACAACACAATCTTGGGAAGACCCGGCCTAATATCTCTCAGAGCCGCCGTCTCCATTCCCCATCTTGTTATGAAGTTCCCTACCGAGCGAGGGGTAGGTGTAGTCCGAGGAAGCCAAGCAATAGCTCGGCAGTGTTTCGTCACCAGCATGCAGTCCAGACTTCCCGAAGTTGATGGACTATACGCTCGGGAGGATTTTGTCGAGCAGCGAGGAGAACCAGCCGAAGAACTGGAGGAGGTGCCACTGGACGAAGCTCGGCTTGACCGAACCATAAGGATCGGGTCGCTGTTGAAAGGGAAGCCCTGGCTGGAGCTGATCGACTTTCTTCGAAGGAATGCTGATGTCTTCGCCTGGTCAGACTCAGATATGCCTGGGATTAGTCCGAACGTCCTTGTCCACCATCTTAATGTGGACGAGATATTTCGCCCCGTGAAGCAGAAGAAGAGGAGCTTCACCCCTGATCGGCAGAGAGCGATTGAAGAGGAGGTGGATAAGCTCCTCAAGGCAAACTTCATTCGAGAAGTAAATTATCCGAGCTGGCTGTCCAATGTTGTCATGGTGAAGAAATCGAACGGCAAATAGCGAATCTGCATCGACTTCATCGATCTTAATAAAGCATGCCCAAAGGACAGTTTCCCTCTCTTCCGGATTGACCAGCTCGTGGATGCCACTTTCGGCCATCAGATGCTGACTTTCATGGATGCATATTCAGGCTATAACCAAATTTGGATGGCATCCAAGGATGAAGAAAAGACCGCCTTCATAACTGACCGAGGTACCTATTGTTACCGAGTCATGCCATTCGGTCTGAAGAATGCAGGCGCCACCTACCAAAGGCTGGTAAACAAGGTCTTCAAGTAGCAAATCGGTCGGAACATGGAGGTATATGTTGATGACATGCTGGTCAAAAGCAAGGAAGCTTCCTAGCATATCGAAGACCTCTCAGAGAGCTTTGCGACGCTCTAAAAGTATCGGATGAAGCTCAATTCAACAAGTGTGCTTTCGGCGTCACCTCGGAAAAGTTTCTAGGTTTTATGGTTTCTCAGCGAGGCATCGAAGCCAACCCACAGAAGATTCAAGCCCTCCAGCAAATAGCACCCCTGACATCTGTTAAAGAAGTCCAGCGCCTGACCGGAAGGATTGCGGCCCTTAACCGCTTCGTAGTTCGGTCGGCCGAGAGAGCCTCCCTTTCTTCAAAGCTCTCCGATCCACTAAGAACTTCTAATGGACTCCTGAATGCCAAAAATCATTCGAAGACCTCAAGAAGTATCTCGGCTCACCACCTCTCCTCGGCAGCCCAAATCCGGGAGAGATGCTATTTTTACCTGGCAGTTTCAGAAGGCCCAATTAGCTCGATCTTGGTCAGAGAGAGAAGAAGACCCAAAAGCTGATCTATTATGCCAGCAAACTGCTCCGAGATGCCGAGACGAGGTATACTGAATTGAGAAGCTAGTTTTGGCCCTAATAACGTCGGTTCGGAGGTTGCGACCGTATTTTCAGGCGCATTCTGTAACAGTCCTCACCGACCAGCCCATCAAGGCGGTGGTCCCCACCCCGAGACATCAGGAAGAATGGCAAAGTGGGCCATCGAATTGAGCGAGCATGATATCCGATATCAGCCTCGTCTGGCCATCAAAGCGCATGTTCTAGCTGACTTCCTCCTTGAATGCACTATCCCAGAAGATGGCTCTGCTCCAGACTCCTTCGAGCATCCAAAGTCGAGCGCCCTGTGGTTGCTTCATGTCGACGAATCCTCCAATGCCAATGGCTCCGGTGCTGGTTTAGTCCTCACCAGCCCAGAGGGGGACTTTCGAGTATGGCGTTAGATTCTCCTTCCCAGCCTCTAACAATGAGGCCGAGTATGAAGCTCTGCTCGCCGGACTCCGAATCGCTCGTGATCTAAAAGTGAAGAAGCTAAATGCCTTCACCGACTCTCAGCTGGTAGCTGGTCAAGTGCGGGGCGAGTTTGAAGCCCGAGAGCCAAATATGGCTCGGTATCTCCAAGAGGTGCGGAACCTACTCTCTTACTTCTCTGAATTCGAAGTTATTCAGATCCCCAGATCCAAAATGCTCGTGTTGACCTATTATCCCAGCTGGCAACTGCGGAGTCGATGGACTTCAAGCAGAAGTTCCATATGGAAATCCTGGAAAGGCCTAGTATCGCAGAGGCGGACCGAGTGATGCAGATTGAGGTCGAACCATCTTGGTTCGACCCTATATTGAAGTATCTTAAAGAAGGGTCGCTCCCAGCCGACCGCAGGGAAGCAAGGAAGCTGAGACTGCAAGCTACCCACTATGTGTTGATCGACGACCAGCTCTATAAGCGGTCCTTTTCCATGCCACTGCTTAGATGCCTCTACCCATCTGAAGCCGATTATGCTCTTCGAGAGGTGCATGAAGGAATTTGCGGCAATCATCTAGGAAGTCGATCTTTATGCCACAAGGTGCTTCGCTAGGGATATTACTGGCCAACCATGCAAAAGGATGCCGATAATCTCGTCGAGTCTGTGACCCATGCCAGAGGCACTCCAACATTCAGAGGCTCCCTTCCGCCAGTCTGGTCCCTATTTCCTTCGCTTGGCCCTTTGCTAAGTGGGGGCTGGACATTCTCGGCCCTTTTACCCTCGCCACTGGACAGAGGAAGTTCTTATTTGTCGCCATTGATTACTTCACTAAGTGGGTCGAGGCTGAAGCAGTTGCCCAAATCACCGAAGCTCGAGCCAGGGATTTCGTGTGGAAATCCATCATTTGCCATTTTGGTCTCCCGCATACCATCATCACGACAACGGCAAGCAATTTGATAATCCCAAATTCTGAGAGTTTTGCGAGAATTATGGCATTAGTCATCGCCTCACCTCAGTAGGGCATCCGCAAGCTAATGGAGAAGCCGAGGTAACTAACCAGACCCTGCTTCAGGGGATTAAAGCCCGCCTCGCCAGAGCCCGAGGCAGATGGGCGGATGAGCTTCATCATGTTTTATGGGCCTATCGCACCACCCAGAGAATCCCCACCAGCGAGACCCCATTCCGGATGGCCTTTGGCACGGAAGCCGTCATCCCTATGGAGATAAGCCTTCCCTCTCCGCGAGTGGAAGGCTACTCAGAAGAGGTTAACGATGGGCAGCTCCGCACCAATCTCGACTTGGTGGAAGAGATCAGGGAAAAAGCTCGAATTAGAATGGCTACGTACCAACAAAGAGTGGCCCGCTATCATGCCTCCAGAGTCAAGGGTAAATCCTTCTCGCCTGGCGACCTTGTCCTCCGGAAAGCATCCGTCTCCAAACTGCTAGAGCAAGGAAAGCTCTCGCTAAATTGGGAAGGCCCCTACCAAGTAGCGGAAGTCATTGGACCTGGCACCTACAAGCTCTAGGATCTAAGCGGAAAATCCATTCTCCAGACGTGGAACTCGGACAATCTCCGCGTATACTATCAGTAGGGTACGCCTCTTTTACTTGCCCGTTTATAACTTTGGCATAGTATTCCTATTATCTACGACATGGTCGCTTCTTTGAAAAACTTGCAATGAGAAATGGGTACCTCTAGCTCACTCTCGGTACAACCGAGCTATTTCTCCGAGCTTTCAATTGCATCTGCGAACCTCGGCTAATTCAAGCCTGACTTTATAAAGACTCGGTATGGCCAAGCGCCCCATATGATAAGAATCGAACAATCTCCTAAACTTAGCTCGGATTTGGGCAGCTTACAAGCCGCGACCGACCTAAACGTTCTCCTATACTTAGCTCAGATCGGGCAGCTTACAAGCCTCGGCCGACCTAAACGTTCTCCTATACTTAGCTTGGATTCGGCCCGCTTACAAGCCCCGGCCGACCTAAACGTTCTCCTATACTTAGCTCGGATTCAGGCAGCTTACAAGCTCCAGCCGACCTAAGCAATCTCCAAAGTTTTGTTCGGATTAGGGCAGCTTACAAGCCCCGGCCGACCTACGTAATCTCCAAAGTTTCGTTCGGATTTGGGCAGCTTACAAACCCCGGCCGACCTAAGAAATCTCCAAAGTTTCATTTGGATTCGGGCATTGTTGAGAAATTATTGAAACATAATTGCCCCAACTTATTGATTTTGATGATTTCCAAAAGACATTACTTTACTTTCTAAAAGGCTATGAACATGTTAAGTCAATCAATGAAATATTCTTACTATGAGCAATTTCAAATTGGAAACTATGAACTGTTAATATGTAATGAGTTTCATGAATCAATTGAATATATGTTTCAGTGAGCTATACTTATGAATTCAAAAATGATTTTTATACCACTCTTTTAAAGATCAATGACTTAATGAAAATGCTTTGAAATTGAGCATTACTGTTAAATCAACATTATTCAAGTCATATTTATATTTCAAAGTTGGTTGGGATGATTTTCAAAGCAAATCAGAATGTTTTCTGATTTTTGTATCAGTCCCGAGCCGACTCGAGAGTTTCCGAGTCGACTCCTGTGATTATCTGATTTTTAATGTTGTCTCGAGTCGACACTTGAGTTTTCAAGAGTCGACCCCTGAACCTTCTCGAGCCGACTCGCACAGTACTCGAGCCGACTCGCTCAGACGGCAGAAAGACTCATTTTTGAGTGCCTCTCGAGTCGACTCCCAGCTTTTCGCGAGTCGACCCCTGAAAGTCAAGAGTCGACTCCCAGCTTTTCGCGAGTCGACCCCTGAAAATTCACTTTTTGGTGCGTTTCTGGATTCGCGTGTTCGAGCCGACTCGCACAGTACTCGAGCCGACTCCCCGAATCTGGGCGATAATTTTTGAGTTGACACATCAGCACCAACGGTAATATTTTGAATCAACGGCTATATTTTACTGTGTCTAACGGCTATATCTTTTCAGGATCTATAAATAGAGGAGCCAGATTCAAATAGAAAGGAACACATATACATATTGAAAAGAAAAGAGAAATAGAAGAGCAAGAGAGAAAAATAGAGAGAGCCTATTGAATATCAAAAAAAGGGGGAAACTGAGAGTATTGTAGAATCATTTGATTCAAGGAGAGATTCAATCTTTGCATTTGAGAGAGAGATTCGTGTGCATCATTTAATCGACTCTCAAAGCTCAAGAGGAAGGCAAAAAGCAATCCAACGTGCAAAATCTTCAGCCATTCCCAAGTTCAAAAAGAGGCAACACATTCTCCAAAGCTTATCAACGATTGAGGAATCTTGCTGAGGCATCGATTCAACTTTTCAAGGAGAAAAGGGAGAAAGCCATCGCTGCAATCATCCGGAAAACCATCAGGCGTTTCTAACCCTAGTTTTTATTTATTCTTAAATTTGTATATCTGCTCAAGAAGGAGCATTTTTGTTACAAATACTTTGATTTCACTTGGTTACTGGTTCAATCAGTGGATTGAATCAGTGGAGGTAGGTTTACCTCATTACAAGCCGGAGTGCTTGTGTGGGTTCGTTGTGATCCCGTGAAAACAACGAGTAAGGTTTGTTGTTAGCCCGCAAAACAACGTGTAGGGTTTTTGTGCTGGTAAGCCCGCAAACCAGCTGGGTTCGTTGTGATCCCGTGAAAACAACAAGTTTGAGTTGTGATCTTGTAAAACAACTCAGCTGTAATCGAGTGATTATAGTGGACCCAAGTGATCCTTGGGAGTGGATGTAGGTGTTGGATACACCGAACCACTATAAAACTTTTGTGTTTGCCGTGTCATTTTCTCTATCTCTATCTCTCTTGTTAATTGCTTGTTCTTTGCTTATTAGTTAATCTCACTTGCACATCTTGCTAACTAATCAATTAAAGTTAAAAGGACTTAAATTTTTAAGAACCCAATTCACCCCCCCCTCTTGGGTTGCCATCTGGGCCAACAGGCATCTTACAAGCCATGGCCGACCTAAGCAATCTCCAAAGTTTTGTTCGGATTCGGGCAGCTTACAAGCCTCGGCCGACTTACGCAATCTCTAAAGTTTCATTCGGATTCGGGCAGCTTACAAGCCCCGTCCGACCTACGTGGTCTCCAAAGTTTTATTCGGATTCGGGCAGCTTACAAGCCCCGTCTGACCTATGCGGTCTCCAAAGTTTCATTCGGATTCGAGTAGCTTACAAGCCCCGGCCGACCTATCAGTCTCCAAAACGTAGAACATGGTTCGATGGAGACAAACATCTTGAGGATGGCAGCAAAATAGAAGTTGCCAAAAAACCTCCCTTGTTTATCATAAAAGAAAAAACAAAGAGGAAACGAAAAGATAAAGAGAACCCTCACAGGGGCTTATCGTCTTTCCCAGAAGCCACCGAGCCCTCCTCGCGCCGAGCTAACTCGGCGACCTGTTGACGAAGGGACGCTATTTCCCCTTCCTGCTAGCTGATAACACAGCGAAGGAGCTCGACCTCCCTCATCGAAACGGCCAAATATCGCTCGGCCGTTCTCTGAAGCTACTCATGGCTCGCGAACACCAACGCCAGAACCATCCTATCAACAGTCACTGCAACGCGGCTCCCCCGGGAGTCCCTTCGGCCATTAGCGCCACCGTTCAGCCTTGGGTCGATCGCCTCTCGCCGCGGAGGCCATATCCACACTCGAGAATCGTTGGGAGACTAGCTGAAAGGATGACTGGCACAGGCATCCCTCTGGTCCATATTTAAACCACTCCTGGCGAGTATCTCGATCACTCGAGTCGTTAATTTTGGCCCGTGGAAACTCACCACGCGTCATCGCCTCAGTAGGCGCTTGCGGGAGACAAGGGGTCGTGCCCCCTCATCGAGGAAGATCAAGAAGCATCAACGAGGAGCGCAGGGAACTCCCCCTTTTTTTTTAGGGACCAGGCTCCCTCCGATTTACCAAACCCTTCTGAAATGAATGTCCTCAAGAACCTGCCAGACTCCTCGAATTGGGCATCCTGGAAAAGACGCATCAGCAATCAGCGCTAGCTCGCCTCCCTTGAGGGTAACCGAGTCATAAACTTCGGACGCCCCCATGCATCGCTCGGATAATCCTCATCTTCTTTGACAGCCTGCACCAGAATCTACATTTGTTGCAAGAGACAAACAAAATATTATACCTCGGCAACAACCGAGTGATATCCTGAAGCTTCGGCTTAGTCGAATAATCTCTCAATCGCTCTGATGCGGCTAAGACGTTCATTATACCTTGGCGGAGGCAAACGACCTTCTATTATTCGACAGTAAAGGCATGTCATGAATTGTTTTCCCCCGCCGAAATACCTACCTCAATAAACGGGATCATGCCTACCTCATGAGTCCACAGGACCGCCCAGGTTCCTCTTTGACACAATCATGGATATACGCTATCTCCGCTGAGGACCGAACACTGGCCTTAGCAAGAACTAAGCACGATGGCGCTGCCGAAATATGCTACAGCATAAAAAATGTAACATGGAAGTAACAACTCTCAGCACAGAAGAGACAGGAGCCAAAGAAAGAAGAAATGAAAACTTTCTTTATTCCCTCATCCAAAGAAAAGTTACAATCTCCTACGAGGAGTTACAATGCATCAAAGCACAGAAAATAAAAATGAGTACATAGCTCGGCTGAACTGCCTCAGTCAGCTCTAGTGAATAATGATGCTTTGGCATCTGACCAAAAGATCAGGAAACCAGTCAGCTCGCCCTGATAGATAGCAAGGCTGGCTTCCCACGGGTCCTCTGGATGAACTAAGGGATCCAAAAAGGGCACAGACCCATGGATGCAGATGCTGAGGAAGCTTCCCCCTGGGTGGGATGTTGGGCTGCAGGCTGCTGCTCGATTGAGAGAGCTAGGGGACCGTCAGCCCCACGCTGCTCTCAACTCCCTCCACACGGCGAAGGATTCTCCTCAGAGAAGAGCCGAGAATCTAGCCCGAGAGAGAAGGAAGTCTGTGCGTGCTACGGGGGTGCCTGTGCACTTCGTACCCTGCGACCCCCGTAGCGAAACCACAAAGGACACACAGGAAGCGCATATGTGCGCTCTCCGTGTGATCTCTGCGGACCTCCTGTGCGCTCTCCATGTGATCTTCGGAGCTCATCCCTTGAGGATGAGCCGCTCTTTAGCGACTCCTTCATCACCCCAACTATCCAGGGGAAGACAATTTGTAAGAGGAAAACTCAATCCCTCCATTCTAAGCCTCGGGGATATAGGCATTACGAAAACTTTCACAGTTTGCAGAGAAGAAAACTTTGGGGATGGCCTAACATGGCCCCTTCCTCCCCTTTTTATAGGCGAAGTGAACCGGGAGCAGATATTAAAGCAAAAAGCCCCGAGATTCAAAATTCACAATCCACACTGCCACGTGGCATCCCAAGATGAAAAGAGCACCCTTCTAAGCGCGCCAAACGCATCTCTCAGTCCATGACGTACGCTGGAAGATCTCCTCTGATCCTGGATCGTGGGTCATAATTGCAGAAAATGGCCCGCTGATCTTAAAGATACGGGCAGACCTGAAAAATCGTCCGGTGAAAACGACACCCTCCAATGGTGAGACATCGCTTATGTCACACCTCGGAAAGGATCGATGGGATAAATGATCCCGGGGAATACCAAGGCAACCTTTTGTAGGTTACAGGACTGTATCAGCCATTTCGGCAAAAAGGAAGGTCGATTCACCTTGGAAAAGACAAGGCACTGACAGAATAATAAAGAAGTGCAAAAGCCAAGTACTCCTCAGTGAGGGCATCTCGATATTCTCCGCTCCGACCCAGTTGACTGTTATGCCTCAGCATAAACTAAGACATTGCCTTGCACTCTAACTCAAGGCCAAAACTGCCTCTACACTTCAGATTAAACCAAAGAGCCTCCTTTCAGTTCGACATAACCGAATGTTATCTTATACTCCGGCCCAGTCTAAGGTAACTACTTCAATGGTAACGAGACATGCTGTAAGCCCTGGCCTACACCCGGAGTGCATGAGCCCCGGTCAGGGTCGGAGTGCACATCTGATGAATGTAAATCCCAACCTATACCTAGAATGTGTAAGCGTCAGATAAGGTTGGAGTGCACGTCCTGGAGATATAAGCCCGGCTAAGACCGGAGTGCGTCTTTGGTCAAGAACCTCGACGAAAACCGAGTGATATGCAGCGTAAGACTTGCACGGTGAAAGCAAGCGTTTCAAAAACAATGGCAAACACAAAGCTACAAAAATTTTTCTCTTCATTTGTTATAGAAAAGGTAACAGAAAAGAAAATACATCGGCCCTCACAGGGGCTTGTTATTTCCTCCAAGCGTCGCCGAGCTCTCCCCCTGTCGTGGAGCTTGCTCACCCAGCTGTTGCTGGAGGGACGCCACCTGCCTCTCCAGGCTACTATTGGCTTCGTGAAGAAGCTTGATCTCCCTTGTAGAAATAGCCAGATACTGTTCGGCCTCCTTCATAATCTCTTCGCGGCCTGCGAACAGCGAAGCCAGGACCTCTCCGTCAACTGTTACCATGGTGCGACTCCAGCGCAACCCCCCGCAGCCGTTAGCACCACCGCCTGGTCTTCCAGTTGATCGTTCCCCACTTCCAGAAGCCATTTCAATGTTGAAAGCCTTGGAAGGTCAGTTGAGGATATGGTTAATGACAGCACTCCTCCGCCCTTTTTAAAAGTCCTCCGGCGGGCATGCCGATCTGTTGGCCCAGATGGCAACCCAAGAGGGGGGGGGGGGTGAATTGGGTTCTTAAAAAATTTAACCTTTGAAACGATTAGCTTTGAGACAAATAAAATTAAGTGCAAAGCGAATATTAATCACAAACAAAGAGATAGAGAGAGAGAGACAATCAAAGCACGACAAACACAAAGATTTTATAGTGGTTCGGTGTATCCAACACCTACGTCCACTCCCAAGATCCACTTGGGTCCACACTATAATCCTCTTGATTACAGTCGAGTTGTTTTACAAGCTCACAACTCAGAACTTATTGTTTTCCCCGAGATCACAACGAACCCAGCTGGTTTTCCGGGCTCACCAGCACAAAACCCAAACACAAGCTAATCTAGCTTGCCCGAGGTATACTACCTCCACTAATTCAATCCCTTGATTGAATTAGCAAAACAAGTAAGAAAAGTGTTTACAATAATAAACCGCTCCTTAAATGAGCAAATATTCAATGTAAATGAACAAGGTTAGAAAAGCCTATTTAAAGCAGATTAGATTGAGCTTTTCTTCTTTTCCTCTTCTCTTTGGAGATGTTGAATCAGGCCTCAGCTCGGATTCTTTGCAAATGTTGCAGATGAAAAGTTAGAAAATCACAGAACATGGCTTTTGGCTTCTTTTTCCTTTTTGGGAAATCCTCTGATTTTTGATTTTGAATGCCTTGGATTTCTCTTTGAGCTTTCTGGAGTAGATGGATTTGAACTTAGACTCTTTTCTCTTTGATTTCAAGCTTAAGACTTCTTGGATTTTTGATTTGTTTTCACTCTATTTTTTCTTCTCTTTTTAAACGAGTGTTCTCCCCCTTTTATAGATTTCTCTTAATCCATGTTTTTGGTGAGAAACTAGCCGTTGGAGTGTACCTGGAAAGTTTGTCCATACAAAATATATCCGTTAGAAGTTAGGTTTAATGAAAATATTACCGTTTGAGCCGATCTGGCATTTTAAAAATCCGTTCCTGACAGGTTGAGTTGGCTCCAACTTTTCAGGTGTTGGCTCCAAGTCGGTTATCCAAAAATAGAAAATATAGAGTTCGTTGAGGAGTCGGCTCCAAAAAGTTAAGTGTCGACTCGCCACATTCAGGAATCGGCTCCAAAAGACTGTAAGTGTCGGCTCCAGAGAAGTCAAAAAACACACGTTCTGTTCCTGCATCGGAGTCGGCTCTAGATACTGTAAGTGTCGACTCCAAAACTTTGGGTGTCGGCTCTGAAACTTTGGGTGTCGGCTCCAAACCGTGCCAAAAATCAGAAAGACATTTGATTGGCCATGGGGTCGGCTCCAAATCTCCTAGGTGTCGACTCAGGCTCTGGATTTTGAAACTTTCTTTTGGCAATTGATTCAAAACACGTTTCTTTATGTCTTTTGATTGATCAAAGATTTTTAAGCCCTGAAACACTTGTTAAATATTAGTAATAAAATGAATGTACTCAAATCTTTTATTAATCATCAAAATCAATAATTGGGTCAACAATCTCCCCCTTTTTGATGATTATAAAAACATTGAGTATATGCATGAGTAAACAATAGAGTTCTCAAATCAAAATTTTCAAATATGTGATCCTCACAGGTAAGCTCCCCCTGAATAAGGTAGCTCCCCCTATGAAGTTCAATTTAACAATTGTGCTTCCTTTTAACTGAAAATATAGTGTTGGATACCAAAAAGGTAGATATATCAATTTTAACTATGCTTATTTAAACCAATGTTTCTCTTTTTGTTTTACGATGCATATTGATTAGGATTTTACATTCAATGCATATACAACATAACTACATAACTCTCCCCCTTTTTTGTAATCAACAAAAAGATCAAGAAGAGTTAAGTAAAATGACAAAATTGATAGATCAAACAATTTTCAATGATCAAAAGATATTCATTAAGTATCTGATAAGAGTCAAGCATTACAAAATGAAATTGAACTTTGTCAAACATCAAACTATACATCATTACATTAAGATTTCAAGATAAAACAAAGCTTACACTTCATTGAATCAAAAACCTGTACTTCATTACATGATAATCACAGATTAGTTCTAATAATCCTTTGTAAATGTTCTAAAATTTTTCCATCCCTTCACTCTGAGTCGCTACAAATTCTTTTAATCTTCTATCAACAAATGAGCATGCAGTCATGATCTTATCCTGAAGCTCAGCATTGCATTTGGAGTAGGTTTCTGAGTCTCCACAAATATCCTTAAGTTCTTCAAATATGTTCTTGAGATCAGTCTTTAAGGATTCAGCAGAGGAGCCAAGAGTGGATTCAATCTTACTAATGCGATCATCCAAGAGTAAAGGGTCTCTTTTAAATTCATAAACTGACTATCAAACTCTGTCTTCATTTCTTCCTTTGAGCAGCAAATAAACTCTTGAGTTGCTCTATCTGAACATCAGAAAATCTGACAGAAGACATAGGTAGCTGAATAGGAACTGGAGCAGGAGCAGGAGCAAGTCTGCTGGGCTCTGAGAAGGATGCCTCGTAGAAGGACCAGCCTCAGACGGTGCAGAAGATCTAAGCTCAGGGGCTCTCTCATCCAGACTGCCTTTCCTTTCCCATTGTCCATTAATCTTAACAAAGCCCATCCGGTGCATAGTAGCCAAACTATAATAATCAGTATGCCTAAGGTTCTTTGAAGGCTCACTGTCAGATATCATAATTCCTTGGCTC